>JAYWLG010000024.1:42500-47500 GCA_037074515.1 Mimosa bimucronata | reverse complement strand
GCGGCACTGATGGGTTACGGGCGCCTCCCATGGGAGAGAGCCCCGCCCTCGCCTAGCCGGGCCGTATACGCACCTTAACGGATCCGGGTTTTGTCGGGTGTCCCCCCCGCGTTCGGTCTCCAAGAACCCCTAGGCGAAACGCCACCACATCCCACAATCCCACATCCGATATCCCACTCGATTTCGGACGGGGGCGAGTGCCGTGCATGTCACGTGGTCGTCCCGATTGCAAGAGTCCCACCACGCCCGAGCGTACTGAGCAACCGGTGAACGGAAGCCTTTCCGCAAGTTTGTGGGGAGGACCCCCGCGCACGGGAGTTCCATGAAGCGACACTGATGGGGTTAAAGGTTTCCTCACACGGGGGATAGCCCCTCCGCTACCCATAGCCGCGCCAGTACGTAGGATGCCGGATGCGGGTTGGACGAGTATCTCTCCCACGGGTGGTCCAAGAACCCCATGGTTCATGCCCCCATACATCCCATTCGAAATCCCACGCATCTAAGGGCTCAAGAAGCCGTCATCCGATCCGTCCGCCTTGTCATAGTTACAACGACCGTACCCCTCTTGCGCAAGACTCCAATCACACCCACCGGGCTAGCACAATACAAACCGAAGGCGACATCCGAAGGCAACACTGGGTGCTAGAACGGGGAGCGCGGGGGGAACCCGACGCATAAAGGGCCTGTGTGTGGGCGCCCGATCGAGAAGGATGGGGGCGTGAGCCAAGCGTGCCGCGTGGTCGTCCCGGTTGCAAGAGTCCCACCACGCCCGAGCTTACTGAGCAACCGGTGAACGGAAGCCTTTCCGCAAGTTTGTGAGGAGGACCCCCGCGCACGGGAGTTCCATGAAGCGGCACTGATGGGTTACGAGCGCCTCCCATGGGAGAGAGCCCCGCCCTCGCCTAGCCGGGCCGTATACGCACCTTAACGGATCCGGGTTTTGTCGGGGGTCCCCCCCGCGGTCGGTCTCCAAGAACCCCTAGGCGAAACGCCACCACATCCCACAATCCCACATCCGATATCCCACTCGATTTCGGACGGGGGCGAGTGCCGTGCATGTCACGTGGTCGTCCCGATTGCAAGAGTCCCACCACGCCCGAGCGTACTGAGCAACCGGTGAACGGAAGCCTTTCCGCAAGTTTGTGGGGAGGACCCCCGCGCACGGGAGTTCCATGAAGCGACACTGATGGGGTTAAAGGTTTCCTCACACGGGGGATAGCCCCTCCGCTACCCATAGCCGCGCCAGTACGTAGGTTGCCGGATGCGGGTTGGACGAGTATCTCGCCCACGGGAGGTCCAAGAACCCCATGGTTCATGCCCCCATCCATCCCATTCGAAATCCCACACATCTAAGGTCCCCCGGAAAGGCCGCCGGAAAAGTCGCCGGAACACCGCCGGCGACCACCGCGCGCGGCGGCCGGCCACCGTCGCCCACCGCCCCGGGTGGCGGTGGGTTCATCCGGTGGCAACCCACCATGGGCTCACACATTCGTAAGGGACAAGGGACAAGGGTCTAAGGCAACATCCTTGGTGTGTGAGTTGGCTCCCATGAGGAGGGTACTCAAGTGAGTAGTGGGTGCCCCCCTATATATGCTTCTTAAGCAATTTCCATTCCCACACGAACAGACATACTTTTCGTTCAAACGACAACCTTTTTTTGAGGGACAGTTTGAGGCACCTAGAGATGGAATTTTTGCACGATTTTTTGCAGCGATCTTCGCCACCATATGAGGGGCCAAACTGGAAAGTTTCATGATTTTTGGACAACCACACGATTTTTCATGGATTTCTTCGTTTCCGACCTTGTGCGGGGCCTACCGGGCGGCCCGGGCGGAGCCACGGGAGCCCGGACCCCCCAACATGTGTGGGGGGATGTGTATGAGTGAGAACACCCACAAAAACGCAAATGTAACGGGCGGTTTTCACTTTGGTACGGAGGACAAGTTTTTGGACAGTGCTGGACCTTGCCCGGGCAAGTCCTGGCAAGTCCAAGTCCTTGCACCACCGCGCCCCACCCCTGGTTCACCGACCTAGAGATGGAATTTTCCCGCGATTTTTTGCAGCATTCTTGCCCACCATATGAGGGTCCAAACTGGAAAGTTTCACGAATTTTGGACACCCACACCATCTTTCATGGAATTCTTGGTTTCTCTAGAACTTGCCCGCGCAAGTCCAAGTCCTTGCACCACCCTGCCCCACCCCTGGTTCACCGACCTAGAGATGGAATTTTTGCACGATTTTTTGCAGCGATCTTTCCCACCATATGAGGGGCCAAACTGGAAAGTTTCACGAATTTTGGACAACCACACGATTTTTCATGGATTTCTTCGTTTCCGACCTTGTGCGGGGCCTACCGGGCGGCCCGGGCGGAGCCACGGGAGCCCGGACCCCCCAACATGTGTGGGGGGATGTGTATGAGTGAGAACACCCACAAAAACGCAAATGTAACGGGCGGTTTTCATTTTGGTACGGAGGACAAGTTTTTGGACAGTGCTGGACCTTGCCCGGGCAAGTCCTGGCAAGTCCAAGTCCTTGCACCACCGCGCCCCAACCCTGGTTCACCGACCTAGAGATGGAATTTTTGCACGATTTTTTGCAGCGATCTTTCCCACCATATGAGGGGCCAAACTGGAAAGTTTCACGATTTTTGGACACCCACACCATCTTTCATGGAATTCTTGGTTTCTCTAGAACTTGCCCGCGCAAGTCCAAGTCCTTGCACCACCCTGCCCCAACCCTGGTTCACCGACCTAGAGATGGAATTTTTGCACGATTTTTTGCAGCGATCTTTCCCACCATATGAGGGGCCAAACTGGAAAGTTTCACGATTTTTGGACACCCACACCATCTTTCATGGAATTCTTGGTTTCTCTAGAACTTGCCCGCGCAAGTCCAAGTCCTTGCACCACCCTGCCCCACCCCTGGTTCACCGACCTAGAGATGGAATTTTTGCACGATTTTTTGCAGCGATCTTTCCCACCATATGAGGGGCCAAACTGGAAAGTTTCACGAATTTTGGACAACCACACGATGTTTCATGGATTTCTTCGTTTCCGACCTTGTGCGGGGCCTACCGGGCGGCCCGGGCGGAGCCACGGGAGCCCGGACCCCCCAACATGTGTGGGGGGATGTGTATGAGTGAGAACACCCACAAAAACGCAAATGTAACGGGCGGTTTTCACTTTGGTACGGAGGACAAGTTTTTGGACAGTGCTGGACCTTGCCCGGGCAAGTCCTGGCAAGTCCAAGTCCTTGCACCACCGCGCCCCACCCCTGGTTCACCGACCTAGAGATGGAATTTTCCCGCGATTTTTTGCAGCATTCTTGCCCACCATATGAGGGTCCAAACTGGAAAGTTTCACGAATTTTGGACACCCACACCATCTTTCATGGAATTCTTGGTTTCTCTAGAACTTGCCCGCGCAAGTCCAAGTCCTTGCACCACCCTGCCCCAACCCTGGTTCACCGACCTAGAGATGGAATTTTTGCACGATTTTTTGCAGCGATCTTTCCCACCATATGAGGGGCCAAACTGGAAAGTTTCACGATTTTTGGACACCCACACCATCTTTCGTGGAATTCTTGGTTTCTCTAGAACTTGCCCGCGCAAGTCCAAGTCCTTGCACCACCCTGCCCCACCCCTGGTTCACCGACCTAGAGATGGAATTTTTGCACGATTTTTTGCAGCGATCTTTCCCACCATATGAGGGGCCAAACTGGAAATTTTCACGAATTTTGGACAACCACACGATTTTTCATGGATTTCTTCGTTTCCGACCTTGTGCGGGGCCTACCGGGCGGCCCGGGCGGAGCCACGGGAGCCCGGACCCCCCAACATGTGTGGGGGGATGTGTATGAGTGAGAACACCCACAAAAACGCAAATGTAACGGGCGGTTTTCATTTTGGTACGGAGGACAAGTTTTTGGACAGTGCTGGACCTTGCCCGGGCAAGTCCTGGCAAGTCCAAGTCCTTGCACCACCCTGCCCACCCTTGCACCACCTTGCACAAGCGTTGCCCACGCTTGCCCGGACATGGAACAAGCAATCCCAACCATCCACGGGCCTTGCCCAAGGTTGCACAAACTTGCCCACGCTTGCCCGGACCTTGTCCAAGCTTGCAACAACTTGCGCGGACCTTGCCCACTCTTGCCACAGCTTGCACGGGACTTGCCCATGCCTGCACCAACTTGCCCGGGCCTTGCCCAAGGCTTTGCCCACGCTTGCACGGGACTTGCCCATGCTTGCACCACCTTGCACCCACGCTTGCGCGGGCCTAGTCCAAGCTTGCCACACCTTGCACGGGAGTTGCCCATGCAAGCACCAACTTGCGCGGACCTTGCCCAAGGCTTGTCCGAGGTTTTGCCGTAGCACCTTGCAAAACCATGCCCACGCTTGCCCCCCTACAGTGCAATTCTGGAAAATCCTGCTGTTCCACGAACGGGGGTCTTTTCCAGCGGAGTGACACCCTCTGGTTCACCGACCTAGAGATGGAATTTTCGCGCGATTTTTTGCAGCAATCTTGCCCACCATATGAGGGCCCAAACTGGAAAGTTTCACGAATTTTGGACACCCACACCATATTTCATGGAATTCTTGGTTTCCGACCTTGTGCGGGGCCTACCGGGCGGCCCGGGCGGAGCCACGGGAGCCCGGACCCCCCAACATGTGTGGGGGGATGTGTATGAGTGAGAACACCCACAAAAACGCAAATGTAACGGGCGGTTTTCATTTTGGTACGGAGGACAAGTTTTTGGACAGTGCTGGACCTTGCCCGGGCAAGTCCTGGCAAGTCCAAGTCCTTGCACCACCCTGCCCACCCTTGCAACACCTTGCACAAGCGTTGCCCACGCTTGCCCGGACATGGAACAAGCAATCCCAACCATCCACGGGCCTTGCCCAAGGTTGCACAAACTTGCCCACGCTTGCCCGGACCTAGTCCAAGCTTGCAACAACTTGCGCGGACCTTGCCCACTCTTGCCACAGCTTGCACGGGACTTGC
>JAYWLG010000024.1:30000-32500 GCA_037074515.1 Mimosa bimucronata | reverse complement strand
ATATATGCTTCTTAAGCAATTTCCATTCCCACACGAACAGACATACTTTTCGTTCAAACGACAACCTTTTTTTGAGGGACAGTTTGAGGCACCTAGAGATGGAATTTTTGCACGATTTTTTGCAGCGATCTTCGCCACCATATGAGGGGCCAAACTGGAAAGTTTCATGATTTTTGGACAACCACACGATTTTTCATGGATTTCTTCGTTTCCGACCTTGTGCGGGGCCTACCGGGCGGCCCGGGCGGAGCCACGGGAGCCCGGACCCCCCAACATGTGTGGGGGGATGTGTATGAGTGAGAACACCCACAAAAACGCAAATGTAACGGGCGGTTTTCACTTTGGTACGGAGGACAAGTTTTTGGACAGTGCTGGACCTTGCCCGGGCAAGTCCTGGCAAGTCCAAGTCCTTGCACCACCGCGCCCCACCCCTGGTTCACCGACCTAGAGATGGAATTTTCCCGCGATTTTTTGCAGCATTCTTGCCCACCATATGAGGGTCCAAACTGGAAAGTTTCACGAATTTTGGACACCCACACCATCTTTCATGGAATTCTTGGTTTCTCTAGAACTTGCCCGCGCAAGTCCAAGTCCTTGCACCACCCTGCCCCAACCCTGGTTCACCGACCTAGAGATGGAATTTTTGCACGATTTTTTGCAGCGATCTTTCCCACCATATGAGGGGCCAAACTGGAAAGTTTCACGATTTTTGGACACCCACACCATCTTTCGTGGAATTCTTGGTTTCTCTAGAACTTGCCCGCGCAAGTCCAAGTCCTTGCACCACCCTGCCCCACCCCTGGTTCACCGACCTAGAGATGGAATTTTTGCACGATTTTTTGCAGCGATCTTTCCCACCATATGAGGGGCCAAACTGGAAATTTTCACGAATTTTGGACAACCACACGATTTTTCATGGATTTCTTCGTTTCCGACCTTGTGCGGGGCCTACCGGGCGGCCCGGGCGGAGCCACGGGAGCCCGGACCCCCCAACATGTGTGGGGGGATGTGTATGAGTGAGAACACCCACAAAAACGCAAATGTAACGGGCGGTTTTCATTTTGGTACGGAGGACAAGTTTTTGGACAGTGCTGGACCTTGCCCGGGCAAGTCCTGGCAAGTCCAAGTCCTTGCACCACCCTGCCCACCCTTGCACCACCTTGCACAAGCGTTGCCCACGCTTGCCCGGACATGGAACAAGCAATCCCAACCATCCACGGGCCTTGCCCAAGGTTGCACAAACTTGCCCACGCTTGCCCGGACCTTGTCCAAGCTTGCAACAACTTGCGCGGACCTTGCCCACTCTTGCCACAGCTTGCACGGGACTTGCCCATGCCTGCACCAACTTGCCCGGGCCTTGCCCAAGGCTTTGCCCACGCTTGCACGGGACTTGCCCATGCTTGCACCACCTTGCACCCACGCTTGCGCGGGCCTAGTCCAAGCTTGCCACACCTTGCACGGGAGTTGCCCATGCAAGCACCAACTTGCGCGGACCTTGCCCAAGGCTTGTCCGAGGTTTTGCCGTAGCACCTTGCAAAACCATGCCCACGCTTGCCCCCCTACAGTGCAATTCTGGAAAATCCTGCTGTTCCACGAACGGGGGTCTTTTCCAGCGGAGTGACACCCTCTGGTTCACCGACCTAGAGATGGAATTTTCGCGCGATTTTTTGCAGCAATCTTGCCCACCATATGAGGGCCCAAACTGGAAAGTTTCACGAATTTTGGACACCCACACCATATTTCATGGAATTCTTGGTTTCCGACCTTGTGCGGGGCCTACCGGGCGGCCCGGGCGGAGCCACGGGAGCCCGGACCCCCCAACATGTGTGGGGGGATGTGTATGAGTGAGAACACCCACAAAAACGCAAATGTAACGGGCGGTTTTCATTTTGGTACGGAGGACAAGTTTTTGGACAGTGCTGGACCTTGCCCGGGCAAGTCCTGGCAAGTCCAAGTCCTTGCACCACCCTGCCCACCCTTGCAACACCTTGCACAAGCGTTGCCCACGCTTGCCCGGACATGGAACAAGCAATCCCAACCATCCACGGGCCTTGCCCAAGGTTGCACAAACTTGCCCACGCTTGCCCGGACCTAGTCCAAGCTTGCAACAACTTGCGCGGACCTTGCCCACTCTTGCCACAGCTTGCACGGGACTTGCCCATGCCTGCACCAACTTGCCCGGGCCTTGCCCAAGGCTTTGCCCACGCTTGCACGGGACTTGCCCATGCCTGCGCCACCTTGCGCGGACCTTGCCAAGCCTTTCCCCCCATAGTGCAATCCCGGAAATTCCACGTGTTCCACGAACGGGGGTCTTTTTCAACGAAAGGACACGGCTAACCTCTCACCCATTTTTTCCCCACGTTGCACGGGCCTCGCCCATGCTCTGCCACACTTTGCTCGGACCTTGCCCAAGCCTCGCCCACAGCACCTTGCCCGCACTTGCAATGAGCTTGCCCAAGGGTCTCCGTTGTGCACCTTGGTCCTTGCACACGCGCACGCG
>JAYWLG010000024.1:15000-20000 GCA_037074515.1 Mimosa bimucronata | reverse complement strand
TACGGAGGACAAGTTTTTGGACAGTGCTGGACCTTGCCCGGGCAAGTCCTGGCAAGTCCAAGTCCTTGCACCACCGCGCCCCACCCCTGGTTCACCGACCTAGAGATGGAATTTTCCCGCGATTTTTTGCAGCATTCTTGCCCACCATATGAGGGTCCAAACTGGAAAGTTTCACGAATTTTGGACACCCACACCATCTTTCATGGAATTCTTGGTTTCTCTAGAACTTGCCCGCGCAAGTCCAAGTCCAAGTCCTTGCACCACCCTGCCCCACCCCTGGTTCACCGACCTAGAGATGGAATTTTTGCACGATTTTTTGCAGCGATCTTTCCCACCATATGAGGGGCCAAACTGGAAAGTTTCACGAATTTTGGACAACCACACGATTTTTCATGGATTTCTTCGTTTCCGACCTTGTGCGGGGCCTACCGGGCGGCCCGGGCGGAGCCACGGGAGCCCGGACCCCCCAACATGTGTGGGGGGATGTGTATGAGTGAGAACACCCACAAAAACGCAAATGTAACGGGCGGTTTTCATTTTGGTACGGAGGACAAGTTTTTGGACAGTGCTGGACCTTGCCCGGGCAAGTCCTGGCAAGTCCAAGTCCTTGCACCACCGCGCCCCACCCCTGGTTCACCGACCTAGAGATGGAATTTTCCCGCGATTTTTTGCAGCATTCTTGCCCACCATATGAGGGTCCAAACTGGAAAGTTTCACGAATTTTGGACACCCACACCATCTTTCATGGAATTCTTGGTTTCTCTAGAACTTGCCCGCGCAAGTCCAAGTCCTTGCACCACCCTGCCCCAACCCTGGTTCACCGACCTAGAGATGGAATTTTTGCACGATTTTTTGCAGCGATCTTTCCCACCATATGAGGGGCCAAACTGGAAAGTTTCACGATTTTTGGACACCCACACCATCTTTCATGGAATTCTTGGTTTCTCTAGAACTTGCCCGCGCAAGTCCAAGTCCTTGCACCACCCTGCCCCAACCCTGGTTCACCGACCTAGAGATGGAATTTTTGCACGATTTTTTGCAGCGATCTTTCCCACCATATGAGGGGCCAAACTGGAAAGTTTCACGATTTTTGGACACCCACACCATCTTTCATGGAATTCTTGGTTTCTCTAGAACTTGCCCGCGCAAGTCCAAGTCCTTGCACCACCCTGCCCCACCCCTGGTTCACCGACCTAGAGATGGAATTTTTGCACGATTTTTTGCAGCGATCTTTCCCACCATATGAGGGGCCAAACTGGAAAGTTTCACGAATTTTGGACAACCACACGATGTTTCATGGATTTCTTCGTTTCCGACCATGTGCGGGGCCTACCGGGCGGCCCGGGCGGAGCCACGGGAGCCCGGACCCCCCAACATGTGTGGGGGGATGTGTATGAGTGAGAACACCCACAAAAACGCAAATGTAACGGGCGGTTTTCATTTTGGTACGGAGGACAAGTTTTTGGACAGTGCTGGACCTTGCCCGGGCAAGTCCTGGCAAGTCCAAGTCCTTGCACCACCGCGCCCCACCCCTGGTTCACCGACCTAGAGATGGAATTTTCCCGCGATTTTTTGCAGCATTCTTGCCAACCATATGAGGGTCCAAACTGGAAAGTTTCACGAATTTTGGACACCCACACCATCTTTCATGGAATTCTTGGTTTCTCTAGAACTTGCCCGCGCAAGTCCAAGTCCTTGCACCACCCTGCCCCAACCCTGGTTCACCGACCTAGAGATGGAATTTTTGCACGATTTTTTGCAGCGATCTTTCCCACCATATGAGGGGCCAAACTGGAAAGTTTCACGATTTTTGGACACCCACACCATCTTTCGTGGAATTCTTGGTTTCTCTAGAACTTGCCCGCGCAAGTCCAAGTCCTTGCACCACCCTGCCCCACCCCTGGTTCACCGACCTAGAGATGGAATTTTTGCACGATTTTTTGCAGCGATCTTTCCCACCATATGAGGGGCCAAACTGGAAATTTTCACGAATTTTGGACAACCACACGATTTTTCATGGATTTCTTGGTTTCCGACCTTGTGCGGGGCCTACCGGGCGGCCCGGGCGGAGCCACGGGAGCCCGGACCCCCCAACATGTGTGGGGGGATGTGTATGAGTGAGAACACCCACAAAAACGCAAATGTAACGGGCGGTTTTCATTTTGGTACGGAGGACAAGTTTTTGGACAGTGCTGGACCTTGCCCGGGCAAGTCCAAGTCCTTGCACCACCGCGCCCCAACCCTGGTTCACCGACCTAGAGATGGAATTTTTGCACGATTTTTTGCAGCGATCTTTCCCACCATATGAGGGGCCAAACTGGAAAGTTTCACGATTTTTGGACACCCACACCATCTTTCATGGAATTCTTGGTTTCTCTAGAACTTGCCCGCGCAAGTCCAAGTCCTTGCACCACCCTGCCCCAACCCTGGTTCACCGACCTAGAGATGGAATTTTTGCACGATTTTTTGCAGCGATCTTTCCCACCATATGAGGGGCCAAACTGGAAAGTTTCACGATTTTTGGACACCCACACCATCTTTCATGGAATTCTTGGTTTCTCTAGAACTTGCCCGCGCAAGTCCAAGTCCTTGCACCACCCTGCCCCACCCCTGGTTCACCGACCTAGAGATGGAATTTTTGCACGATTTTTTGCAGCGATCTTTCCCACCATATGAGGGGCCAAACTGGAAAGTTTCACGAATTTTGGACAACCACACGATGTTTCATGGATTTCTTCGTTTCCGACCTTGTGCGGGGCCTACCGGGCGGCCCGGGCGGAGCCACGGGAGCCCGGACCCCCCAACATGTGTGGGGGGATGTGTATGAGTGAGAACACCCACAAAAACGCAAATGTAACGGGCGGTTTCATTTTGGTACGGAGGACAAGTTTTTGGACAGTGCTGGACCTTGCCCGGGCAAGTCCTAGCAAGTCCAAGTCCTTGCACCACCCTGCCCCACCCCTGGTTCACCGACCTAGAGATGGAATTTTTGCACGATTTTTTGCAGCGATCTTTCCCACCATATGAGGGTCCAAACTGGAAATTTTCACGAATTTTGGACAACCACACGATTTTTCATGGATTTCTTCGTTTCCGACCTTGTGCGGGGCCTACCGGGCGGCCCGGGCGGAGCCACGGGAGCCCGGACCCCCCAACATGTGTGGGGGGATGTGTATGAGTGAGAACACCCACAAAAACGCAAATGTAACGGGCGGTTTTCACTTTGGTACGGAGGACAAGTTTTTGGACAGTGCTGGACCTTGCCCGGGCAAGTCCTGGCAAGTCCAAGTCCTTGCACCACCGCGCCCCACCCCTGGTTCACCGACCTAGAGATGGAATTTTCCCGCGATTTTTTGCAGCATTCTTGCCCACCATATGAGGGTCCAAACTGGAAAGTTTCACGAATTTTGGACACCCACACCATCTTTCATGGAATTCTTGGTTTCTCTAGAACTTGCCCGCGCAAGTCCAAGTCCTTGCACCACCCTGCCCCAACCCTGGTTCACCGACCTAGAGATGGAATTTTTGCACGATTTTTTGCAGCGATCTTTCCCACCATATGAGGGGCCAAACTGGAAAGTTTCACGATTTTTGGACACCCACACCATCTTTCGTGGAATTCTTGGTTTCTCTAGAACTTGCCCGCGCAAGTCCAAGTCCTTGCACCACCCTGCCCCACCCCTGGTTCACCGACCTAGAGATGGAATTTTTGCACGATTTTTTGCAGCGATCTTTCCCACCATATGAGGGGCCAAACTGGAAATTTTCACGAATTTTGGACAACCACACGATTTTTCATGGATTTCTTCGTTTCCGACCTTGTGCGGGGCCTACCGGGCGGCCCGGGCGGAGCCACGGGAGCCCGGACCCCCCAACATGTGTGGGGGGATGTGTATGAGTGAGAACACCCACAAAAACGCAAATGTAACGGGCGGTTTTCATTTTGGTACGGAGGACAAGTTTTTGGACAGTGCTGGACCTTGCCCGGGCAAGTCCTGGCAAGTCCAAGTCCTTGCACCACCCTGCCCACCCTTGCACCACCTTGCACAAGCGTTGCCCACGCTTGCCCGGACATGGAACAAGCAATCCCAACCATCCACGGGCCTTGCCCAAGGTTGCACAAACTTGCCCACGCTTGCCCGGACCTTGTCCAAGCTTGCAACAACTTGCGCGGACCTTGCCCACTCTTGCCACAGCTTGCACGGGACTTGCCCATGCCTGCACCAACTTGCCCGGGCCTTGCCCAAGGCTTTGCCCACGCTTGCACGGGACTTGCCCATGCTTGCACCACCTTGCACCCACGCTTGCGCGGGCCTAGTCCAAGCTTGCCACACCTTGCACGGGAGTTGCCCATGCAAGCACCAACTTGCGCGGACCTTGCCCAAGGCTTGTCCGAGGTTTTGCCGTAGCACCTTGCAAAACCATGCCCACGCTTGCCCCCCTACAGTGCAATTCTGGAAAATCCTGCTGTTCCACGAACGGGGGTCTTTTCCAGCGGAGTGACACCCTCTGGTTCACCGACCTAGAGATGGAATTTTCGCGCGATTTTTTGCAGCAATCTTGCCCACCATATGAGGGCCCAAACTGGAAAGTTTCACGAATTTTGGACACCCACACCATATTTCATGGAATTCTTGGTTTCCGACCTTGTGCGGGGCCTACCGGGCGGCCCGGGCGGAGCCACGGGAGCCCGGACCCCCCAACATGTGTGGGGGGATGTGTATGAGTGAGAACACCCACAAAAACGCAAATGTAACGGGCGGTTTTCATTTTGGTACGGAGGACAAGTTTTTGGACAGTGCTGGACCTTGCCCGGGCAAGTCCTGGCAAGTCCAAGTCCTTGCACCACCCTGCCCACCCTTGCAACACCTTGCACAAGCGTTGCCCACGCTTGCCCGGACATGGAACAAGCAATCCCAACCATCCACGGGCCTTGCCCAAGGTTGCACAAACTTGCCCACGCTTGCCCGGACCTAGTCCAAGCTTGCAACAACTTGCGC
>JAYWLG010000024.1:0-5000 GCA_037074515.1 Mimosa bimucronata | reverse complement strand
ATGAGGAGGGTACTCAAGTGAGTAGTGGGTGCCCCCCTATATATGCTTCTTAAGCAATTTCCATTCCCACACGAACAGACATACTTTTCGTTCAAACGACAACCTTTTTTTGAGGGACAGTTTGAGGCACCTAGAGATGGAATTTTTGCACGATTTTTTGCAGCGATCTTCGCCACCATATGAGGGGCCAAACTGGAAAGTTTCATGATTTTTGGACAACCACACGATTTTTCATGGATTTCTTCGTTTCCGACCTTGTGCGGGGCCTACCGGGCGGCCCGGGCGGAGCCACGGGAGCCCGGACCCCCCAACATGTGTGGGGGGATGTGTATGAGTGAGCCAAGCCATAAAAACGCAAATGTAATGGGCGGTTTTCATTTTGGTACGGAGTTGAAGTTTTGGACAGTGCTGGAACTTGCCCGGGCAAGTCCTGGCAAGTCCAAGTCCTTGCACCACCGCGCCCCACCCCTGGTTCACCGACCTAGAGATGGAATTTTCCCGCGATTTTTTGCAGCATTCTTGCCCACCATATGAGGGGCCAAACTGGAAAGTTTCACGAATTTTGGACACCCACACCATCTTTCATGGAATTCTTGGTTTCTCTAGAACTTGCCCGCGCAAGTCCAAGTCCTTGCACCACCCTGCCCCACCCCTGGTTCACCGACCTAGAGATGGAATTTTTGCACGATTTTTTGCAGCGATCTTTCCCACCATATGAGGGGCCAAACTGGAAAGTTTCACGAATTTTGGACAACCACACGATTTTTCATGGATTTCTTCGTTTCCGACCTTGTGCGGGGCCTACCGGGCGGCCCGGGCGGAGCCACGGGAGCCCGGACCCCCCAACATGTGTGGGGGGATGTGTATGAGTGAGAACACCCACAAAAACGCAAATGTAACGGGCGGTTTTCATTTTGGTACGGAGGACAAGTTTTTGGACAGTGCTGGACCTTGCCCGGGCAAGTCCTGGCAAGTCCAAGTCCTTGCACCACCGCGCCCCACCCCTGGTTCACCGACCTAGAGATGGAATTTTCCCGCGATTTTTTGCAGCATTCTTGCCCACCATATGAGGGTCCAAACTGGAAAGTTTCACGAATTTTGGACACCCACACCATCTTTCATGGAATTCTTGGTTTCTCTAGAACTTGCCCGCGCAAGTCCAAGTCCTTGCACCACCCTGCCCCAACCCTGGTTCACCGACCTAGAGATGGAATTTTTGCACGATTTTTTGCAGCGATCTTTCCCACCATATGAGGGGCCAAACTGGAAAGTTTCACGATTTTTGGACACCCACACCATCTTTCATGGAATTCTTGGTTTCTCTAGAACTTGCCCGCGCAAGTCCAAGTCCTTGCACCACCCTGCCCCAACCCTGGTTCACCGACCTAGAGATGGAATTTTTGCACGATTTTTTGCAGCGATCTTTCCCACCATATGAGGGGCCAAACTGGAAAGTTTCACGATTTTTGGACACCCACACCATCTTTCATGGAATTCTTGGTTTCTCTAGAACTTGCCCGCGCAAGTCCAAGTCCTTGCACCACCCTGCCCCACCCCTGGTTCACCGACCTAGAGATGGAATTTTTGCACGATTTTTTGCAGCGATCTTTCCCACCATATGAGGGGCCAAACTGGAAAGTTTCACGAATTTTGGACAACCACACGATGTTTCATGGATTTCTTCGTTTCCGACCATGTGCGGGGCCTACCGGGCGGCCCGGGCGGAGCCACGGGAGCCCGGACCCCCCAACATGTGTGGGGGGATGTGTATGAGTGAGAACACCCACAAAAACGCAAATGTAACGGGCGGTTTTCATTTTGGTACGGAGGACAAGTTTTTGGACAGTGCTGGACCTTGCCCGGGCAAGTCCTGGCAAGTCCAAGTCCTTGCACCACCGCGCCCCACCCCTGGTTCACCGACCTAGAGATGGAATTTTCCCGCGATTTTTTGCAGCATTCTTGCCAACCATATGAGGGTCCAAACTGGAAAGTTTCACGAATTTTGGACACCCACACCATCTTTCATGGAATTCTTGGTTTCTCTAGAACTTGCCCGCGCAAGTCCAAGTCCTTGCACCACCCTGCCCCAACCCTGGTTCACCGACCTAGAGATGGAATTTTTGCACGATTTTTTGCAGCGATCTTTCCCACCATATGAGGGGCCAAACTGGAAAGTTTCACGATTTTTGGACACCCACACCATCTTTCGTGGAATTCTTGGTTTCTCTAGAACTTGCCCGCGCAAGTCCAAGTCCTTGCACCACCCTGCCCCACCCCTGGTTCACCGACCTAGAGATGGAATTTTTGCACGATTTTTTGCAGCGATCTTTCCCACCATATGAGGGGCCAAACTGGAAATTTTCACGAATTTTGGACAACCACACGATTTTTCATGGATTTCTTGGTTTCCGACCTTGTGCGGGGCCTACCGGGCGGCCCGGGCGGAGCCACGGGAGCCCGGACCCCCCAACATGTGTGGGGGGATGTGTATGAGTGAGAACACCCACAAAAACGCAAATGTAACGGGCGGTTTTCATTTTGGTACGGAGGACAAGTTTTTGGACAGTGCTGGACCTTGCCCGGGCAAGTCCTGGCAAGTCCAAGTCCTTGCACCACCGCGCCCCAACCCTGGTTCACCGACCTAGAGATGGAATTTTTGCACGATTTTTTGCAGCGATCTTTCCCACCATATGAGGGGCCAAACTGGAAAGTTTCACGATTTTTGGACACCCACACCATCTTTCATGGAATTCTTGGTTTCTCTAGAACTTGCCCGCGCAAGTCCAAGTCCTTGCACCACCCTGCCCCAACCCTGGTTCACCGACCTAGAGATGGAATTTTTGCACGATTTTTTGCAGCGATCTTTCCCACCATATGAGGGGCCAAACTGGAAAGTTTCACGATTTTTGGACACCCACACCATCTTTCATGGAATTCTTGGTTTCTCTAGAACTTGCCCGCGCAAGTCCAAGTCCTTGCACCACCCTGCCCCACCCCTGGTTCACCGACCTAGAGATGGAATTTTTGCACGATTTTTTGCAGCGATCTTTCCCACCATATGAGGGGCCAAACTGGAAAGTTTCACGAATTTTGGACAACCACACGATGTTTCATGGATTTCTTCGTTTCCGACCTTGTGCGGGGCCTACCGGGCGGCCCGGGCGGAGCCACGGGAGCCCGGACCCCCCAACATGTGTGGGGGGATGTGTATGAGTGAGAACACCCACAAAAACGCAAATGTAACGGGCGGTTTCATTTTGGTACGGAGGACAAGTTTTTGGACAGTGCTGGACCTTGCCCGGGCAAGTCCTAGCAAGTCCAAGTCCTTGCACCACCCTGCCCCACCCCTGGTTCACCGACCTAGAGATGGAATTTTTGCACGATTTTTTGCAGCGATCTTTCCCACCATATGAGGGTCCAAACTGGAAATTTTCACGAATTTTGGACAACCACACGATTTTTCATGGATTTCTTCGTTTCCGACCTTGTGCGGGGCCTACCGGGCGGCCCGGGCGGAGCCACGGGAGCCCGGACCCCCCAACATGTGTGGGGGGATGTGTATGAGTGAGAACACCCACAAAAACGCAAATGTAACGGGCGGTTTTCACTTTGGTACGGAGGACAAGTTTTTGGACAGTGCTGGACCTTGCCCGGGCAAGTCCTGGCAAGTCCAAGTCCTTGCACCACCGCGCCCCACCCCTGGTTCACCGACCTAGAGATGGAATTTTCCCGCGATTTTTTGCAGCATTCTTGCCCACCATATGAGGGTCCAAACTGGAAAGTTTCACGAATTTTGGACACCCACACCATCTTTCATGGAATTCTTGGTTTCTCTAGAACTTGCCCGCGCAAGTCCAAGTCCTTGCACCACCCTGCCCCAACCCTGGTTCACCGACCTAGAGATGGAATTTTTGCACGATTTTTTGCAGCGATCTTTCCCACCATATGAGGGGCCAAACTGGAAAGTTTCACGATTTTTGGACACCCACACCATCTTTCGTGGAATTCTTGGTTTCTCTAGAACTTGCCCGCGCAAGTCCAAGTCCTTGCACCACCCTGCCCCACCCCTGGTTCACCGACCTAGAGATGGAATTTTTGCACGATTTTTTGCAGCGATCTTTCCCACCATATGAGGGGCCAAACTGGAAATTTTCACGAATTTTGGACAACCACACGATTTTTCATGGATTTCTTCGTTTCCGACCTTGTGCGGGGCCTACCGGGCGGCCCGGGCGGAGCCACGGGAGCCCGGACCCCCCAACATGTGTGGGGGGATGTGTATGAGTGAGAACACCCACAAAAACGCAAATGTAACGGGCGGTTTTCATTTTGGTACGGAGGACAAGTTTTTGGACAGTGCTGGACCTTGCCCGGGCAAGTCCTGGCAAGTCCAAGTCCTTGCACCACCCTGCCCACCCTTGCACCACCTTGCACAAGCGTTGCCCACGCTTGCCCGGACATGGAACAAGCAATCCCAACCATCCACGGGCCTTGCCCAAGGTTGCACAAACTTGCCCACGCTTGCCCGGACCTTGTCCAAGCTTGCAACAACTTGCGCGGACCTTGCCCACTCTTGCCACAGCTTGCACGGGACTTGCCCATGCCTGCACCAACTTGCCCGGGCCTTGCCCAAGGCTTTGCCCACGCTTGCACGGGACTTGCCCATGCTTGCACCACCTTGCACCCACGCTTGCGCGGGCCTAGTCCAAGCTTGCCACACCTTGCACGGGAGTTGCCCATGCAAGCACCAACTTGCGCGGACCTTGCCCAAGGCTTGTCCGAGGTTTTGCCGTAGCACCTTGCAAAACCATGCCCACGCTTGCCCCCCTACAGTGCAATTCTGGAAAATCCTGCTGTTCCACGAACGGGGGTCTTTTCCAGCGGAGTGACACCCTCTGGTTCACCGACCTAGAGATGGAATTTTCGCGCGATTTTTTGCAGCAATCTTGCCCACCATATGAGGGCCCAAACTGGAAAGTTTCACGAATTTTGGACACCCA
>JAYWLG010000023.1:0-39287 GCA_037074515.1 Mimosa bimucronata | reverse complement strand
CCACCTCCTTTGCCTAATACGGGTACTGGGAAAGCATCCGGTAATTCAACTCCTGCAGCGCCACCTGTAGCCCACAGGAATCATCAGAAGAGTGATGACAAGGGAATTAAAAAGGATGGCCAAACTTCCTCACAGTTCAACACCTCTGAGAATTGTGATAGCTCCAGCGTTAAATGCGAAGACACGGATGAGGGGCTCATAGTTGCTTGCATTTCTGAAACTGGTAATTCATTTGTCTTGCTCTCGTTGTGGAAAACTGTATATTCTTTCTTTCATCTTAGCGTTGTTTATTGTTTAATACGAGGGATAACTAATACTCTTCACATGACCATATAAATATTTGTGTGTCACTGGCTTGAGTTTATGACTGTACATGCACGCTTTAAGATTAAACTCGTTAAACACTCTGAAATTGCATCTAAATTCTTTAGTCCACATGAAGGTTTATGTAGTTTGATTTTCTGCACTTCGTTAGGTCATTTTAAGGTAATGACAATCAATGTAGTCAAAGGGGATAAACTCAGCTCCTTATTGATTGGGGTGTGCCTCGCTTTATGAACCTTACTCATGTGGAGTAATCATCTTTTTAAGTCTTAAGTTAAGAAACTATAAAACATAATCTAAATGGTCCAATCCAATATTTGATATGTAATTTCCTTTTCAAAATTCGGATGTCAATGTAAGGCTAGCCCCATACCATTGCACCCGTTGTATAAATGCTTTAAAATGTACAGCTTCAAAATTAACAGGAAATGCACAACAGTGATTTATTCTAGTTTTAAATAGACAATGATGATATCTGTTCAAGTTACATGGATCTTATTCTTTCTTACACATTTTTTTATTCTTATTTAAGAACCTTGATTTACTCGGTCATGCGCTCTTCTAGCACTACTCAGTTCTCACTTATGGCATTTGAGATATCTAGTGTGTTAATGGCGCCTTTTGCCTTTGACTGCCTTGATGCCAGTGCTAGGTAATGCCCGTATGGCAAAACAGAGTGACTACCAAATTTCTTTTTTCCTTTGATTTTTCTTCCCTTTGAAACAATATAAACTGGAATGGAATTCTGAAAGCTGAATGAATCACATTCCTGCCATGTGCAAGCTAAGTTGTGAACGATGCTGAAAGTGATGGTAAAGAAGAAATGTTGAAAGATGAGTTTTTTTGGGTAAATTTACTTATTGACGTGTAAATAAATTTATGCCGTACAAAAATATTGGGTATGACTATTGCATGTTAATGATTTGACATTGTGGATTTTGAACTACTTGTATTAGTGATATTCATTATGGTCATATAAATTTCTGAAACTTCATCCCGTTTTTCCCCAGTTGTAGACTTGGTTCCGTAATCTATCCATGCACTTCTTTTAGCAGAATGCAAGTTTTCCTTTGTTGAACCTGAGCTTTTCAGTGAACAAAGAAATCTGGAGTTAGTGACCTCTAGCTAGAACAGGTTCTCAAAGCTTTTAGGTTCAAATGTTTAATACATTTGTTTCTTGTGTCTTTACTATTTTCAGGGAAGGTGAAAGGAGAGAAAAGAGGTAGGAGAAGAGAGTACACAGAGATGAGAGAAGAACAGATTTTTTTTTTTGGGGGGGGGGGGGGGGGACTGAATAGTGCTCAGGTTTATTCATATCATATCATAAGCTTTACATCTGAGGGTTACCTTCTTATATAGGCAACGGCTATGACTTAGGACTTAACTAATTGACTCAGTGGTCATATGGTTTGTGGACTTAATTACCATATAATTTATATTTTACAATTACATATACAAAATCATGTGAGGGATGGGTTCACATTATTGAAATTTTAGAATGGGTAAGCTACCCTGAAAAAGCCTGGGGGGGGGGGGTTCACTCTTGGCATTCTTACTGTAAAATAAATCAGCAATTTGATACAAAGATTCTGTACCATGTTTTCTTTGGGGGTCAACTGGACTTGGAAGAACTAAAAATAGAATAACTGGTCGGAGTAAGGGGATTGGACTACTTATTCAACTCCTTTGCAAGTATTTCCTTACGGAGTTCAATAAGAATGGGCCTGGTGTGTTTCTTTTGTGTTTTAGAAACAGGCTTGATTATCATTTTGGGGCATCTTAGACTTTTTAACAACTGTGATTGAATGTTCTTAACACAATTTGGAGTTATGTTTAGCATATGCATGCTTTAAGATTAAAGAATGTAAGGGGGGCTTTTTTAGGTCTCTGAATTAGAGGGCATGTGGAAGCATTTTTTTTTTTAATGATATCTTCCTAAGACTTCAGCTGTTTTGGATAGAGCGATAGTTTGTGATTGACTGTGTCTATTTCATGTGATAACAATTTATGCCAGTGTTTTCTGGTTGATGCATGTCATCTACACTGTATGCATGATGTGTGAGTGTGTTTTAGTATATCTATTGGGGGTTAAAAATTTAATAGAAGGTTGAATCATAAATATAAAATCTAGTGCTATTTATTGAAACCATTTTAATTTGAATGTGTTTCCATGACTTGTGTATGATGAAAATTTGGTAATGGTCTACTAGCCCCCCCTTGTACTGAAGTATTTGCTCTTACAAGATAGTGGAGCCTGTTCACCCCTTTGAGGTAAGATCAGTTCTCCTGCCAATCAGCCATGTTAGGACTACCATAAAATGATCACACTGGTGTTTGATATGTTAGTAGTTATAAGACTGAACTTGTTCGGCCGTTCCTTGTTCAACCCATTAACCAGCCAGTGTGATCTGGGGTGGCTTTCAGAACTGTGACTGTTAGTTTGTATATTTTATCATTAAAGCAACATAGTAAGCACTAGTGCTGTTTGCCTCACTTTAAGTTTATATTGTATGTTGATTGGTGATTAATGGAAGCATATTGATCAATAATTTGATTTAATAAAAAAACTTTAACTCACTTGCTTTTTGTTACGAATACTGATGAGCAGCGTCCAAATACGTGGTTGTAATTGTTCAAAATAAAGGGAATCACATGGTCAACGTGAAGCTAAAGGAAAGTAACATTGGCAACATTGAAGTCGCAGAACATCAAAACAAAAAGGTACATAGCAGTTATTCATACTGCAATTTATCATTTATGTTATTTGCAGGAATAATTTATTTATCAAGGTATTTTTTTCCCTTTACTCTGCCTCTATACCTCTTCAAATAGAAGCTAAATCTGCATGTCTGAGTTACCTGTCTGTACGGCATTGATTATTTTGTGGGTTTTACTTCACATGACAAAGCTTGGCATTATTTTGGATTTCCTTTTAATTGGAAACCAAAAAGCTGATGATGCTTTTGACAGCACCCCTGGCAAAGTTTGAAATTGTCCTCAGATTTGAAGAAGATACCATAAAAGGATTTGGTGAAGGAATTGATGACTTAGGAATCACTTTTACTGTCTAGAGGATTTATTTTCACATGCAACCGCTTTACCTTTTCTGTACTATTCTATTTCAGATCAATGTCTCGGTAACTAGGAGTGAAACTACTGAGCTGACTTTGAATATTGGAAAAGGGAATTGTGTGCTCCACTTGGGAACTACTGTCCCAGAAGATGGGAATTTCTTCCGTCTTCCTTCTTATGAGGAAGCCTTAACTCCAGTAAATGGTGCGTACTTCCTCATTGTAGCAGTTCTGATATTTGGAGGAACATGGGCTTGCTGCAAGTTTAGGAAGAAGCGGCATGAAGGGGTACCATATCAAGAGCTTGAAATGGCATTACCTGAGTCTGTTTCAGCGGAGGTAGCTGAAGGTTGGGATCAGGATTGGGGTGATAATTGGGACGAAGATGTAGCTGTGAAATCACCTGGGAGACCTCATGCAGGAAGCATCTCAGCAAACGGCCTTACTGCTAGATCGTCCAACAGAGATGGATGGGAGAACGATTGGAATGATTAGCATTTTACAATTACACTTGAGTGAAGCAAGAGATTAAAAATTGACTTATAAAAGGTGGGGTTGCGGAAACCAAGTGCGATCCCTACTGTGGAGGGACGTGACGAATTTTGTCGTGGTGGCGCAATACTTGTTAGGCATCGCAATACATAGAGAAAAGAAGGAAGAAGTAATGTAATAGTTTTCACACATTTGATTTTTCTTTTTCTGTTTTTTCCCCCCTCAGTTTGACTTTAATTGAACATGTACCAGGGAATGCCTTGACCTGTAAAAAATATGAACTACAGGAGGGAATATGTATATCATTGGGGTTCTACCATTTCTTCGTGTTCGTTTTTGTGCCCCTTTTTATGTTTTTTGTCTGTGTGCTTTAATTTGGAACCCTCACGTCGTGTCCCTATAGGATGACTCTCTTTCATACAGATGATGTTATACATTTAGTGTACGTAAATATTATTTCAAATCATAAATTAAGGGGCTCACAAAATAACCCCTATATTTTATAATCGTTCTTAAATTTTTTTAAATACTTTACAAAGTGCAAATAATCAATCACCTTGAACCAAAGTTCAAAACCACCTTGTTAGAATAAGGTGGCAATCTTTTTGTTTTAAAAGAGGAGACACATTTTTAGATTTTTCATTTGGCCACAAAAATTTGAACCCACACCCTAGTACTAGTAGAGCTTGAAGTAATGAACTACAAAGGCGCAAGTCAACAACTGATTGGAAAGAATTATTTTCGGAGTCGAGAAAAATATGAATAATAAGCATGTTTTTGAAGAAAATACCAAAGGAAACTTATTTAAATTCATTAATGAGTATTAATCATTAACAATCCTTATAAAAAAAATGTTTGTGAATTTGGTCCTTGGAAGAGCCTCACAACCACAAAAGGCATTTCTCCATATGATGCTTAAGCGCAGTTGAGTATTATAAATATAAACACCAGGAAAAATATTATATGATTATGTTGATTTTAATTTCCTGGTGTTTATATTCCTTCTAGCTTGGGCCCTTCAACTTAAGCGGAGTTGAGTAGTATTATTAAAAATCAAAACCCTATACTAAAAAAAATTAAAATAAACATAATCATATAACATATGTTGTTTCAAAACAAGTAGGTGCCAAAAATTAAAAGATGGAAGCGGTGACAAGCAAAAGAACTAGGGACGATACTTCCAAAGTAAAGATGCTAACTTTAGAGGCAGCAGCTATTTCTTTATCACTATTCGTTGAGGCCATGTTGAACAAGTGATGCAAGAGCTTCACAATCACAAAAGACATTTCTCCACATGATGCTTACCTGAGAATTCAGATCCACCTCTTGCTTACTTCTTTTTTCTCTTCACCTCAAAAACCAACCTCCCCGCAACGTCTTCTCGCACAAGATATGGGTTCATGCATTCACAGGTATGAATTACACACACACACACACACACACACACGCATTCATATATGGTCCTCCTTTTTTCTCCTTAATGGATGACATATCTTAATTGTTGACAGAGATAACCAACTAATATTTCTTGTATGAACTCTTAGCAATAACAAGTCTATCTGTTCCTGAACTAAAAAGTCTTTATTTATTTATTTATTTTTTGTGTGGAACACAATCAATCCAACGTACCTTAGCAGTTACAAGTTTGCAACTTTACTCCTACCCTTCATCTCTCTATTTAATTTTGCTTTGCAATGGAAGAGAAAGCAAATTTAAAGCTGTTCTCTTCGCTTGAAAGTTTGAATATTAGAAAATGATCTCTCCTTGCACACTACTCCTTTGAGGACAAGTTCATATATATATAATGTGGATGAAAAGGGTGTGGACACCCGGGCTCGATGATCGGCTCTATGGATCCCTACAAGAGATTTGGATTATTACGCACTGTTTCTTTAATGCTCTTTCTTATTCTTACTAAGGATCTAAGTTGCCCTGCATTTGGTGGCAGTGAACAGGAAATCATTGAGGATGAGTGTGAGGCAGCCCACCATCAGATAACTGATCCCATCTCAACTTATGTGTAAGCATCACAAAAGATAACCCCCCCCCCCCCCCCAAACAACAAAAAAAAACGATTATTTTAATAGTAAAACTTTGCTTTTATTTTATAAACTTGAAAGCAAAAGTAATTAGATAGCTTGTTTTAATTGTGGAGAAGTGTGTATATTGACTTGTAGCCTGTTCATATCAGGAGTGAAATGGAAGAAGAGGAATGGGAGATGGTGCAAAAGAAAGGGAACCAGTTTGTGGTGAATGATGAGCCATTCTATGTGAATGGGTTTAACACATACTGGCTGATGGTGTTTGCTGCAGATGAGTCCACCAGAGGAAAAGTCAGTGAAGTGTTCAAACAAGCTGCCTCAGTTGGCATGACTGTTTGTAGGACTTGGGCTTTCAATGATGGACAATGGAGAGCTCTGCAGAAATCACCATCAGTTTATGATGAAGAAGTCTTCAAGGTTCTGTTTCCTTGTTATTCTCACAGATTCCTGCTCACCTCACTACATCAAATGACTTTAATTATCTTTTGGCAGGCCTTGGACTTTGTGGTAAGTGAAGCAAAGAAATACAAAATAAGGCTCATATTATCTTTGAGTAATAACTGGGAGGCATATGGTGGCAAAGCACAATATGTGAAATGGGGCAAAGCTGCTGGCCTTAACTTGACCTCTGATGATGACTTCTTCTCGCATCCAACTCTTAGAAGCTACTACAAGGCCCATGTCAAGGCAAGTTTCTTCGATGCACAACAGGTCTTTCACACTATTTTGTCTGAGGCTCTTGTTTCTTTGTTTCGTTTTGTAGACAGTGCTGAATAGAGTTAATACATTCACAAACATCACTTACAAGAATGACCCCACAATTTTTGCTTGGGAACTCATGAACGAGCCTCGATGCACCTCAGATCCTACAGGCGATAAATTACAGGTTCTGTCCCCTCAAGTACTTCTTCAGTTCTATTTTAGTGTTTGATACATTGGGATGTTTTATATCTTCGCATCTTTGGATCAATGACGGCATCACGACAATATTGGAAAGGCCTCCTAAAATTTCACATACTGAACTTATGTGTCTATTTTAGGATTGGATACAAGACATGGCAGTGTATGTGAAGAGCATTGATCCAAAGCACCTTGTGGAGATTGGATTAGAAGGATTTTATGGACCTTCAACTCCGCAGAGAGTTCAGTTCAATCCAAACACATATGCTCAGCAAGTTGGAACAGATTTCATCAGAAACCACCAAGTCCTTGGTGTTGACTTCGCTTCTGTCCACATGTATCCAGACTCTTGGTAACTACATTAAACAGTCATAAATTTTAATTGTGAACTTCCAAGTAAATGACCACGAAAATTTTAATCACAACTACTGATACACATCCTCACATAAAGATTTTTGGGCTGAGCACTTCAACTAGAAAGCCCAAGCTTTACAGCAAAAACAAACAAATACTCTTGTTAAAATCTCTAATATCACTCTAACTCTAAGATGTGGAGTCTTGAACACTTGCAATATCCGCTCTTATTTGCTGTCACCGTTCTTGTATTTTTCTACATTGCATCTTTAATGAAGTAATATTTTAACCTGGATGAAGGATTTCTCAAGCAATTTCTGATACGCACCTCCCATTTGTAAGATCTTGGATGGAAGCCCACATAGAGGATGCTGAAAACTATCTTGGAATGCCTGTGATTTTTGCTGAGTTTGGAGTATCTGCAAAAGATCCTGGCTACAATTCAACATACAGAGACAACCTTATAAGCACAGTGTATAAGACAATCTTAAACTCCACAAAGAAAGGAGGGAGTGGAGCTGGAAGCCTGCTATGGCAGGTGTTTCCAGATGGAACAGATTATATGGATGATGGGTATGCGGTTGTGCTTTCAAAGTCTACTTCCACCTCAAGCATTATATCCCTTCAATCCACAAGGCTTGCCCTGTTCAATTCCAAGTGTTCTTGGAAATGCCACTGGGGCTGTAAGAAGAAAAAAGAACTCGAAAAAATGATCTATCACGATGAACTCTGAAACAGCATCCGTCAGGCTTCCGATTAGTACACATGTCTTTTTTATGGTGGACGCAAGAGTATCACTGTATCAGCTTGAAATATGATGATATAGCGTATCATTCTGCATGTTCCAATGTGAATATTGTGTTGGTTTTGTATGTTGTGACATTCCGGTTATGCAGCTCATTTTCATCTCCCTTCTTTCTTCACTCTTTTACAGTAAAGAGGCATTGCATTTTCTTGAAGAAAAAAAACATAATCTGAAGGGATTTTATTTAAACATCATTATTGAAGGGGAAAAAGGCCAAACTGCTTATATTTGTTTGGGTCCTTGTTGTCCCTTTTTTTTTTAAGGCAAAAAAAAAAAAAAAAAAAGGCTAAATCCATCTCACATGTCCATCGCCGATCCTGTCAAAATGTCGTACCTCTTCTAATATCAAACTCGAGGAATTCCCCTGTTTATTATTATTATTTTTTTTTTTTTTTTTGGGGGGGGGGGGGGGGGGTTGAAATAAAAAATAAAAAACAAGCAACCTGAAAATGAATAAAAAGTATACTGATATAGTTATTAGTTATTTGTCAAGTTTCGGATGAAAATCCGAGAAAAAGAATCTAGTTACATGTTCCAGAGTGTCATATCATATCTACTCTATTTAATGAAAATACTATAACTCATTTTTTTGGGAAAATTTCACTTAAGGTCCACTGTAACGAATTAATTAAAAAGAAGGACCACAAGAATCTGAAATTTCAGTTTTGGAGTAGTGGGGGCAAAGTGAAATAAAATTGGAAGGCCAAATGACAAAATCACTCTTTCTCCCAATAAACCCTTTCTCGGCTAAATTGACCAAATTGACCCAAATTTCATTTTGATTTTGAAATCAAAATCTGCTTGTGCATACCCGCTTCAGCCATAGTAACCGTCGTCCTTTTCGTTTGGTAGCCATTCATCACCATTCCTCAGCATTTTCCCTTTGTGCAGCAAGAGAGTGAGAGATCGGTGAGGAAGCGAGGGAAGTCGGCGGAGTTGTCAAACGTCGCCGGCGCTAGGAGAATCTCTTGACACTTTAGGTAAGATGGCTTCAACATAAGAAAAACCATTTTTATGTTCATTCTTCATCTCCTTCTTCCATCGTTTTGCCACAGCCTTAGAAGCAGTTCTTCATCTCCTTCTTCCATCTCCTCCTTCGAATAAATATATCTGCCACACGATAGGTAATTTTTTTTAACAACTAAAATCTCCTTCTTCCTGTTACTGTTCACCGGCGTTGGTTTTGGGGTTGGAATCGATAGGAAAATCTGATTGAATATGGATAAAAGCAAGATTGAATGGAGAGATGAGTTTATATGTTTGATTTTGGAAAGTGTTATGGTCAAATTGAATTTTCCCTGTTTGGTACAGAAACTGTTTTTTTTTTCTTTCTTCTCCTGTGATTCTTGCTTCTTGTTTATGATGAGGAGAAGATGTAATTGAGGTTGATTGTGGATGGTTTAGTGTTATTATAGTGCTAAATGTTCATTTCTTTCTTTCCTCTTGCTTGCTCTGCCGTGATGTTTCGGTGACAGGGGAGGGGAGATTTCGTTGATGTTAATCTTGAAATAGAGATCATTGGGTGCAATTGAAATTTTGTAATGATGATGATGATGATGATGATTCTGTTCTTCCTCCTATGTGTGTGTAATCGGGTGTACAGAGAAGAGGAGGAAGAAAGAGGAATATTTGTTATTGTGGTTTGATGGCTGTTGTTATATCCTTGTATGTGGTTCTTGCTATGTGATAATAAGTGCCTATAAAGTTTCTGCATGCTGAAATATTGAAGAATAGTTGAGAATGGGTGATCTGTTTGGTTTCTTGTTTTCTTGTTTAATGGTCACTTTATGGTTATGATTGATCTTCTTTGGTTTCTAGATGTGTTGGAAAAAAGAGAGGGAGGGTTTATGTTGTTGCCTAGGAGGTGTGATTATTGATTTATTTGGATGGGGTAGTGATTTTTGAGATTACCCCCACTGTTAAGAAGTATTATGAATGTAAACATACAAATGACTAAACTAGAATCCTTTTTTTGCTGCATCAATATTTTAAATATTATAAAATTTGCAGCTACATTTTCTATTGATAAGCCTAAATAGACTTAGGCTTTGTACATTACATAGAGTCTAGCATTTAATCTGTAAGTGTAAATATTTGTTATAGATGATTATTTTAACTATTCATCATCAATAATAATAAAATTTACAGAAAGTCATTCTTATTTCCTTTGTCCTGCGATGTTTGTTGCTTTAGGTGATTTGCATGCTTTGAAAACAGTAGCTACATTTTCTATTCATAAGCCTAAATAGAGTTGTGTTTTTATCTAGATAGCTATGTCTGTCATGGCATTGGCAAATTCCCTAACTGATTCAATAGTGATGCTTGTTCAAAGTTTTGAAAAGAATTGCACTCCGTCTGTTTGATCTAATGCTGCAATGTTGTTGCATCTCTCAACGCATAGAAACTAGACAACCCATTTGAGAAAATAGGTTTCTGGTTCAATCCTATATGACATTTATTAACATGGCCTTGAGATTTAATAAAGTAATATGCAATGGCGCCAATATGAGAACTAAGAAATCTGGTGCTATTAATGTGAACTTCATGCTATATCACTCTTTGGAATAATCATTTTCTTCCCAAGATGTCTTGCCTTTGAAATGGATGAGTATAGACACAGAGGTGATGAGATTATGATGCACTCATTTGTTTGTTTTCAGGATAATATAAAGGACATATGGAGAAGAAATATTTCCCACTTTTCACCACAAGATGCTCACCACAAAGAATGAAGGACTTGGCTAAGGTTATTAATGAGGATACAAACCTTAGAAGAAAGGTTGAAGAACTAGGGTTTGGGAAGTTGTTGAATGTAAGAGGAACCAAGATGCCAAAAGACCTCTGTGCAGAGGTGATTCGTGGATATGATGGCCCCTCAAAACAACTGGTCATGAGGGGAAAGAAAGTGAAAACAACCCCTCAACATGTTGAGGCAATGATGGGTTTAAAAAGCAAAGGATTGAAAGTTGAGGAAGTGGCAAGTAAAGAAGTGTTTGAAGATATGAAGGAGAAGTGTGGGTCACTGACGTACGGAGAAATATATGAAAGGATTAAGAAGAAAGATGCTGATTTTGATTTCTATTTTGTGTTGCTCACATTAGGCACATTTCTTTGCCCCACGAGAAGTGGGCGTGTGAGTGACAAATTGTTGAAGGTGATGGGGTGCACAGATAAAAAGTGAGGGCAATATGATTGAGCAAGTTATGTGTTAGAAGATGTGCCTTTGCAAGTAGAAAAATTTGTGAAGGAAGGGAAAAAAGGGAAGGCATCGGAAAGTAAAACTCTAGGAGGATGCATTTATTTCCTGATGGTAACTGCTACTAATGCTGCATGATTTAATTATAGTGGTAGTGATGATTGCATTTGTAATTATTGAGTCCTGACACACAATTTTGATTGCAGCTATTCTTTTTTGAACATTTTGGCCTAGAGGACGAGGTTGAAGATCTAGAAAATGCTCTTGAGTATTGGACAGACGACAAAATATTGAATAGGGTGGATCTTGAGAAGAGAAGCCGGTTCGGCGTTTTGTTGTCAGCCCCCAAGGATGACGCAGAGCCTTCACATGAACTGCCGTTGTTGTCTTATTTACATGACCCGGTGAGTAGTATAAATTAAGTGGGTCCTGATGGCATGATTAATATGTTCCTAACAGTTTGTAAATTTTTGCAGGATTTGAGATATATATATATGAGGTTTACCGGTGAGATGAAGGCTAAGATGGGACAGCTGCAAGAGTTTGTTGGTAAAGAATTAATCCAACTCCAGGAGAAAAGGGCAACCAAAGGAGGGGATAAAGAAAAGGCAACTGAGAACGTGGCAGAGGGAGTTAAAGGTGTCACTCCAATATAGATGTCAAAGACCAAAAGGTTAAAGAAGCGTGCGGGTAGAAATGTCAGTGTTGGTGCTGAAGCAAGTGTGGAGCACAAGGGAAATGAGAAACAAACAGTTGATATGCAGCCATGAACAAACGAACCCAGTAGGTCTCTAACGAAGTCTCCAATGGATACGAAGGACAAGGGAAAGCAGGTGCAAGAAGAGAAAATAACCCTAAAAAGATCAATAAGTGAAGTTGACATGCTTGTAAGGAGGTCGAAGAGAGATAAGATACCTGCTGTTAGATCTCCGTATGTGACAACCTAAGTCAAAAAGGGGAAACTGAATAGCAAGCAACAAATGTATCTGTTGCTCACTCAGTGTTGTGCCAAAGAGGACGAAGAAAAGTAAGTAACTTGTTTTGCTATGTGTTGGAAGTATTATTGATTAATGATAGGATAGCACACTGAAACAAATGTTCTTGTAATTGTTGCAGGACTGTGGTTGACATGTATGGTTACTTTTTAACTCGGGCCAACCTCATCTCACTTGGACCCAGAAGTTAGATTAGCACTGGTGTATGTGCACTTATCAATTAGTTTATGTAATGACATATATGTAGGAAATTATTAAAACATGCTAAGTTTTTTAATGTTAACGTGTAGGTAATGGTTATGGTAGCTCGGACAATGAATGGGGACCAAAAGGGGGACCCCGAAGTAATCAAGAGGCACGTATTTGATGCTGATTTCATGGTAAGATTGTGTTGAATATAAAAAGGGGAGAACTATTCACTTGTATGCAAACTAATTGTCTGTATTTGTTGGAATATTTCTTTTTGTAGGGGGCAATTGTAAAGGATGACAGACAAATACTTGGAGAAGGAGAAGAATTTGGTACATATAATGCCCGAGCACGTGGGATATAAGTTGGGAAGTTGTGAGTATATATTTGGACCAATTGTGGACGGTGACCATTAGTATTGTGCTACAATGGAACCAACAATGCTGAAATTCTATTGGTTGGATTCCTTAAGAGGTGGGAGAGAACCTCCTGAGCCAATTAAAAGTTTGGCCCAAAACATTGTAAGTGCAATTAACTTGTTACATTCTACTATTTCAACATATTCAATTTACTTAATGTTTTTATATATGTTTTATTGGTTAGAGGGATATGTTCATAGAAATTTTGAAGAAGATAGACCCGTGCATTGCAACAATGGAAGACGAGGGGAGACAAAGAGCAATCTTGTATCCGCCTGTGCCCATACATGAGAACACGTACTATTATAAAATTCACCTGATTTATGACATATCATATGCATTATTGTAATAATATAAATATTTACTTGTTTTACATTTCAATTTTCGTAGGGATGATTGCGGGGTACATGTCATCAATTATTTAAAGAAATGGCCACAGTTGGAGTCACCGGAAAACACAAATGTAAGTTTTCATTTATAAACGGAAGATTGATTAGATTGCTTGATTTGACAATGTGAGTTGTTATTGTGGTGCAGAAATCAATGAAGGAGATGAGGCTGGATGTGGTGTGGTGGCTTGTCAACCATGAGAAGAATGCAGCAAAGAATGACGTTTTACAAGAGTTGGAACGATTAAAGGGTGGCACAAAGACTTATGGCAAAATGTATTCAATAGATGTTTTCCTTTTAGGTTGGCTCAGTGACATTATCGGAATTCTATTCAATTGACACTTATGGTACATTGTGGATATTTTGTAAAGAAAGTGTAAATATAGCACCAATTAATGTTGTTTGTAATCCAATTGACACCAGGAATTATTCATACGCACAAGGAAATATCAATATGCACAAGGAATTAGCCATATGCACAAGGAAATGGCCATATGCACAAGTACAACTAAACTGACCTAATAACATGCCATGTTCATGCACGCACAATGAAATGGTCACATGCACAAGGAATTAGCCATATGCACAAGGAATTAGTCATATGCACAAGCAATACTAAACTGACCTAATAAGATGCCATGTTCAGGCCATGCACAAGAAAATGGCCACATGCACAAGGAAATGACCATATGCACATGCACAAGAATATGGCCATATGCATAAAGAAATGGCCATATGCACAAGAAAATGGCCACATGCACAAGGAAATGGCTATATGCACATGCACAAGGAAATTGCCATATGCACAAGAAAATGGCCACATGCACAAGGAATTGGCCATATGCACAAGGAATTAGTCATATGCACAAGGAAATGACCAGATGCACAAGGAATTGGCCATATGCACAAGGAATTAGCCATATGCAGCCATATGGCAATTTCCTTGTGCATATTCCTAATTCCTTGTGCATATGGCCATTTCCTTGTGCATGTGCATATTTCTTTGTGCATGTGCATACGGCCATTTCCTTGTGTATATGGCCATTTCCTTGTGCATGTGCATATGGCCATTTCCTTGTGCATACGGCCATTTCCTTGTGTATATGGCCATTTCCTTGTGCATGTGCATATGGCCATTTCCTTGTGCGTGGCTTGAACATGGCATGTTATTAGGTCAGTATAGTACTGCTTGTGCATGTGGCCAATTCCTTGTGCATGTGGCCATTTCCTTGTGCATGTGGCTAATTCCTTGTGCGTGGTACAAAATATGCCTGCTCATATATATATGCAAAGAACATAAAGGGGTACCATTAACTTGTGTACCATTTCATACATCATGAATTTCATCCTGGTATTTGACACATTTTACCATCAAGTACCATCCTGAAATTGTTCATCTAGTGACAATTGCTATACAAAAAGACAACTACCAAAGATGCAACCCATTCCAAAAAAACATAATGGGTGCAATATGTACATCATCACAGCTTCTTCCCCCACCAAATACAAAATATGAAGAAGCTAGTTCAACAACAAAAAACAAAGTGTAAGCATGTCAACAAGGATTTGGGTTAGTGCAAGTCTTTACGGTATGACTACCCTCGCCACATCTTGAGCAATGATACACTTTCTTATCTTGAGATTGCGATTCTTTCCTCCGAACTCTAGGCCTTCCCGGACGGCGACTTGTCTTTTGAGGCAACAACTTTTTGTACGAGGAATCAAGATCTTGGAGTGTCTCAGGTGTTGGCATGTCATAAGTCTCAACTGAAATCATTGGTCTTGCATACATTTTCTCTTGTGCAGCCTTCATGTAACATTCTTCAACATAATCATATAAATTTCCATGTATGCTCTTAATTGCAGCACATGTGTGAGGACATGGCAAACCAGACATTTGCCAGCCTTTGCATGTGCATTCACGTAGGACCAAATTAACCCTCACATCACCTTTCTTTGTTATTACCTTAAAAATACTCATTCCATGATCTTTCACAGTCATTCTTCCACATTTAGACTCATTCTCCTGCAGTTTGGCCTCAATATTTGGGCCCACACCATTAACCCAATTCCTCAAAGCTAACTTGCTATTTAACATCTTTTGAGCTAATTTTTCCCCGTGCTCATGTATCAAAACAACAATGTTATGCCTTCGCTCAGTCAAAATCCATGCATTGAATGACTCAGCAAGGTTTGTTGTTATATAGTCCCACCTCTTATGTGGAAACTTGCTCCTTGCCTAGCGCTCCATGTCACCATTGCTTTCAAGCCACTCCACTAATTCTGGATTGAATGTCATCATCTTTCCCATTGCATTGATGAACTCGCTGTCTAGTCTTGCATATGCGATGGCATCAAGATATTTCAATGCAGCTTCCTTTGTTTGCCCACTGGTCTTTCCTTTTGCCCTTGTGATTCTCAAGAACTCAGAGCTAAAGTTCTCCTTCAAGTGACGATAACAATATGCATGTCTTTCAGACCCGAAAATGGCTCGAACAACACCAATTATTGCATGATGTCTGTCTGTGAACAATTGTCAATTCCAATGAACTTACGATCTCCTTTATGTTTCGCAAGAACCACGACCATTCATTAAGAGTCTCTCCCCCCACAATGGCATATGCAACAGGAAACAACTCGCTGTCTGCATCATATGCTTGTGCCCCCCAATAATGTCCCTTGGTATGGCCCACTCAGATGGCATCCATCCACATATAATATAGGTCTTGCACCTTCCAAAAAATCTTTAATGCAGCATCCATAAGCAATAAACAGTGCTTCAAACCTATTGTCTGTTGATGCTACCCATTTTGCCATAGTATCCTTGTCACTTTCTTTCAATCTCTCACATACCCACGGGATTACCGCATAACTATCCTTAGCAAGGCCATGCATCTGTTCCAATGCTCTCCCCTTCGCGCTATAGGCTTGTTGGTAGTCTAGGGTCAAACCATATTCTCTTTGCAAGTCCTTTCTAATTTCATTTGCCGATTTATCTACGCTACACCTCAACTCATCCATGATAACTGCTGAAGTGAGAGTGCGCCTTTTCTTATGGGGGATGACTAGGTTGTCTTATGCATAGTGCATGTATTCACTCAAAAATCTTCTAACAACTAAGAAAGAATTATTCTTATCGACACTATAAGCTGAAATTTTCCAAGGGCAGCCATCAACTTTGCATTCCACAATCATCTTATGCTTATGATTCTTCTTATAGTTATAAGGAAAGTTGTGTGCAAGGCTGTATTTGTACAATGCATGTCTAAACTCATTAGCATCAGTAAATGTTTGACCCACACCCATGAATATGTCCTTCCACTTTGAGGCATTCATCACCAGCACTGGTGTTGGCAAACTTTCCACAGCTAAACTTCCTAAAGTAGTTGCTCCGTGCCCACTATGACCCATACTCAATGCTGGCACACTCTGTACGGGAGAAGGTATATTCAAGAATTCAGAGTCAAAATCCCATATTGGAGGAGATATGGACCTTGCACTGCAACGTGCTCCCAAATGATCTATCCTGCAATGACATTATTCATTAGCATCCACCAAAACTCATTAATCTAAATTTGCAGTTAAGGTCAGTAAAAAAATTCACAACTTACTCTTGTGGATTGCACTGTTGCGCTACTTTATTCACCTCTTTGTCAATCTTGCAAATGTACACATGACCATTAGTATCATTGTAGTCAATTAGTTGTGCAACTCCTACATTGTCAACAAGGTCTAACAATACGTCCTCTGCATAACTGACCTTGAACTTCATTTTAAATCCTTCATCTTCATGCCACAACTCTTTTGTTACTAATCTCCGTATCTCTTCATATGTCATCCCCTTTTCAATTAATCTTCCACTTATAATACCACCTTCATACATCATTTTGCCGTCTGAATTATTGACACATTCACCTCCAACATGGAATATGCAAAATAATTTCTTGATCGAACTACTAGCCATTTCTTAGATGCTCCTACAAATAATCATGATTTTCTGTCATTTAAACAAGGTGTAGTAAATTGAAAAAGACAAGCTATATCCAGGCCACGCACAAGGAAATGACCATACGCACAAGGAAATCTCATTATGCACATGGAAATCGTCATATGCACAAGCAGAAACAAATTGACCTTACAACAAGCTATGTCCAGGCCACACATAAGGAAATGGCCATACGCACAAGGAAATCTCAATATGCACATGGAAATCGTCATATGCACAAGCAGAAACAAATTGACCTTACAACAAGCTATGTCCAGGCCACGCACAAGGAAATGGCCATACGCACAAGGAAATCTCAATATGCACATGGAAATCGTCATATGCACAAGCAGAAACAAATTGACCTTAAAAACCACATCCACATCAGCACCACTTTGGCGGGCAATACAAACACCTTCACGTCAGCAACATGAACCATGAATGAAATAAATGAGGTGTAAATGAGCTTCGAGAGAGAGACAATGAGTGGGTCCCTTAATGCTTCACTATAGTTATTTCGTTGTGCATTAGAGAGAGAGAGAGAGCGAGAATGAGAGAGGGAGGGAGAGAAGAAGAGAGAGATACCCAACAGAAATTAGCTTCTCCTTGGTTAGAGATAGGTTTGAAACTCCATTGATATTCAGCTTGATCTTCTTCAAATGTTCTTCAAATCCGAAATCACTCTTCCTCGTCATATTTCAGTTTTCCTTCATGGCTGTGGGTCTGTGCTTTGTGTCTAATGTTTCTCTTTCCCTTTTCCTTGTAGCATGTACGTTCTGTCAGCTTAAGGGTGCTAAAGGAAATTAATTTCTCTTTCACAAGGGCTTTTAGGTATTTTAACATAGCCACTTAATTTCATTTAAAAACCCAAGGCCTGCAGTGAAATTTCAGATTTTTTTTGTCCTTATCTGACATTAATTCGCTACAGTGGTCATACAGTGAAATTTTCCCTATTTTGTTTTGAAAACCTAGTTAACATTTGTTTTCTTTAAAAACAAAACAAACCAAATAAAATTTAAATTGTTTCAGGTGAGTCATTAGCCTACTGGAATTGAAATGATCCGAGTTGTTGTGATTTTATTTAATAGAATTAAGATGACATGACACTATTAAAGTATGTACTCCCTCCGATCCTAAATATAATATCACTTTGACTTTTTTTGTGGAAGTTGAGGAAGCAGATTAGACCACTAAATTATAATAAATGTAACATGTAATTAGATTATAGGTTAGTTTATAAAATCTAAATAATTTAAAGTGATTAATTTTGCATCCTTAATTTTTTCAAAAAAAAATCAAAGTGATCTTATAATTAGGATCGGAGGGGGTAGTATGTAAGTTTTTACCTTTGACTTAAGGGAGAATTTCAATATAGGACCACGGTAGAAAATTAATTAAAAAGTAGGACCAAAAGATTCTGAAATATCACTTTAGATTCAGGGTTCTTAAGTGAAATTAAATTAATGTGGAAAAAGACAAAAAAGGGCCCACCCCTACATGGCATATCTGACACACACTCTCTCTTCTCTCTCCTTTACACAGACCCCATTCATTTTCACACGAACAAGGAAAAGCTCATATGAACAAGGTAAATCTCATATGCACAAACCTCAATAAAAAACAAAATATTCCTCTCACCCTCTCTCTCCTCTGATACCCTCTCTCTTTTCTGACACCCTCTCTCTTTGACACGCTTTTCTCTCTTTCTTTCACACAAACCCCACTCATTTTTACATGAACAAGGAAAAGCTCATATGCACAAGCCTCAATAAAAAACAAAATATTCCTCTCACCCTCTCTCTCTGACACGCTTTTCTCTCTCTCTCACACACAAACCCCACTCATTTTCACAGGAACAAGGAAAAGCTCATATGAACAAGTAAAATCTCATATGCATAAGCCACAATAAAAAACAAAATATTCATCTCACCATCTCTCTCCTCTGACACCCTCTCTCTCTCTGACACACTTTTCTCTCTCATACACACACCCCACTCATTTTCACACGAACAAGAAAAAGCTTATATGGACAAGGAAAATCTCATATGCACAAGCCACAATAAAAAAACAAAATATTTTTCTCACCCTCTCTCCTCTGACACTTTCTCTCTTTGACACGTGGGGTCAATGTTGTATTTTCTCCTATCAATTTAATTTCAGTTTGTTCCCACAAGACTCAAATAATATTTCAGAATCTTTTGGTCTTATTTTAAAATTAATTGGCTACCACGTTCCTATATTAAAATTTCCCCTTCACTTAAACTTGAAGTGAGGCAAGGAAGAGAATGGTTAGAAGCATCTGAGGTGCTTGGCCGTAATTCTTGGCCTTGTTAGTTGCAGTTGGTGAGAGAGAGGATTGGGTGTATTTTCTTTTTTATGTTGGGGAACCCACCGAGTCAATCCCCTAGCAATCCGACCATTTTTAAATGTGTTGCCTTCTATTTTATATAGTAGAAGGCTTTTGCTTGTATTTTCTTTTTATCTTAATGCAGTTGCCTTTATATATATACATATATATATATATATATAAAGAGAGGATTGGGTGTGGATTGAATGTTGCCCTCTACTTATGCTTGAAATTGAAATTTGTCTCAATAAAAAGAAAAGGAAATTTGTAATCTCTTGTAGTAAATTTCAGTAATTTTTTAAATCACAAGGTTATGGAGTAGTATAAAGGGAAGAGGGTGGTGGCGTCATAATTATTGGGTAACGTAGGCGTGCACAGACAGTAATTACTAAGTAAGCGAAAAGACCAAAGAGTGAGGTTGTTGTCTTGGTGGTGCGAAGCTCCATAATATGCTATCAATCATTCTGTCTCCACTCATGCATCATCCCCCACCTTATTCTATCAACTTCATTTACCGGCCTCCCCTTATTCTTTCCTTAATCCTATTTAAGGCCCAATCAAATCAAGTAAGTACCATGTTAGTTTTTTTTTTAAAAGAAAAATAACAACTGTAGTGATGCATGCCCTTTTGTGTCATCTAAGCTACTATGTCTTTCCTTTTTGTTACCGTAATTGTAGATGAATAGGCCTCTGTATTGAGAATTGAGGATTTCTTTATAGCAAATGTGAATGCTCTTAGGGAAAATGAAAAGTTGGCTGAGTTGGGACTTGGAAGGTATATGGAACTAAATTGGAATGCAGGGCACCAAATGTTGGCATTTGTAAAAGCTTGTTAGTTGGCGGTGCTTTTAAGAATGATGATGTTTCTCAAATCGGATCTCATCCTCCCTTTTCTTTATCACTTTCCCCAAATCATTCCATATTTTACTTCTAATCCAAGCATTAAAACTAACTTATTTATCACTGCATTTGCAAGTGTTCCCAAAAGCAAGAGTTTAATAACCCCCCCCCCCCCAAAGTATTTACCCCGTTTCACACGTTAGTATAGAGTTTAAAATGAATTTTAGTACATGAATATCGAGATTTATCACGAATTCTATAATTTTATGTTGATTTAATTTATTTTCTAGTCATCTCAAGTGCCCTCATTTCGTTCACTTACTTCTACACCCCACCTTTCCTTTTGGTTTAATTCTGTGAATCTCTTGTTCTCTTTCCTAGAAAGCAAAAGTAAAAGCTCCATTTCCTCTGTTTGTCTACTATTCTTTTCTCTCTCTCGTGTCTCCCACTTCCAATACCTCATCTCATAACAACACCATGTGAGACGGAAACTTGGATTCTGATGTGCATACTGTGCAATAAATAAATAAAAAATATTAAAGTTAGTATTTCAAGTGGTGGGGTACATGATGCGCATTCAGAATTCCTAAGACTAATAGCTATAAAATAAAAAAAAATAAAAAAATTCTACGACTAAACATACAGAGGAATTATACGAGTCACCATAGTTTCTCAAAAGGAAAAACCATAAAATGCAACAACCTCTTGAGTTCAAAAACCACCATCAGTACTCGGGGGATAAGAGTGTGATGAAGATACAATATAAAGCTGGTGAAGAATAATCCAGTAATACAACTTGGCTGAACAAACAAAACCGGAAAAAAAAAAACAACAACCTGCCGTTCAGGAAAGAAATTGACAAAGATTATTGCTTGTTGAGCTTGTTAGGGTAAGCAAACTGGATTGTTCTTCACCAGATATTGCAATATATGGTATTTCTCAATACTACAACTAAAAATTCATTCTAATTCCTCTTGTCCTTCTGAAGGGCATTGGATCAACTCTAAGATATTAACAGCCTCGGCCATATCTGGGCGGTTTGAAGGCACTTGTGATGCACAAATTAATCCCAATTTTATGACAGGGATCGCTTCCTCAGCAGCAAAATTACCCAGAAGCCTCCCGTCCACACATTGCTCCACCCTGCCTTCCTCCAATGCACCCCTTACCATATCACACAAAACAACCACATCATCCTCCATGTATTCCACAGGCCTTTTCCCGGTCACCACCTCAAGAACCATGATCCCAAAACCATACACATCACATTTCTCAGTTATCTTCACTGTCCGGCATGCAAACTCAGGGGCCATGTAACCCAGTGCACTTTGAATTTTGCTGCTCAAAACACAATGGTCTAGCACTGGCAACAGCCTCACCAAGCCAAAATCTCCTATTTTTGGCTCACCAGAGCAATCAATCAAAACATTTGTTGATTTTAGATTGTAGTGAATTACATTCATTTGATGCAAATGAGCCAACCCCTTCGCCATTCCAAGAATAATCGTGAACCTTTGTCGCCAAGAAAGCATGTTGCTGCTATGCTCGTCTTCTTCATGTAGAAGCTTATGCAGACTCCCTCTGGATAGATACTCATAAATAAGGAGCTGCAAGGATGAAGTCCAGTAATACCCTTTAAGTCCCACAAGATTCTGGTGTTTGACTGTCGCAAGATTTTTCACTTCCCTCTCAAAGTCTTCTTGTGACTTGATCAATCCAGAGACTGTAAGCTTCTTGATTGCAACAGAATTCCCATCTCGAAGGACAGTGTGATAAACAATTCCAAATCCACCACGACCTATTATACTGTCTTTGTTTAGGAGATTATTTGCCCCATCATCAAAACCAGCATCACCAGAAAACATAACAAGCTTGCCATAGTTTGGATCATTTGCAGGGGAACAACTATACTCCTCACCACCAGATAATGCAAATGGGGCAGCAGAATGAGACATTGAATGACGAACATGGGCATTTAGGACAGTAATGGCCACCACACCAATAGTGATAAAAGCAGCAGCACCAATAGCAATAAGAGAAGAAATACTTAGTATGATCTTTTTATGACCATGGTTTTGAGAGGAGGAGTTGGAGTTGGAGTAAGAAGAATTGGTGTTCAGAACAATAGGCTTGGGATGGACTGAAGGGCAGGAGTGATTGACAACAGAACCACATAAGGATGGATTACCGGCGACAGATGCGGGAGAGATGACATTGAAGAAGCCGCCCACTGGTAGCTCCCCTTGAAGGTGATTGTAGGAGACATTAAAAAATAAAAGGTGGGAAAGATTTGAGAGATTCTTGGGCAAGCTTCCAGAGAGTTCATTCCATGACAAGTCCACATACTGAAGATTAGTCAGGTTTGCAATGGCTGCTGGGATTGAACTAGTAAGTTTGTTGTGAGAAAGAATCCTGTACCACTCAGTTGAAATGCGACAGAAAATTCATCAAACAAAATGAACACGCAATTTTCCATAAAAAATATCAGTCATTCATATCAAGTAATGATAGAAAGCTTACAAAGTTGTTAGCAAAGAGCACTTTTCGATTTGGGCTGGGATTTCACCACTCAGGAAGTTGTTCTGTAACCGCAGTTCACTGAGTGAAACAGCCGCTTCTAGTTCAGGAGGAATGCTTCCGTTAAGTTTGTTGTCACTCAAGTCAAGAATGTATAAAGATTTAAGTTCTCCTATACCCGCTGGAATAGGACCAGAGATATTGTTAGCGGACATATTTAATACTTGCAAGCTACTAAGGTCCCCAATATTAGATGGAAGTTCACCAGAAAACGCATTTGATGACAAATCCAAAACCTGAAGACCATGATAAGATTCAGGTGTGGAGGTAAATAAAGGATAATTGCTGCTATTGAAGCTGTTCCCCGAAAGTGAAACACTTTGTGAGCCCATCCTGAAAATCCATGGGGGAAGACGCCCTTCTAACTGATTTTGGCTGATGTCTAGAGCCAAAAGCTTAACACAGGTTACCATTGATTCCGGCATGCTTCCTGTAAAATGATTCCGGGATAGATTTAATTCATTCAGTGAGTTGAGCTTGCCTATTGATTTTGGAATCCAACCAGAAAATATATTTGCTGAAAGATCCAACATCTCCAGATTTTTTAATTCTCCAATCCACTCAGGAACTGCTCCTGTGAATAAATTACCGCGTAAATTGACGGATGTGCAGGAGTTGAGTCCCTGCATTGACTCAGGGATTGTCCCAGAGAGAAAATTATCACTGAAATCAAGTGACTTTAAAAGTATGCATCCTCCAATGTCACCAGGAAGCCTTCCAATGAAGCGATTTCTCTGCAGATTTAACTCCTTCAAATCATACAAATTCTTAATTCCCTCAGGAATCTCTCCCTCCAGCAAGTTATTTGACAGATCAAGTGACTGTAGTTGTCTCAAAAACCATATCCCAGAAGGTAAATTCCCATTTAGCTGATTGGAAGATAAGTTAAGAGTTACTAACATGGAGCAGGAACTCAAGAAATCAGGAATCTTACCATTAAGATGGTTTTTAGCAAATGAAACTGATCTTAAGGACCCACATTGGTGGAAGAACCCTTCTGGTATAGACCCAGAGAGGTTGTTCTCACTAAAGTCCAATACTTGCAAATTCCCAAGGCGAAGAAGATCTGGGTTGATGGACCCAGAGAAGTTGTTCTTGGAAAGTGAGAGAATTTGAAGGGACTGTAATCTCAGGAGGCCTCGATCAATGTGCCCAGAAAGAGAAAAGGCGTCTAGTACAATGGCAGAGACCCGATTGGTCGTTGGATCACATTTGACTCCAACCCACTTACAGGGATTATTATCATCTTCGTTCCAAGTAGAGAGCTTACCTTTCGGGTCTTGCAAACCCGCCTTGAAGACAATCAAACCCAACACGTCGTCGTTGAAGGCTGGGTCGTCGGAAAGAACTGTGATCGGAGCAAAAAGAAAGAGAAGAAGCAACATGAGCTGCATCATGCAGGCGGTAGGCACCAAGAACCACACGAGACAGAAGCTTAAAGTATCTAACTTCTATGAGTACAAAGAAAGGAGGTGGCTATGGGTCATGTGAGAGAATTATGGGAAAGAGGCAAGGAATGAACTTGAAGAAGTAACACGGAAACAGGGGATCAAATTATGAATGACAAAAGTAATAGGGGTGGCTGAAATTAGGAGGGGAAGGAGGAAACAGAGGAAGCAAGAGAAAGAGATGGTTGGAATGTGAAGAGAATAATAAGAAATCGGAAGAAGCCTCGGGGGGTGGAGAAGCCATTAAAGCGGGAGAGAGATTGTGCACAGGTTGGTCGGAAAAGCGCGAGATGAAACATTAAATAACTGAGAAGGAAAAAAAAAAAAAAGAATTATACTCCTTGCTATTAATTATCTTTCTTGGTGCTTTGCTATTTTTTAGTACTTATTATAAAGTATCAACTATAAAAACATTAAATATGTCCTAAAATCTAAGTAATTTACAGCATTACTCCCATCAATTATAATATCACGCAATTTTAATTATTAACTCTCCTTCTACTCTTATTAAATAAGGGTATACATAAAAAATATAATTAATACTCATTAAAAATACCAAATGCCTTATAAAATGGACAAAAAAAGTTTGCTACTTTAGTGCCTTGTAATAAGAAGCAAGAGGAGTAAATGAGGTAACTTGAAAGATATATTTACACATTTCTATTTTCATATTTATTATTACATGCGAATAAAATGTTAATTACACAATTGTCTTCATACATTGGCTATGCATGACTGATTGGATAATATATATACTTATATAGATAATTGGGGGAAAATTTTGTTGTTATTGAGACCTCACTAAAAATTACAAAACTCGCACTGTATTGTAAAATATACCTTCCTAAATCTAAGACTAATCAAATAAAACCTCATTTGTCTTAATGACCCTTCCCAAAACATAACTGTGGTATTCACTATGATAAGAAAAGGAGTTTACATAACAATCATTTAAAACACTATTATAATTAGAAAAATAATTTTCTTATTTGAAACGTTTACTACCTATGATAGGAAAGCATGTTACTAATAAATTAACAATAAGGTTATCATGGATATAGGGTTTCCTACTAAAGACTAATCATATTAGAAAAAGGATTATGCTAACATGGTTTATAAAATGAATTCTTGATTGAATTAAAACACTCCTTTCTAAGTCACATATTTTGTTAACTATGAAAGTAAAAGGGATATACTGATTACTGAAGCAAGAACTATCAAAGTTAGGAAAAGCATTTACTAATACTTCAAAACATATTATTCATTACAGAAAGGAGAAACATTATCACAATAAAACAACTATCATGGATATTTAAACACCTAACAATGTTAGAATATACTTCTCCTAACATGTTTAATTAAAACAACCTAATAACAAGACATATAACCTTATTAGAAAAAAGGACTACTTAACATGGTTATTAAAACACACATTGAATCCATAAAAATACATTCTCCAATCATTCAATATAACCATGTTAGAAAAGGATTATTCTAACATGGTTATTTAACAAAACCTGCCAATATCATAAATATAATCATCCTTCAGGCCTCGAGTCAACAATCCTATCTCCTAGGATAACACTAGCCCATCTAAACTTGACATAATCACATATATAGTCCTCTCATATAAACATCACCACGTACGCAATTGTAAATCACATGCATGTGATGAAAGCACAATTATATTAAAAACATATATCATTGGTCAGAATACCATATCGACACAGTTAGACAACATACAACCGCAAAATATCCATGTAACCCATCAACCTCATACAGTTATCCAATTAAACAAGTAAGCATGTGGAAGGTAAAATATGCAGCCTAATGATCTGGCATATACAATCCGACAATATAAATACCGCTACCAACTCACAAAATCAGTGTGGTTCAGACGGACCCTTCCCTTACGCCCTCTCCTGTGTATGATCACCTTTACTAGCCAATAACCAAAAGAAATACTAGATAGTGGGAATCTTGAGCTCAGCTTGGTCCACCGGTATCCAAAATCAAAGAGCTCTCCACCTCTAAATCCGCCGGAGACTTGTCGGAAAAACCCCACAAGCAACTCCCCCATTTTCCCCCCAAATTCCTCACCGTTCACTCTCCCTCTCCCTCTGATGTAGGATGGGGAAGATTAAAGAGTAGAGAAGAAGAATAGAAGGAGAGAAGAAAGAAAAGAGAGATATAGAATATAAGAGAGAACGGGAAACTCAATACTTTTATTTAATAGGCAAAAACGTACAAAGCAGATAGTTGAGCTCGTATTTATAGAGCTCAACCAAACTCTAAAAAAAAATCTAGAAGCTAATAATAATTAAAATATTGAAATAATAAAATAATAAAACAAGGGAAAGTACAGATCTAAAATCCTAACAACTTTTTAAACTTAAAAGAAAACAATAAAATTCAAATTTCAGATCCAAATCCTAACAACTTTTCAAATTAAAACAATTACATTAATAGTATTAAAATCAAATCTTGTAATCTTTAAATCTGGAGGGAATTTTCCTTATCCTTTTGTGATTCCCATCATTTCCCCTGCTGAAAGGAACTCTCCTCTGGAGAGGAAGGGGTCTTGTAGAAGTCAAGCAAAGCGGGGTCAATTAGATCACAACTCATCTTCAATAATCCACGTAGCATCTGTGTCATAAGAGCCTTCCCATCGAACAAGATAACGACGAACATGATCCTCTGAAGTGAAAATGGTTTGTTCATCCATGATAGCATCGATCACTTCTTGAGTTGGCGGGATGCATGGTAACGGCAGAACCGAAGTACTGTACCCATCATAACCCCTTTTGGGGTCCACAATAATTTTTCTAACTCTAACTTTCTCAATTTAAGGGTAAATTAGGCTTTTAAAAATCCCCTAAAATACCTAAATTTCCATAGATTTTTTAATAAGGCTTTCTAACTCCTAAATAAATCCCAAAATTAAATCTTAAATTGTCACTTATCCTTATCCTTAGTAAAATATTTGAGATGTTACATGTATATCCACCAAAGGCATGGCAAAATAGAGTTTGGCAGAATAACATGAACAATAGCTATTACAGGATAATTGCAGAGGCGCATTTGTGGAAATGGTGAAAAAAGAGATCGATAGCCCTAAAATTCCCAGTTTTAGTTTTATTTCCTCATTTGAATTTGAGATTACATCGCTTCCACCATATCTGATTGCCTTTGACTGTAATCCCTTCTTTCATTTGACTTTATCAAATTTTGCCTAATCGCTTGACTCCATTTTCGTTTTCCCTTTGAAAGGCAGGCCAAATGGATAGATTCACTCCTTGTGAACCCCGTTAAATCATATGCCCATGAGTTCATTAATTTAATTCTTAGATGGATGTTTTAGGATGTTAGCAGACTTGGATTCTCTTCTCTGCTTTTTCGGTTATCTTCCGTTCTCTAGCCTGAAATTATAGTTATTGGGTCAAATTTTGTGTTTAATTTCATCATTAGATTCTACATAAAATTAGTTACATTTTTATATTTTATGGACGAAAAATGGTTCAGTTTTCAATTTTATGTAGAATCTAATGATAAAATCAAACCCAAAAAATTTGACACAATAACTGTAATTTTAGGATAGAGGACCGAAAAAGCAAATGAGAGAATCCAAGTCCGATATTAGCTCTTTGTAGCTGAAACAGATTAGACTTTTGATAAATAACCACAACTTCAATCCTCTTCTTTTAACCAAAAGTAGGCTTCAAATTTTATTTTGGGGTGGGATTATCATTCTGCTGACACGTTAGTAATTCTCAAGATTGTTGTACTGATAAGAAATACGCTTGTTATAAACATATACATGGATAATATTAATAATGGCATCGGCTTAAGCAAGCCTTTTTATTTCATGCTTGGAGCTTCTGCAAAAAACCACGAGCCGTGGAAAGTAGATGGTATGACCTTCGATAACTCAGAACGGAGAACTGTAAGGCCAAAAGATAGATTAAAATGTACAAGGCTAATAACAGAAGCAACAAATCAGATCATTTTTGTGCACGAAGTCTCAAGTTGTATAGCCGAATCACCTACTAGTATTAAACAAAACACCCTTAGATGATACTTGATATCCAGCTCTCATCATTTAGATGTCATGATGGGGTTGATTATTAGGGACCTCTGCTTCATTATCCAAGGGCATGTATTGGGCCATAATTGCCCTTATCTCAGAATCCATATAGCTCTGCAGAAAATTTTATGTCACATGTCAATGCCTAAAGAAGATAAACAATAGATTCATACAAGACTTGTTGCTCAAAAAAAAAAAAAAAAAAGATTCATACAAGACTTAAAAAAAAAAAAAAAAAAAACAACAGACATAACAAACAAAAAGACACTTTTGCTCAAATTATCAACTATCTGAGTCTGAGCTGCCTCTCCCTCTCAAAAGTGCTCGCTCTTCTATAACAAAATATCTGTCGGCTAGCATTATATGACTACCTTTTGGATTTATTAATTTAAGGACAGAAATTTCTTAAATTTACCCATCTATTCACTATTAAGTTCCTGAACCAAAAAATAATAATATCTAGATTCTAGAGAATGTTTTCTGATTGAAGCAATTACGTGGTTAGTTACAAAAAGTATTGCCCTGTCATGTTTATAATAAACTTGATAGCCAACATCTGAATAATTGCACTCAACCGTGTTTTCGGGGATAAAAGCCTACTTTTATAGCACAAAACAATCAAGTCTGAAAGAATTATACCTGGACTCTGTACTTGTAAAACGCATATCCCCCAGCACTAACAGCAGCCAAGATGAAAATCATCATCCAAATGAAACCCCCGGTGGTCATTGAAGAGGTATATTTAGCTGTTTTTATAAGATATGGAAAGAAAGGGGAAAAAAATTGCCACATTGTCAGATATAAGATTAGAAACACTGAAAATAATAAAAGCATATATGTATATAGATTACATACTCAATAGCTATACATTGTGTATGTATAACACAACCAAGACACTAGCCTATAAGTTTGGGAAACAAATACAAATAAATTAGACTTCCAGAGTCTTGTACTAAAGTTCAAAAATTTAGACTAAACACTAGTAAGCTTCTTTCCCAGGAAAAACTTGACATTGTTCATACAGAATGAATGTATCAGGATGCTATCAATTCACCATGAAAAGTTGCATTTTCCATAGTGTTATCTATCAGACGATTGTATTGAAAAGCTAAGCTATTCAGCAAAGCACTATTATGAAAATAGTGAGATTGGGATCGTTAAACTCAAAAAAGCCTCACCAATACACGTGTCACTTTCTTGCATGTGGACCAAGTTGCCACTGCAGCTGCATTCATAACCCCCCCAGGTATCTTTGCATTTGCACTCTGGACACTGGCAGGCCAACTTCTCTTCGCACTCATCCACATCTGGAAAAAAGGCAGTAGAAGAAACAGATAGTTTATATCAGAGATTTGCCTATAGCATCATGAAATTACTCGTACTACCCCAGGATGCACATTCAAGCATTCTGCAATAATCTTCCAAGCAAGATAATTCAAGCTTCTGCGTTTGCCAGGATACTGAACTATTATGCCAAAGTTACAAAAGTAATTACCTTCACAGGAGTGGACTCCATCACCCTTGAATCCAGGTGGACATTTGCAATCTTTGGTATGGTCATCCTGCATAGTCAAGCAATAAAGAAGAAAACAGGGCACAATTAATAACTAACATCATTCTCACTCCTCATGCCCCGAACATCCTTTCAAACAGAAGAAAACATCAAAAGCAGGAGCATGCACAAAATAGAAGAAGCATAGAACTACTTACAACACAAGCAGAGTACGTTCTCCCACCTCGGGTGTCCTTCCAACATCCTCCATTGTTGAGTTCACAGCGCAGGTTTCCTGAGGCTGCTAAAAACTTAAAATCATTTAACTGGTTTGTGAAAAAGACAAAGAAAGTAGGAGGGAAATTGTGAGTGGAGCTTTAGTTTTCAACCTCTGTTGTGTTCTTGGATAATACCAATATTCAATTAAGGGTTAATGTATCATTTCAATAATCCGCACATGATTATTACAAGGAAAAGTTCACGATCTAAACATTTGTCTCTTTCTGACTTCATACTTTGCATCAAGAACAAGGCAAGCCATCTAAGTTCAAACATAACACAATTTACCTTCACAGTGAGTATATCCATCACCAACAAACTTGACATTTTGAACAATAGGGCATTCACACACCCTTCCTCGGAAAGTATCCTAGTAAAAAATTGGCGGGTGGTTAAATTTAAAAGACTCAAAACAAGTAAACAGTAACAAAAATCTTTCTTCTGTAAAATGATCCTGAGAATGTCTGGTTAATCAAATACCCTGCACGCAGTGATATTATTAGATTTGTCCTGCCAGCACCCACCATTGTTTTCCAAACACTCATTTGTTTCGATATCTGCAAACAATAGTCAATAAAATCTTTAGTTACTCAGTAAGATAAAATGCAATTTTAGTCAGTCAATTCATATACAAAATCTCCACCAACAAGATCATAATGCAGATATTATAGAATAGCCCAGACATTTTATGAAATTTAGACAATTATTGTTCACAAGATCTTAAAATTGCAAACCAGTACAATCTTTTCATTCTACCCTTTTATTTTACATTCTTAAAAACACATTGATTAACTCCTCATTCTTTCTTCATTCCTTTGGGTTTTTTCTATTGGGATTTTCTATCTTTCTCCTGAATAAGATAAAGGAAGAAGTTGGTTAGGGATGTCAGCAAAGTTCCCTTTTAGTTTAAATTGCTGAGAAGGACCAAAATAAGAAGCTTCCAATGCTAAGGCTTCATCCATAGAAGTAGGATCACGCAAAACACATTATCATCCATTACAATCTAAGCCAAGGGCTGCTTGTTAATGGAAATCTATAATTGAGTTCTTTGAAGCAATCAGACAATATACGTTAAACAACTACAACTGCAGAGACAAAACGATTTACTCTTTCATCTCTTCGTATGTTTTATAGGAGAGGCTAGGCTAAGGGAGAAAAGTTAAAAACTGAAAGAAATGAAGAGGACCTGGAGTTAAGCAAACAGCTGGCTCGGTGGTCTCTTGGAAACCTGCACAAACTGCCTTCAGAACTGCTCCTTTTTCCAACTTGCCTATAAGCAGTTCACAGCAACGAAAATAAAGAAATAAATAAAATAGAATGTAGTCAAATAGCCTTAAACGTGTGCGTGTGTGGGGAAAGCTGGCTCAAACCTCTATACTGTCTGTTGTTTATAACAAGAGTAGGCAATATAGTAACATCACCCCGAGAGCCTTTGCCAATCTGAAAACAGAAGTGGAAGAAAATGCAAGTGTTAACAAAAGAGAACGTTCCAGACATGAGAATAAGCCAACAAGCGAGCCAGAGAAATGTTTGCGTTTAAACATTTACCAACCTGTGCATCCTGTTCAGCCTTGAGAAGAGGGTTTTCTACATCCGCACTAGGATCTCCAACACAATCTTTAATCTTTTTCAGATCCACACCTGTAAAGTAGGTTAAAGAAAGTGAGTTGAGGTATCTCAGCTTTGAATGATACAATTGAGTCATAAACTATTTAGCCAGAACATCTTATGGATAACAAAGGGAACATTATTGAGTATAACGTTCATGCTTCTCTGCTGATATTAACGCATTTTAGGTAGACGAAAAAATTAACCCCCCCTCCCCCCACAAAAAAAAAAAAAAAGTAATGCAAAAGATACGTGTCCAACGTACCAAGAGATTTGATAACTTGATCAGAGCATTCTTCGGTGTACTTATTCTCTTTCATTGGGCAGCGGATTGCAAAGTCTGTCACATAGTCCCACCATTTCCAAGGTTTTCCGCTTTCATTTGCAACTTTAAAGAAGCATGCTTGGCGTAGGTTTTGAACGACAACGTCTTTACCATCATATCCTCTACTGAAATCTTGCTCAGGATCTGGGGCACAATATCTCCCATGGTTTATGCACTGAGACTTACACTGTTTGCTCAAGATAAATGCCTCAGGGCAATACCAAGTTATGTAGTGAGGGGTAAACTGAGTGAACCCTTTCTGTTCAAGTAATTGAGCCACCCCTTTAAAGTTCTTGGCAAAATTAATTTGACTGTCACACTTTGGTCCACATTCATCATTGCTATTTGTCCAGTACTCATATTCAACTCTCTCGTCAGGATGTGGTAGTGTCTCACTCCAATCAAGATTCATGGTAACCATCTCTCCACTGGACAGAGCCTTCTTGATGCTATCCCCCACTGATTTGCTAATAAGAGCAGAAGGAATGCTAATCTTCTGCACATATTCATCATTTGCCACAGACCCCTCTTCAGGAGTATCCATGGTGATCAATGGCTCTGGTCTGTCATCTGCAACAAGAATAGCTGCCGCTCCACCATTCTGTGCATTCCAGGCTTTCAAAGTGAAGTAGCAATCTACAAGAATGGGAGAAAGAGAAGGGGGAGGAAAGACAACACCGCTGAGTATTTCTTCTTGGATATAATCATAGAGGCAGCATTCAACAGAGGAACTTCTAACTATTGAATACAATTCATGTAGTCACAAACAGCATAATGATAAATGAGGTGCCAAACGTTTGTATATGTTTTCCTTTTCTTAAAAAAAAATGATTACAGTTCTACTACAGTTGAACGGAGGCAATCTGATTTTGAAAGAACACGAAGCTGCACAGGAACTGTAAACAAAAACTCTGAATCTTAGACATCAAAATTACAATTAAATAATAGTAGTAACTTGCAGCAAACTCCAGCAAACATGGTGCACCAAATAGTTAAAAGCCACAAAGATCTCGGTTTGCAGTAAGAAACAAAAAACAAAATATCCCAACTTCCCTTTAAGTTAGGGATTGAACCGACTCAAGGGAGAACAGATCTCAAATTCATGACTAGCAAAAGACAGAGTGGAGCTTGACACACAAATTCAGTAAAAAAAAAAGCACTGCCCAAAAGCCATGCAGTTAAACAAGCACAAATGAAAACGCATCGCTAGAAGGATTAGTATAACAGCGGGATAGGTATGAAAGAAAGAAAGAGGTCACCTCCCCGATCCACAAGAAGAATGACAGGAAAGCTTCCGGGCTTTGACTTGAACAAAGAATCATCATCGAAGCCCTTGCATCCCCTGTGATTGGTGTTGGGGTATACCACAGAGCCTACCATGGCTCCTCCATACTTGGGTACTCCAAAGTTCCCAATCGCACACTCATACACGCCCCTCAATGATTTCGGAGAAGTGACCTTCAGATTGTTCTTCTCCACCACAAACTTACCCGCACAACAGCCGCACAAGAAAATCCAAACACCCAACAACAAACCCACCTTCTCCCTCATCTAGCCTCTTGTTGCACTCTTCTCTTCTCCCACAAATGGCGTAAGATATCTGGATAATCAAACCCTTTTGTCGGAAATGTCGTTTATGCTCCGTGAAGGATTGAGAATTCAGGGTCTGAGGAGAAGAGTATCAAAGACCAAAAGCGACTCTGAAGAAATTGGGGGAGAAAATTATTGAACACGTGAAACTGTAATCGCCATCGGCGCCGGATTCAGATACAGTTCAATCGGGGACTTGCTTCTCTGCAGCAGCCATGTGGCCATGTCATGACGCAAGCAAATCCAGATTCCCATTTTTTTTTCATTTAAAAAAAACTGGCAATTTCCAATTCAATGTATTTTACCATGCAGACTACCCGACACAAATATCTCTCTTAAATATATTCCATGAACCTCCACATCATTTATCTCCACTGCAATTTTAAAAGTTCATTTATATTCATTTTATTTATCAAATGACAAATACTCATGGTTAACGTTATTAATCACCTCACCTAAGAAAAAATAATATTTTTGTTCGATGGCAAAAAAATCATATTTTTGTCATCACATGAGAAATAAGAATTTGAAGGACCAATCTGATAATCGTATAGTATAATTTAAGGTACTCTGCTTGTAGTGGAAAATAATTTATTTACTATAAGATGGAGGAAGTGACCCCAAATAATTTTTAAAATAAAATCAATGAAGCGTTTTTGGTAAGAAGAAGTTTATGTGAGATGTGTTAGGGACTTGTCCAATTAAGCAGACCTCTAAATTTAAAAAACACATTCAAAACCACAATTTATGGTTTGAGTTAAGCCAAAGCCACAATTTTTGTGGCAATCGTTTGCTTTCGGTGTTTCTTGGCCTTTGCCACCATAATGGATTGTGATATTCGGCCTCCTTTTTTCATTCACTTATATCCTAGTATCATTTATTTGTCTATCTTCGTTATATACGTAAAACGAGCTTCAATAACTACATCTATCTTCTTGTCACTGCACATAATACAATAATTTTTTTGGATCGTAAATCTTCATCCTGTTGTCCCCACCATCATTATCAGTACAAAACCTTTGAAACACTCTACCTTCACCAGTCCACCCAACCTGTTTGGATAGGGCTTCGTCCAAAACAAAATAGTAAGATTTGTGGCAGCACATGCAAATCGTGAGATATATAGTTTTCATGGATAGAGATGTGCACCACCAAAAAAAAAAAAACATACATTGCCCCTAGCCCCCTACCTCCTCGTGAGATATACTCCCTCCGTCCCATATTATAAGGTCTTTTTAACCGAATTACGGATTCCTAAAAAACTGTTAAAGTTAGTTAAAAAACAATAAATATATGGGAGACACAACTTTGTTTCCAGAAATGCCCTTATTTATGGAAGAATAAGAAATAGGGTAATAATAAAAAGGAGGAAAGAAAATATATGGGGAATAAATGAAATGGGAGAAAAATGTTATGAGAGAGAATAAAATATAAAAGGAGGGAGAAAAGGCATCACTATGAATTTATTTCTATGCTTTGATAAAAGTGACATCTCTCTCTCTCATCTCATAAAAAAAAAGTTGAATCAATCTTTTATATAATACATTTATTAAGGGTAATATTGGAAAAAATGCATTTATTATCCACATCAACTCAAATAGGACCTTATATTATGGGACAAGGTCATTAAAAAAATTGAACCTTATAATATTGGACGGAGGGAGTATTAAATTATTAACATTCCTTTGCGCAGAGACAGATTAGGGTCGTGGAAGGGCTGGCCCAGCATGCTATTCCCTTGAAGTTTTACCTCATCTTATATTTCCACTTCCATTGCCCGAACTTCAAAGTTGGATTCATCTCACTTTGCCATTCCATCAAATTAAGGCTCAACCATCCGTATCAAAAAAAAAAAAGAACTCAACCATCCGTATCCAAAAACAAAAAGACTCGATTATCGTCTGAACTCAATCTGTCATTATCTATCAATCAAAACAAACCAATGGGATTAAATCTCTCACAATATAATAAACCATTGTCTAAACCATTACTCGAAATTGTGTCTACATTTAGTCTGTATCAAATAAGATTGCCTTTAATAAATAAGAAGACATGTGTGCATAACAAAAAGATGATTAATCAAAGGAGAATGAAGGTAAATTAAGGTGTATACTAACAATTAGTAGTTAGACTCTTACAGGTCATGAAATATACAAATAATCTACGACCTGCCATCCAAGAAAAACAATTCATACTGAGGCAGAAATCAAAAGCAAGAGGAAGTGGATGGCTTCGACTTTGACTCTCCCAGTCTCGTCGTTGCTTTTCTTTCTGTTACTTTGAAAGTAGTTACTTCAGCTTCAGCCACTTGAATTTTTGTAACATCCCAAAAATTCAATTAAAGATTAGTGGTAAATTAAGAATTGATTTTTGGATTAACTAAGGAATTTAGAGAGCTTTATAAACAAATTCAGGAAAATAGAAATATTTTAAGGATTTTTAAAAGTCTAGTTTCGCCCTTAATTTGAGGAGCTTAGAGTTAGAGAAATTATTTTTTTTTTTACCAAAAAGAGATCATTATGGGAAGAAATTATTAACTTGTTATGAAGAAATCTTTTAGGGATTGAAATGGTAATTTTTGGCCTAAAGAAAATATTTTATTTTAGAGTTTGAAGGGCTTATTAGTCTTTTCCCTATCCAATTTGTTTTAAATTTCCTTTTTAATTTTCCTTTTTCCTTCTCTTTTCCTTTCCTTCCACCCCTTCCCCTCGACATTTTCCCTTCATTCCTCCTCTCTTCTTCATGTCATGCGAGAGCAAAGAAAGGGAGTGAGAGGGTGGCGACTTCGCCTCCGCCGCTTGCCTCGGTCGCCGGCGAGAAGGCTCCCAGCCCTTCCATCTCCTCTTTCCTCCCTAAGCTTTCCCAGCCTTTCCTTCCCATTCCTCTTCTCCTTCGATGCGAGCATGAGCACGGAGGGAGGGAGGGAGAGAGCGAGCTTCGAAGGTAGAGAAATCAGCTGTCATTTTCGACGGCGTTGGTGAGGATGGTGGCCGGAGTCCACCCCGCTTCTTCCTCCTTTCCATTCCTTCCTTCCCGCTGTCTAAGCCGAGAGAGGTAGAGAGACCGAGGAGCTGTTCAGATGGTGATTCTTCAAGCGAGTTCGAGCAATATTCTGGCAAGTCTCCGGTGATTTTGGAGGCTGAGAGACCCCTTAGGATGTTGGGTAATTTCACTTTTTCCATTTCCCTCTTTGTTCTTGATTTTTTTTCAATAGAAAGCTTCTAGGGTTTGTTTGATTTTTGAATTTCTGGCTTGATTGGGGAAATTTTCTGGTTCCACATGATTATTTCTACATGTTTATTTAGACTATTTGATGATTATAATGCAGTTAATTTACCCTATGTGAGATGTGGCTCGCTTAAAATAGGGATAAGATAAGTTTAGAACAAGAAATTATTTGACTATGGTCTTTTGAATTTAATTTATGATTTCTGAAGGATTGTTGGGGTTCAACAATAATATTGGTTGGATTTGTTTGGTTAGATTTTTGTATTGGGTGAAATTGGGAGTTTTGGGTGCTTAGAGAAGAGCTAGATTGTTGAGATAGGTTATGGTAAGTATGAATTGATGATTTAGATAAATGACATGAGGAAATTGGGCTATGTTTGGGTTAGTGAATGGTGGACTTTGATTTATGATGATTATGTAAGAATTTGGCTAGTTATGTGTAGTGAAAAGACAAGAAAGAAATGGATTTATGTTCTTGGGCCAAATTGAAGATGATTGTTTACTTTGGGCTTTGATAGGAGTTAAATAAACTCAATCAAGCCAATTTGATATAATTCGAGCTTATATGGTATTTTGTGGTATAAAGCTTTGTTAATGTATGATTTATAATGTGATTCCAAGGTTATGGAACTCTTGGGTGGTTTAATAGTTACAATAGGCTTACCAATGAGTAATTATGATCCTAAATAATTGGGTTTGTAGAGAAATGTGTTAGATTGGATTTTAAGTATTTAAAGTTGAGGAATTGTTGTGGTAAATAGGGAGATTGAGTGAATGATGATTTTGGGACGAGGGATGATTGTTAGGGTAAGGTGTGTATTGAGATATGAAAATTAGCCTGCAAAGTATATATAACGATGGTCTAGATGAGTGAGATGTGGTAGTTAAAATATGATTAGAGTATATTGAATGAAAAATATAATTATGGGGAAATGGTAAGAATTGGATGGACCTATGAAGTATTAAAGTAGGAAAAGAAGAAGAATTTGATTACTAAAGGTGCTGAGGATGAATGTTGTTATAGGTTTAGTATAAGTTTAATTTAACTTAACCAAACCAAGTAACTGTGTCACATCTTGTTTTACAATTGGAACACCCGTATGGGCTAAGCCCCAAAGTTTTGTTGTGATATCCCTTGATGATATGTTAATCGTGTGCATAGGGGATGTTGGCGGCGATTGTAGATATATGTACTTCTAATAGCATGCAAATTGAATTTCAAACGATACATTTATATTAAAAGGCCTATTGGGTACCTTTGAAATCCCTTCTACTTTCATATGAAATATCAATAGTTTTCTTATGTTATACGTAGTATCCTAACTGGCCGCGTTGTGACAATGATACTATTAATATGTTGATGGTATAAATTGTGATGTAGTATGCTTGAAACTATTGCATGATCATATTTTGGAAATACTGTATAAGCCAAGTGCCTGTTTTTGGTGTTGTGTTGTGTTGTGGTGATGAGTGTGGGTGTGTGTGACACCGATGTATGTGGAGATAATGCCATCACGTGATAAGGTACCTTGTTGGCCCACATGAACTAATTGATACAGAGGAGTAGAGCCCCTCTCGGTTCAGGAAGGGTAGAGAGTCCCTTATGACCCGTACCGTGGTTCTGAGGGCTGGTAGAGAGTCCCAAAGGGTTCCGTCGTCATTCCAGGATGGGTAGAGAGTCCCATCTGGTTCCACATGTTTCCAGTTCCAGGGCAAGTAGAGAGTCCCATTTGGTTCCACCTGTTTCCGGCAACTCGTACAACGATCGCTAGATGCTTGTGCATATTTATGAAATTGATTTTTGGAATACATTATGTTGAATATTAAAGAATCTTGAAAAAGGAACTCTAAACTTGATATGTGTATTTATTTGATTACTTGTCTATGGTTTAGAAATATATAGATATACTCGATGATGTATGAATATTTTATTAAATGTGGTATCCCTTTAGGCGCTCTGCAAACCCACTCACACTCTCTTATTGAGTTGAGTGGTGGTTACTGAGACAAATTTGTCTCACCCTATCGTTGTTTACATTTTACAGGTGATCATGCACAGACTAGGGCAAAGGGACAAAAGGGATGGGGTACGAATCGGTGTATCGGCCGGTGAATTTATTTGGAACAGTATATTGCCACATATAGACTTGCATTTGTTTCCGCATGTTTATGTTTTTTATTGATATTAGATTCTGGATGACTGTATCAATATTTGCTTGAGTTTGATTACTTGATGTTGAATATGTTCTGTTGGTGATCCTATTACGGTCAATTGTTAAGATTGACTAGTTGTTATTGCACATGTTT
>JAYWLG010000022.1:2500-424263 GCA_037074515.1 Mimosa bimucronata | reverse complement strand
TGTTTCGTAATTTTCGGGACTTCCACACAGGCCGATAGGGGCGTTTGAACGAGGGGACGCCGTTTTCCGACTTGTCGAATTCGACAGCCAAAAGTGTATTTTAATTTTTCGGAGGGTCATAACGGCCTCGGATTGGCGCAATATCCTGCGCCATCGGAACCGTCCATTCGAAGGCTGTCCGAGATTTTTGTTTCGTAATTTTCGGACTTCCACACAGGCCGATAGGGGCGTTTGAACGAGGGACGCCGTTTTCCGGACTTGTCGAATTCGACAGCCAAAGTGTATTTTAATTTTTCGGAGGTCAAACGGCCTCGGATTGGCGCGATTCCTGCGCCATCGGAACCGTCCTCGAAGGCAGTCCGCAGATTTTTGTTTCGTAATTTTCGGACTTCCACACAGGCCGATAGGGGCGTTTGAACGAGGGACGCCGTTTTCCGGACTTGTCGAATTCGACAGCCAAAAGTGTATTTTAATTTTTCGGAGGGTCAAACGGCCTCGGATTGGCGCGATTCCTGCGCCATCGGAACCGTCCATTCGAAGGCTGTCCGCAGATTTTTGTTTCGTAATTTTCGGACTTCCACACAGGCCGATAGGGGCGTTTGAACGAGGGACGCCGTTTTCCGGACTTGTCGAATTCGACAGCCAAAAGTGTATTTTAATTTTTCGGAGGGTCAAACGGCCTCGGATTGGCGCGATTCCTGCGCCATCGGAACCGTCCATTCGAAGGCTGTCCGCAGATTTTTGTTTCGTAATTTTCGGACTTCCACACAGGCCGATAGGGGCGTTTGAACGAGGGACGCCGTTTTCCGGACTTGTCGAATTCGACAGCCAAAAGTGTATTTTAATTTTTCGGAGGGTCAAACGGCCTCGGATTGGCGCGATTCCTGCGCCATCGGAACCGTCCATTCGAAGGCTGTCCGCAGATTTTTGTTTCGTAATTTTCGGACTTCCACACAGGCCGATAGGGGCGTTTGAACGAGGGACGCCGTTTTCCGGACTTGTCGAATTCGACAGCCAAAAGTGTATTTTTAATTTTTCGGAGGGTCAAACGGCCTCGGATTGGCGCGATTCCTGCGCCATCGGAACCCGTCCATTCGAAGGCTGTCCGCAGATTTTTGTTTCGTAATTTTCGGACTTCCACACAGGCCGATAGGGGCGTTTGAACGAGGGACGCCGTTTTCCGGACTTGTCGAATTCGACAGCCAAAAGTGTATTTTAATTTTTCGGAGGGTCAAACGGCCTCGGATTGGCGCGATTCCTGCGCCATCGGAACCGTCCATTCGAAGGCTGTCCGCAGATTTTTGTTTCGTAATTTTCGGACTTCCACACAGGCCGATAGGGGCGTTTGAACGAGGGACGCCGTTTTCCGGACTTGTCGAATTCGACAGCCAAAAGTGTATTTTAATTTTTCGGAGGGTCAAACGGCCTCGGATTGGCGCGATTCCTGCGCCATCGGAACCGTCCATTCGAAGGCTGTCCGCAGATTTTTGTTTCGTAATTTCGGACTTCCACACAGGCCGATAGGCGTTTGAACGAGGGACGCCGTTTTCCGGACTTGTCGAATTCGACAGCCAAAAGTGTATTTTAATTTTTCGGAGGGTCAAACGGCCTCGGATTGGCGCGATTCCTGCGCCATCGGAACCGTCCATTCGAAGGCTGTCCGCAGATTTTTGTTTCGTAATTTTCGGACTTCCACACAGGCCGATAGGCGCGTTTGAACGAGGGACGCCGTTTTCCGGACTTGTCGAATTCGACAGCCAAAAGTGTATTTTAATTTTTCGGAGGGTCAAACGGCCTCGGATTGGCGCGATTCCTGCGCCATCGGAACCGTCCATTCGAAGGCTGTCCGCAGATTTTTGTTTCGTAATTTTCGGACTTCCACACAGGCCGATAGGCGCGTTTGAACGAGGGACGCCGTTTTCCGGACTTGTCGAATTCGACAGCCAAAAGTGTATTTTAATTTTTCGGAGGGTCAAACGGCCTCGGATTGGCGCGATTCCTGCGCCATCGGAACCGTCCATTCGAAGGCTGTCCGCAGATTTTTGTTTCGTAATTTTCGGACTTCCACACAGGCCGATAGGGGCGTTTGAACGAGGGACGCCGTTTTCCGGACTTGTCGAATTCGACAGCCAAAAGTGTATTTTAATTTTTCGGAGGGTCAAACGGCCTCGGATTGGCGCGATTCCTGCGCCATCGGAACCGTCCATTCGAAGGCTGTCCGCAGATTTTTGTTTCGTAATTTTCGGACTTCCACACAGGCCGATAGGGGCGTTTGAACGAGGGACGCCGTTTTCCGGACTTGTCGAATTCGACAGCCAAAAGTGTATTTTAATTTTTCGGAGGGTCAAACGGCCTCGGATTGGCGCGATTCCTGCGCCATCGGAACCGTCCATTCGAAGGCTGTCCGCAGATTTTTGTTTCGTAATTTTCGGACTTCCACACAGGCCGATAGGGGCGTTTGAACGAGGGACGCCGTTTTCCGGACTTGTCGAATTCGACAGCCAAAAGTGTATTTTAATTTTTCGGAGGGTCAAACGGCCTCGGATTGGCGCGATTCCTGCGCCATCGGAACCGTCCATTCGAAGGCTGTCCGCAGATTTTTGTTTCGTAATTTTCGGACTTCCACACAGGCCGATAGGGGCGTTTGAACGAGGGACGCCGTTTTCCGGACTTGTCGAATTCGACAGCCAAAAGTGTATTTTAATTTTTCGGAGGGTCAAACGGCCTCGGATTGGCGCGATTCCTGCGCCATCGGAACCGTCCATTCGAAGGCTGTCCGCAGATTTTTGTTTCGTAATTTTCGGACTTCCACACAGGCCGATAGGGGCGTTTGAACGAGGGACGCCGTTTTCCGGACTTGTCGAATTCGACAGCCAAAAGTGTATTTTAATTTTTCGGAGGGTCAAACGGCCTCGGATTGGCGCGATTCCTGCGCCATCGGAACCGTCCATTCGAAGGCTGTCCGCAGATTTTTGTTTCGTAATTTTCGGACTTCCACACAGGCCGATAGGGGCGTTTGAACGAGGGACGCCGTTTTCCGGACTTGTCGAATTCGACAGCCAAAAGTGTATTTTAATTTTTCGGAGGGTCAAACGGCCTCGGATTGGCGCGATTCCTGCGCCATCGGAACCGTCCATTCGAAGGCTGTCCGCAGATTTTTGTTTCGTAATTTTCGGACTTCCACACAGGCCGATAGGGGCGTTTGAACGAGGGACGCCGTTTTCCGGACTTGTCGAATTCGACAGCCAAAAGTGTATTTTAATTTTTCGGAGGGTCAAACGGCCTCGGATTGGCGCGATTCCTGCGCCATCGGAACCGTCCATTCGAAGGCTGTCCGCAGATTTTTGTTTCGTAATTTTCGGACTTCCACACAGGCCGATAGGCGCGTTTGAACGAGGGACGCCGTTTTCCGGACTTGTCGAATTCGACAGCCAAAAGTGTATTTTAATTTTTCGGAGGGTCAAACGGCCTCGGATTGGCGCGATTCCTGCGCCATCGGAACCGTCCATTCGAAGGCTGTCCGCAGATTTTTGTTTCGTAATTTTCGGACTTCCACACAGGCCGATAGGGCGCGTTTGAACGAGGGACGCCGTTTTCCGGACTTGTCGAATTCGACAGCCAAAAGTGTATTTTAATTTTTCGGAGGGTCAAACGGCCTCGGATTGGCGCGATTCCTGCGCCATCGGAACCGTCCATTCGAAGGCTGTCCGCAGATTTTTGTTTCGTAATTTTCGGACTTCCACACAGGCCGATAGGGGCGTTTGAACGAGGGACGCCGTTTTCCGGACTTGTCGAATTCGACAGCCAAAAGTGTATTTTAATTTTTCGGAGGGTCAAACGGCCTCGGATTGGCGCGATTCCTGCGCCATCGGAACCGTCCATTCGAAGGCTGTCCGCAGATTTTTGTTTCGTAATTTTCGGACTTCCACACAGGCCGATAGGGGCGTTTGAACGAGGGACGCCGTTTTCCGGACTTGTCGAATTCGACAGCCAAAAGTGTATTTTAATTTTTCGGAGGGTCAAACGGCCTCGGATTGGCGCGATTCCTGCGCCATCGGAACCGTCCATTCGAAGGCTGTCCGCAGATTTTTGTTTCGTAATTTTCGGACTTCCACACAGGCCGATAGGGGCGTTTGAACGAGGGACGCCGTTTTCCGGACTTGTCGAATTCGACAGCCAAAAGTGTATTTTAATTTTTCGGAGGGTCAAACGGCCTCGGATTGGCGCGATTCCTGCGCCATCGGAACCGTCCATTCGAAGGCTGTCCGCAGATTTTTGTTTCGTAATTTTCGGACTTCCACACAGGCCGATAGGGGCGTTTGAACGAGGGACGCCGTTTTCCGGACTTGTCGAATTCGACAGCCAAAAGTGTATTTTAATTTTTCGGAGGGTCAAACGGCCTCGGATTGGCGCGATTCCTGCGCCATCGGAACCGTCCATTCGAAGGCTGTCCGCAGATTTTTGTTTCGTAATTTTCGGACTTCCACACAGGCCGATAGGGGCGTTTGAACGAGGGACGCCGTTTTCCGGACTTGTCGAATTCGACAGCCAAAAGTGTATTTTAATTTTTCGGAGGGTCAAACGGCCTCGGATTGGCGCGATTCCTGCGCCATCGGAACCGTCCATTCGAAGGCTGTCCGCAGATTTTTGTTTCGTAATTTTCGGACTTCCACACAGGCCGATAGGGGCGTTTGAACGAGGGACGCCGTTTTCCGGACTTGTCGAATTCGACAGCCAAAAGTGTATTTTAATTTTTCGGAGGGTCAAACGGCCTCGGATTGGCGCGATTCCTGCGCCATCGGAACCGTCCATTCGAAGGCTGTCCGCAGATTTTTGTTTCGTAATTTTCGGACTTCCACACAGGCCGATAGGCGCGTTTGAACGAGGGACGCCGTTTTCCGGACTTGTCGAATTCGACAGCCAAAAGTGTATTTTAATTTTTCGGAGGGTCAAACGGCCTCGGATTGGCGCGATTCCTGCGCCATCGGAACCGTCCATTCGAAGGCTGTCCGCAGATTTTTGTTTCGTAATTTTCGGACTTCCACACAGGCCGATAGGGGCGTTTGAACGAGGGACGCCGTTTTCCGGACTTGTCGAATTCGACAGCCAAAAGTGTATTTTAATTTTTCGGAGGGTCAAACGGCCTCGGATTGGCGCGATTCCTGCGCCATCGGAACCGTCCATTCGAAGGCTGTCCGCAGATTTTTGTTTCGTAATTTTCGGACTTCCACACAGGCCGATAGGCGCGTTTGAACGAGGGACGCCGTTTTTCCGGACTTGTCGAATTCGACAGCCAAAAGTGTATTTTAATTTTTCGGAGGGTCAAACGGCCTCGGATTGGCGCGATTCCTGCGCCATCGGAACCGTCCATTCGAAGGCTGTCCGCAGATTTTTGTTTCGTAATTTTCGGACTTCCACACAGGCCGATAGGCGCGTTTGAACGAGGGACGCCGTTTTCCGGACTTGTCGAATTCGACAGCCAAAAGTGTATTTTAATTTTTCGGAGGGTCAAACGGCCTCGGATTGGCGCGATTCCTGCGCCATCGGAACCGTCCATTCGAAGGCTGTCCGCAGATTTTTGTTTCGTAATTTTCGGACTTCCACACAGGCCGATAGGGGCGTTTGAACGAGGGACGCCGTTTTCCGGACTTGTCGAATTCGACAGCCAAAAGTGTATTTTAATTTTTCGGAGGGTCAAACGGCCTCGGATTGGCGCGATTCCTGCGCCATCGGAACCGTCCATTCGAAGGCTGTCCGCAGATTTTTGTTTCGTAATTTTCGGACTTCCACACAGGCCGATAGGCGCGTTTGAACGAGGGACGCCGTTTTCCGGACTTGTCGAATTCGACAGCCAAAAGTGTATTTTAATTTTTCGGAGGGTCAAACGGCCTCGGATTGGCGCGATTCCTGCGCCATCGGAACCGTCCATTCGAAGGCTGTCCGCAGATTTTTGTTTCGTAATTTTCGGACTTCCACACAGGCCGATAGGGGCGTTTGAACGAGGGACGCCGTTTTCCGGACTTGTCGAATTCGACAGCCAAAAGTGTATTTTAATTTTTCGGAGGGTCAAACGGCCTCGGATTGGCGCGATTCCTGCGCCATCGGAACCGTCCATTCGAAGGCTGTCCGCAGATTTTTGTTTCGTAATTTTCGGACTTCCACACAGGCCGATAGGCGCGTTTGAACGAGGGACGCCGTTTTCCGGACTTGTCGAATTCGACAGCCAAAAGTGTATTTTAATTTTTCGGAGGGTCAAACGGCCTCGGATTGGCGCGATTCCTGCGCCATCGGAACCGTCCATTCGAAGGCTGTCCGCAGATTTTTGTTTCGTAATTTTCGGACTTCCACACAGGCCGATAGGCGCGTTTGAACGAGGGACGCCGTTTTCCGGACTTGTCGAATTCGACAGCCAAAAGTGTATTTTAATTTTTCGGAGGGTCAAACGGCCTCGGATTGGCGCGATTCCTGCGCCATCGGAACCGTCCATTCGAAGGCTGTCCGCAGATTTTGTTTCGTAATTTTCGGACTTCCACACAGGCCGATAGGCGCGTTTGAACGAGGGACGCCGTTTTCCGGACTTGTCGAATTCGACAGCCAAAAGTGTATTTTAATTTTTCGGAGGGTCAAACGGCCTCGGATTGGCGCGATTCCTGCGCCATCGGAACCGTCCATTCGAAGGCTGTCCGCAGATTTTTGTTTCGTAATTTTCGGACTTCCACACAGGCCGATAGGCGCGTTTGAACGAGGGACGCCGTTTTCCGGACTTGTCGAATTCGACAGCCAAAAGTGTATTTTAATTTTTCGGAGGGTCAAACGGCCTCGGATTGGCGCGATTCCTGCGCCATCGGAACCGTCCATTCGAAGGCTGTCCGCAGATTTTTGTTTCGTAATTTTCGGACTTCCACACAGGCCGATAGGCGCGTTTGAACGAGGGACGCCGTTTTCCGGACTTGTCGAATTCGACAGCCAAAAGTGTATTTTAATTTTTCGGAGGGTCAAACGGCCTCGGATTGGCGCGATTCCTGCGCCATCGGAACCGTCCATTCGAAGGCTGTCCGCAGATTTTTGTTTCGTAATTTTCGGACTTCCACACAGGCCGATAGGCGCGTTTGAACGAGGGACGCCGTTTTCCGGACTTGTCGAATTCGACAGCCAAAAGTGTATTTTAATTTTTCGGAGGGTCAAACGGCCTCGGATTGGCGCGATTCCTGCGCCATCGGAACCGTCCATTCGAAGGCTGTCCGCAGATTTTTGTTTCGTAATTTTCGGACTTCCACACAGGCCGATAGGCGCGTTTGAACGAGGGACGCCGTTTTCCGGACTTGTCGAATTCGACAGCCAAAAGTGTATTTTAATTTTTCGGAGGGTCAAACGGCCTCGGATTGGCGCGATTCCTGCGCCATCGGAACCGTCCATTCGAAGGCTGTCCGCAGATTTTTGTTTCGTAATTTTCGGACTTCCACACAGGCCGATAGGGCGTTTGAACGAGGGACGCCGTTTTCCGGACTTGTCGAATTCGACAGCCAAAAGTGTATTTTAATTTTTCGGAGGGTCAAACGGCCTCGGATTGGCGCGATTCCTGCGCCATCGGAACCGTCCATTCGAAGGCTGTCCGCAGATTTTTGTTTCGTAATTTTCGGACTTCCACACAGGCCGATAGGCGCGTTTGAACGAGGGACGCCGTTTTCCGGACTTGTCGAATTCGACAGCCAAAAGTGTATTTTAATTTTTCGGAGGGTCAAACGGCCTCGGATTGGCGCGATTCCTGCGCCATCGGAACCGTCCATTCGAAGGCTGTCCGCAGATTTTTGTTTCGTAATTTTCGGACTTCCACACAGGCCGATAGGCGCGTTTGAACGAGGGACGCCGTTTTCCGGACTTGTCGAATTCGACAGCCAAAAGTGTATTTTAATTTTTCGGAGGGTCAAACGGCCTCGGATTGGCGCGATTCCTGCGCCATCGGAACCGTCCATTCGAAGGCTGTCCGCAGATTTTTGTTTCGTAATTTTCGGACTTCCACACAGGCCGATAGGCGCGTTTGAACGAGGGACGCCGTTTTCCGGACTTGTCGAATTCGACAGCCAAAAGTGTATTTTAATTTTTCGGAGGGTCAAACGGCCTCGGATTGGCGCGATTCCTGCGCCATCGGAACCGTCCATTCGAAGGCTGTCCGCAGATTTTTGTTTCGTAATTTTCGGACTTCCACACAGGCCGATAGGCGCGTTTGAACGAGGGACGCCGTTTTCCGGACTTGTCGAATTCGACAGCCAAAAGTGTATTTTAATTTTTCGGAGGGTCAAACGGCCTCGGATTGGCGCGATTCCTGCGCCATCGGAACCGTCCATTCGAAGGCTGTCCGCAGATTTTTGTTTCGTAATTTTCGGACTTCCACACAGGCCGATAGGCGCGTTTGAACGAGGGACGCCGTTTTCCGGACTTGTCGAATTCGACAGCCAAAAGTGTATTTTAATTTTTCGGAGGGTCAAACGGCCTCGGATTGGCGCGATTCCTGCGCCATCGGAACCGTCCATTCGAAGGCTGTCCGCAGATTTTTGTTTCGTAATTTTCGGACTTCCACACAGGCCGATAGGCGCGTTTGAACGAGGGACGCCGTTTTCCGGACTTGTCGAATTCGACAGCCAAAAGTGTATTTTAATTTTTCGGAGGGTCAAACGGCCTCGGATTGGCGCGATTCCTGCGCCATCGGAACCGTCCATTCGAAGGCTGTCCGCAGATTTTTGTTTCGTAATTTTCGGACTTCCACACAGGCCGATAGGCGCGTTTGAACGAGGGACGCCGTTTTCCGGACTTGTCGAATTCGACAGCCAAAAGTGTATTTTAATTTTTCGGAGGGTCAAACGGCCTCGGATTGGCGCGATTCCTGCGCCATCGGAACCGTCCATTCGAAGGCTGTCCGCAGATTTTTGTTTCGTAATTTTCGGACTTCCACACAGGCCGATAGGCGCGTTTGAACGAGGGACGCCGTTTTCCGGACTTGTCGAATTCGACAGCCAAAAGTGTATTTTAATTTTTCGGAGGGTCAAACGGCCTCGGATTGGCGCGATTCCTGCGCCATCGGAACCGTCCATTCGAAGGCTGTCCGCAGATTTTTGTTTCGTAATTTTCGGACTTCCACACAGGCCGATAGGCGCGTTTGAACGAGGGACGCCGTTTTCCGGACTTGTCGAATTCGACAGCCAAAAGTGTATTTTAATTTTTCGGAGGGTCAAACGGCCTCGGATTGGCGCGATTCCTGCGCCATCGGAACCGTCCATTCGAAGGCTGTCCGCAGATTTTTGTTTCGTAATTTTCGGACTTCCACACAGGCCGATAGGCGCGTTTGAACGAGGGACGCCGTTTTCCGGACTTGTCGAATTCGACAGCCAAAAGTGTATTTTAATTTTTCGGAGGGTCAAACGGCCTCGGATTGGCGCGATTCCTGCGCCATCGGAACCGTCCATTCGAAGGCTGTCCGCAGATTTTTGTTTCGTAATTTTCGGACTTCCACACAGGCCGATAGGCGCGTTTGAACGAGGGACGCCGTTTTCCGGACTTGTCGAATTCGACAGCCAAAAGTGTATTTTAATTTTTCGGAGGGTCAAACGGCCTCGGATTGGCGCGATTCCTGCGCCATCGGAACCGTCCATTCGAAGGCTGTCCGCAGATTTTTGTTTCGTAATTTTCGGACTTCCACACAGGCCGATAGGCGCGTTTGAACGAGGGACGCCGTTTTCCGGACTTGTCGAATTCGACAGCCAAAAGTGTATTTTAATTTTTCGGAGGGTCAAACGGCCTCGGATTGGCGCGATTCCTGCGCCATCGGAACCGTCCATTCGAAGGCTGTCCGCAGATTTTTGTTTCGTAATTTTCGGACTTCCACACAGGCCGATAGGCGCGTTTGAACGAGGGACGCCGTTTTCCGGACTTGTCGAATTCGACAGCCAAAAGTGTATTTTAATTTTTCGGAGGGTCAAACGGCCTCGGATTGGCGCGATTCCTGCGCCATCGGAACCGTCCATTCGAAGGCTGTCCGCAGATTTTTGTTTCGTAATTTTCGGACTTCCACACAGGCCGATAGGCGCGTTTGAACGAGGGACGCCGTTTTCCGGACTTGTCGAATTCGACAGCCAAAAGTGTATTTTAATTTTTCGGAGGGTCAAACGGCCTCGGATTGGCGCGATTCCTGCGCCATCGGAACCGTCCATTCGAAGGCTGTCCGCAGATTTTTGTTTCGTAATTTTCGGACTTCCACACAGGCCGATAGGGGCGTTTGAACGAGGGACGCCGTTTTCCGGACTTGTCGAATTCGACAGCCAAAAGTGTATTTTAATTTTTCGGAGGGTCAAACGGCCTCGGATTGGCGCGATTCCTGCGCCATCGGAACCGTCCATTCGAAGGCTGTCCGCAGATTTTTGTTTCGTAATTTTCGGACTTCCACACAGGCCGATAGGGGCGTTTGAACGAGGGACGCCGTTTTCCGGACTTGTCGAATTCGACAGCCAAAAGTGTATTTTAATTTTTCGGAGGGTCAAACGGCCTCGGATTGGCGCGATTCCTGCGCCATCGGAACCGTCCATTCGAAGGCTGTCCGCAGATTTTTGTTTCGTAATTTTCGGACTTCCACACAGGCCGATAGGGGCGTTTGAACGAGGGACGCCGTTTTCCGGACTTGTCGAATTCGACAGCCAAAAGTGTATTTTAATTTTTCGGAGGGTCAAACGGCCTCGGATTGGCGCGATTCCTGCGCCATCGGAACCGTCCATTCGAAGGCTGTCCGCAGATTTTTGTTTCGTAATTTTCGGACTTCCACACAGGCCGATAGGGGCGTTTGAACGAGGGACGCCGTTTTCCGGACTTGTCGAATTCGACAGCCAAAAGTGTATTTTAATTTTTCGGAGGGTCAAACGGCCTCGGATTGGCGCGATTCCTGCGCCATCGGAACCGTCCATTCGAAGGCTGTCCGCAGATTTTTGTTTCGTAATTTTCGGACTTCCACACAGGCCGATAGGCGCGTTTGAACGAGGGACGCCGTTTTCCGGACTTGTCGAATTCGACAGCCAAAAGTGTATTTTAATTTTTCGGAGGGTCAAACGGCCTCGGATTGGCGCGATTCCTGCGCCATCGGAACCGTCCATTCGAAGGCTGTCCGCAGATTTTTGTTTCGTAATTTTCGGACTTCCACACAGGCCGATAGGCGCGTTTGAACGAGGGACGCCGTTTTCCGGACTTGTCGAATTCGACAGCCAAAAGTGTATTTTAATTTTTCGGAGGGTCAAACGGCCTCGGATTGGCGCGATTCCTGCGCCATCGGAACCGTCCATTCGAAGGCTGTCCGCAGATTTTTGTTTCGTAATTTTCGGACTTCCACACAGGCCGATAGGCGCGTTTGAACGAGGGACGCCGTTTTCCGGACTTGTCGAATTCGACAGCCAAAAGTGTATTTTAATTTTTCGGAGGGTCAAACGGCCTCGGATTGGCGCGATTCCTGCGCCATCGGAACCGTCCATTCGAAGGCTGTCCGCAGATTTTTGTTTCGTAATTTTCGGACTTCCACACAGGCCGATAGGCGCGTTTGAACGAGGGACGCCGTTTTCCGGACTTGTCGAATTCGACAGCCAAAAGTGTATTTTAATTTTTCGGAGGGTCAAACGGCCTCGGATTGGCGCGATTCCTGCGCCATCGGAACCGTCCATTCGAAGGCTGTCCGCAGATTTTTGTTTCGTAATTTTCGGACTTCCACACAGGCCGATAGGCGCGTTTGAACGAGGGACGCCGTTTTCCGGACTTGTCGAATTCGACAGCCAAAAGTGTATTTTAATTTTTCGGAGGGTCAAACGGCCTCGGATTGGCGCGATTCCTGCGCCATCGGAACCGTCCATTCGAAGGCTGTCCGCAGATTTTTGTTTCGTAATTTTCGGACTTCCACACAGGCCGATAGGCGCGTTTGAACGAGGGACGCCGTTTTCCGGACTTGTCGAATTCGACAGCCAAAAGTGTATTTTAATTTTTCGGAGGGTCAAACGGCCTCGGATTGGCGCGATTCCTGCGCCATCGGAACCGTCCATTCGAAGGCTGTCCGCAGATTTTTGTTTCGTAATTTTCGGACTTCCACACAGGCCGATAGGCGCGTTTGAACGAGGGACGCCGTTTTCCGGACTTGTCGAATTCGACAGCCAAAAGTGTATTTTAATTTTTCGGAGGGTCAAACGGCCTCGGATTGGCGCGATTCCTGCGCCATCGGAACCGTCCATTCGAAGGCTGTCCGCAGATTTTTGTTTCGTAATTTTCGGACTTCCACACAGGCCGATAGGCGCGTTTGAACGAGGGACGCCGTTTTCCGGACTTGTCGAATTCGACAGCCAAAAGTGTATTTTAATTTTTCGGAGGGTCAAACGGCCTCGGATTGGCGCGATTCCTGCGCCATCGGAACCGTCCATTCGAAGGCTGTCCGCAGATTTTTGTTTCGTAATTTTCGGACTTCCACACAGGCCGATAGGCGCGTTTGAACGAGGGACGCCGTTTTCCGGACTTGTCGAATTCGACAGCCAAAAGTGTATTTTAATTTTTCGGAGGGTCAAACGGCCTCGGATTGGCGCGATTCCTGCGCCATCGGAACCGTCCATTCGAAGGCTGTCCGCAGATTTTTGTTTCGTAATTTTCGGACTTCCACACAGGCCGATAGGCGCGTTTGAACGAGGGACGCCGTTTTCCGGACTTGTCGAATTCGACAGCCAAAAGTGTATTTTAATTTTTCGGAGGGTCAAACGGCCTCGGATTGGCGCGATTCCTGCGCCATCGGAACCGTCCATTCGAAGGCTGTCCGCAGATTTTTGTTTCGTAATTTTCGGACTTCCACACAGGCCGATAGGCGCGTTTGAACGAGGGACGCCGTTTTCCGGACTTGTCGAATTCGACAGCCAAAAGTGTATTTTAATTTTTCGGAGGGTCAAACGGCCTCGGATTGGCGCGATTCCTGCGCCATCGGAACCGTCCATTCGAAGGCTGTCCGCAGATTTTTGTTTCGTAATTTTCGGACTTCCACACAGGCCGATAGGCGCGTTTGAACGAGGGACGCCGTTTTCCGGACTTGTCGAATTCGACAGCCAAAAGTGTATTTTAATTTTTCGGAGGGTCAAACGGCCTCGGATTGGCGCGATTCCTGCGCCATCGGAACCGTCCATTCGAAGGCTGTCCGCAGATTTTTGTTTCGTAATTTTCGGACTTCCACACAGGCCGATAGGCGCGTTTGAACGAGGGACGCCGTTTTCCGGACTTGTCGAATTCGACAGCCAAAAGTGTATTTTAATTTTTCGGAGGGTCAAACGGCCTCGGATTGGCGCGATTCCTGCGCCATCGGAACCGTCCATTCGAAGGCTGTCCGCAGATTTTTGTTTCGTAATTTTCGGACTTCCACACAGGCCGATAGGGGCGTTTGAACGAGGGACGCCGTTTTCCGGACTTGTCGAATTCGACAGCCAAAAGTGTATTTTAATTTTTCGGAGGGTCAAACGGCCTCGGATTGGCGCGATTCCTGCGCCATCGGAACCGTCCATTCGAAGGCTGTCCGCAGATTTTTGTTTCGTAATTTTCGGACTTCCACACAGGCCGATAGGCGCGTTTGAACGAGGGACGCCGTTTTCCGGACTTGTCGAATTCGACAGCCAAAAGTGTATTTTAATTTTTCGGAGGGTCAAACGGCCTCGGATTGGCGCGATTCCTGCGCCATCGGAACCGTCCATTCGAAGGCTGTCCGCAGATTTTTGTTTCGTAATTTTCGGACTTCCACACAGGCCGATAGGCGCGTTTGAACGAGGGACGCCGTTTTCCGGACTTGTCGAATTCGACAGCCAAAAGTGTATTTTAATTTTTCGGAGGGTCAAACGGCCTCGGATTGGCGCGATTCCTGCGCCATCGGAACCGTCCATTCGAAGGCTGTCCGCAGATTTTTGTTTCGTAATTTTCGGACTTCCACACAGGCCGATAGGCGCGTTTGAACGAGGGACGCCGTTTTCCGGACTTGTCGAATTCGACAGCCAAAAGTGTATTTTAATTTTTCGGAGGGTCAAACGGCCTCGGATTGGCGCGATTCCTGCGCCATCGGAACCGTCCATTCGAAGGCTGTCCGCAGATTTTTGTTTCGTAATTTTCGGACTTCCACACAGGCCGATAGGGGCGTTTGAACGAGGGACGCCGTTTTCCGGACTTGTCGAATTCGACAGCCAAAAGTGTATTTTAATTTTTCGGAGGGTCAAACGGCCTCGGATTGGCGCGATTCCTGCGCCATCGGAACCGTCCATTCGAAGGCTGTCCGCAGATTTTTGTTTCGTAATTTTCGGACTTCCACACAGGCCGATAGGGGCGTTTGAACGAGGGACGCCGTTTTCCGGACTTGTCGAATTCGACAGCCAAAAGTGTATTTTAATTTTTCGGAGGGTCAAACGGCCTCGGATTGGCGCGATTCCTGCGCCATCGGAACCGTCCATTCGAAGGCTGTCCGCAGATTTTTGTTTCGTAATTTTCGGACTTCCACACAGGCCGATAGGGGCGTTTGAACGAGGGACACCGTTTTCCGGACTTGTCGAATTCGACACCCATCGGGTCTTTTAATTTTTCGGAGGGTCAAACGGCCTCGGATTGGCGCGATTCCTGCGCCATCGGAACCGTCCATTCGAAGGCTGTCCGCAGATTTTTGTTTCGTAATTTTCGGACTTCCACACAGGCCGATAGGGGCGTTTGAACGAGGGACGCCGTTTTCCGGACTTGTCGAATTCGACACCCATCGGGTCTTTTAATTTTTCGGAGGGTCAAACGGCCTCGGATTGGCGCGATTCCTGCGCCATCGGAACCGTCCATTCGAAGGCTGTCCGCAGATTTTTGTTTCGTAATTTTCGGACTTCCACACAGGCCGATAGGGGCGTTTGAACGAGGGACGCCGTTTTCCGGACTTGTCGAATTCGACAGCCAAAAGTGTATTTTAATTTTTCGGAGGGTCAAACGGCCTCGGATTGGCGCGATTCCTGCGCCATCGGAACCGTCCATTCGAAGGCTGTCCGCAGATTTTTGTTTCGTAATTTTCGGACTTCCACACAGGCCGATAGGGGCGTTTGAACGAGGGACACCGTTTTCCGGACTTGTCGAATTCGACAGCCATCGGGTCTTTTAATTTTTTGGAGGCTCAAACGGCCTCGGATTGGCGCGATTTTTGCGCCATCGGAACCGTGACTTCGAAGGCTTTCCACACATTTTTGTTTCGTAATTTTCGGACGTCCACACAGGCCGGTATGGGCGTTTAAACGTGGAACACCGGATTCCGGACTTGTCGAATTCGACAGCCATCGGGTCTTTTAATTTTTTGGAGGCTCAAACGGCCTCGGATTGGCGCGATTTTTGCGCCATCGGAACCGTGACTTCGAAGGCTTTCCACACATTTTTGTTTCGTAATTTTCGGACGTCCACACAGGCCGATAGGGGCGTTTGAACGAGGGACGCCGTTTTCCGGACTTGTCGAATTCGACAGCCATCGGGTCTTTTAATTTTTCGGAGGGTCAAACGGCCTCGGATTGGCGCGATTCCTGCGCCATCGGAACCGTCCATTCGAAGGCTGTCCGCAGATTTTTGTTTCGTAATTTTCGGACTTCCACACAGGCCGATAGGGGCGTTTGAACGAGGGACGCCGTTTTCCGGACTTGTCGAATTCGACAGCCAAAAGTGTATTTTAATTTTTCGGAGGGTCAAACGGCCTCGGATTGGCGCGATTCCTGCGCCATCGGAACCGTCCATTCGAAGGCTGTCCACACATTTTTGTTTCGTAATTTTCGGACGTCCACACAGGCCGGTATGGGCGTTTAAACGTGGAACACCGGATTCCGGACTTGTCGAATTCGACAGCCATCGGGTCTTTTAATTTTTCGGAGGCTCAAACGGCCTCGGATTGGCGCGATTTTTGCGCCATCGGAACCGTGACTTCGAAGGCTTTCCACACATTTTTGTTTCGTAATTTTCGGACGTCCACACAGGCCGGTATGGGCGTTTAAACGTGGAACACCGGATTCCGGACTTGTCGAATTCGACAGCCATCGGGTCTTTTAATTTTTTGGAGGCTCAAACGGCCTCGGATTGGCGCGATTTTTGCGCCATCGGAACCGTGACTTCGAAGGCTTTCCACACATTTTTGTTTCGTAATTTTCGGACGTCCACACAGGCCGATAGGGGCGTTTGAACGAGGGACGCCGTTTTCCGGACTTGTCGAATTCGACACCCATCGGGTCTTTTAATTTTTCGGAGGGTCAAACGGCCTCGGATTGGCGCGATTCCTGCGCCATCGGAACCGTCCATTCGAAGGCTGTCCGCAGATTTTTGTTTCGTAATTTTCGGACTTCCACACAGGCCGATAGGGGCGTTTGAACGAGGGACGCCGTTTTCCGGACTTGTCGAATTCGACACCCATCGGGTCTTTTAATTTTTCGGAGGGTCAAACGGCCTCGGATTGGCGCGATTCCTGCGCCATCGGAACCGTCCATTCGAAGGCTGTCCGCAGATTTTTGTTTCGTAATTTTCGGACTTCCACACAGGCCGATAGGGGCGTTTGAACGAGGGACGCCGTTTTCCGGACTTGTCGAATTCGACAGCCAAAAGTGTATTTTAATTTTTCGGAGGGTCAAACGGCCTCGGATTGGCGCGATTCCTGCGCCATCGGAACCGTCCATTCGAAGGCTGTCCGCAGATTTTTGTTTCGTAATTTTCGGACTTCCACACAGGCCGATAGGGGCGTTTGAACGAGGGACGCCGTTTTCCGGACTTGTCGAATTCGACAGCCAAAAGTGTATTTTAATTTTTCGGAGGGTCAAACGGCCTCGGATTGGCGCGATTCCTGCGCCATCGGAACCGTCCATTCGAAGGCTGTCCGCAGATTTTTGTTTCGTAATTTTCGGACTTCCACACAGGCCGATAGGGGCGTTTGAACGAGGGACGCCGTTTTCCGGACTTGTCGAATTCGACAGCCAAAAGTGTATTTTAATTTTTCGGAGGGTCAAACGGCCTCGGATTGGCGCGATTCCTGCGCCATCGGAACCGTCCATTCGAAGGCTGTCCGCAGATTTTTGTTTCGTAATTTTCGGACTTCCACACAGGCCGATAGGGGCGTTTGAACGAGGGACGCCGTTTTCCGGACTTGTCGAATTCGACAGCCAAAAGTGTATTTTAATTTTTCGGAGGGTCAAACGGCCTCGGATTGGCGCGATTCCTGCGCCATCGGAACCGTCCATTCGAAGGCTGTCCGCAGATTTTTGTTTCGTAATTTTCGGACTTCCACACAGGCCGATAGGCGCGTTTGAACGAGGGACGCCGTTTTCCGGACTTGTCGAATTCGACAGCCAAAAGTGTATTTTAATTTTTCGGAGGGTCAAACGGCCTCGGATTGGCGCGATTCCTGCGCCATCGGAACCGTCCATTCGAAGGCTGTCCACACATTTTTGTTTCGTAATTTTCGGACGTCCACACAGGCCGGTATGGGCGTTTAAACGTGGAACACCGGATTCCGGACTTGTCGAATTCGACAGCCATCGGGTCTTTTAATTTTTCGGAGGCTCAAACGGCCTCGGATTGGCGCGATTTTTGCGCCATCGGAACCGTGACTTCGAAGGCTTTCCACACATTTTTGTTTCGTAATTTTCGGACGTCCACACAGGCCGGTATGGGCGTTTAAACGTGGAACACCGGATTCCGGACTTGTCGAATTCGACAGCCATCGGGTCTTTTAATTTTTCGGAGGCTCAAACGGCCTCGGATTGGCGCGATTTTTGCGCCATCGGAACCGTGACTTCGAAGGCTTTCCACACATTTTTGTTTCGTAATTTTCGGACGTCCACACAGGCCGGTATGGGCGTTTAAACGTGGAACACCGTTTTCCGGACTTGTCGAATTCGACAGCCATCGGGTCTTTTAATTTTTCGGAGGCTCAAACGGCCTCGGATTGGCGCGATTTTTGCAACATCGGAACCGTGACTTCGAAGGCTTTCCACATATTTTTGTTTCGTAATTTTCGGACGTCCACACAGGCCGGTATGGGCGTTTAAACGTGGAACACCGGATTCCGGACTTGTCGAATTCGACAGCCATCGGGTCTTTTAATTTTTTGGAGGCTCAAACGGCCTCGGATTGGCGCGATTTTTGCGCCATCGGAACCGTGACTTCGAAGGCTTTCCACACATTTTTGTTTCGTAATTTTCGGACGTCCACACAGGCCGATAGGGGCGTTTGAACGAGGGACGCCGTTTTCCGGACTTGTCGAATTCGACACCCATCGGGTCTTTTAATTTTTCGGAGGGTCAAACGGCCTCGGATTGGCGCGATTCCTGCGCCATCGGAACCGTCCATTCGAAGGCTGTCCGCAGATTTTTGTTTCGTAATTTTCGGACTTCCACACAGGCCGATAGGGGCGTTTGAACGAGGGACGCCGTTTTCCGGACTTGTCGAATTCGACACCCATCGGGTCTTTTAATTTTTCGGAGGGTCAAACGGCCTCGGATTGGCGCGATTCCTGCGCCATCGGAACCGTCCATTCGAAGGCTGTCCGCAGATTTTTGTTTCGTAATTTTCGGACTTCCACACAGGCCGATAGGGGCGTTTGAACGAGGGACGCCGTTTTCCGGACTTGTCGAATTCGACAGCCAAAAGTGTATTTTAATTTTTCGGAGGGTCAAACGGCCTCGGATTGGCGCGATTCCTGCGCCATCGGAACCGTCCATTCGAAGGCTGTCCACACATTTTTGTTTCGTAATTTTCGGACGTCCACACAGGCCGGTATGGGCGTTTAAACGTGGAACACCGGATTCCGGACTTGTCGAATTCGACAGCCATCGGGTCTTTTAATTTTTCGGAGGCTCAAACGGCCTCGGATTGGCGCGATTTTTGCGCCATCGGAACCGTGACTTCGAAGGCTTTCCACACATTTTTGTTTCGTAATTTTCGGACGTCCACACAGGCCGGTATGGGCGTTTAAACGTGGAACACCGGATTCCGGACTTGTCGAATTCGACAGCCATCGGGTCTTTTAATTTTTTGGAGGCTCAAACGGCCTCGGATTGGCGCGATTTTTGCGCCATCGGAACCGTGACTTCGAAGGCTTTCCACACATTTTTGTTTCGTAATTTTCGGACGTCCACACAGGCCGATAGGGGCGTTTGAACGAGGGACGCCGTTTTCCGGACTTGTCGAATTCGACACCCATCGGGTCTTTTAATTTTTCGGAGGGTCAAACGGCCTCGGATTGGCGCGATTCCTGCGCCATCGGAACCGTCCATTCGAAGGCTGTCCGCAGATTTTTGTTTCGTAATTTTCGGACTTCCACACAGGCCGATAGGGGCGTTTGAACGAGGGACGCCGTTTTCCGGACTTGTCGAATTCGACACCCATCGGGTCTTTTAATTTTTCGGAGGGTCAAACGGCCTCGGATTGGCGCGATTCCTGCGCCATCGGAACCGTCCATTCGAAGGCTGTCCGCAGATTTTTGTTTCGTAATTTTCGGACTTCCACACAGGCCGATAGGGGCGTTTGAACGAGGGACGCCGTTTTCCGGACTTGTCGAATTCGACAGCCAAAAGTGTATTTTAATTTTTCGGAGGGTCAAACGGCCTCGGATTGGCGCGATTCCTGCGCCATCGGAACCGTCCATTCGAAGGCTGTCCGCAGATTTTTGTTTCGTAATTTTCGGACTTCCACACAGGCCGATAGGGGCGTTTGAACGAGGGACGCCGTTTTCCGGACTTGTCGAATTCGACAGCCAAAAGTGTATTTTAATTTTTCGGAGGGTCAAACGGCCTCGGATTGGCGCGATTCCTGCGCCATCGGAACCGTCCATTCGAAGGCTGTCCGCAGATTTTTGTTTCGTAATTTTCGGACTTCCACACAGGCCGATAGGGGCGTTTGAACGAGGGACGCCGTTTTCCGGACTTGTCGAATTCGACAGCCAAAAGTGTATTTTAATTTTTCGGAGGGTCAAACGGCCTCGGATTGGCGCGATTCCTGCGCCATCGGAACCGTCCATTCGAAGGCTGTCCGCAGATTTTTGTTTCGTAATTTTCGGACTTCCACACAGGCCGATAGGCGCGTTTGAACGAGGGACGCCGTTTTCCGGACTTGTCGAATTCGACAGCCAAAAGTGTATTTTAATTTTTCGGAGGGTCAAACGGCCTCGGATTGGCGCGATTCCTGCGCCATCGGAACCGTCCATTCGAAGGCTGTCCACACATTTTTGTTTCGTAATTTTCGGACGTCCACACAGGCCGGTATGGGCGTTTAAACGTGGAACACCGGATTCCGGACTTGTCGAATTCGACAGCCATCGGGTCTTTTAATTTTTCGGAGGCTCAAACGGCCTCGGATTGGCGCGATTTTTGCGCCATCGGAACCGTGACTTCGAAGGCTTTCCACACATTTTTGTTTCGTAATTTTCGGACGTCCACACAGGCCGGTATGGGCGTTTAAACGTGGAACACCGGATTCCGGACTTGTCGAATTCGACAGCCATCGGGTCTTTTAATTTTTCGGAGGCTCAAACGGCCTCGGATTGGCGCGATTTTTGCGCCATCGGAACCGTGACTTCGAAGGCTTTCCACACATTTTTGTTTCGTAATTTTCGGACGTCCACACAGGCCGGTATGGGCGTTTAAACGTGGAACACCGTTTTCCGGACTTGTCGAATTCGACAGCCATCGGGTCTTTTAATTTTTCGGAGGCTCAAACGGCCTCGGATTGGCGCGATTTTTGCAACATCGGAACCGTGACTTCGAAGGCTTTCCACATATTTTTGTTTCGTAATTTTCGGACGTCCACACAGGCCGGTATGGGCGTTTAAACGTGGAACACCGGATTCCGGACTTGTCGAATTCGACAGCCATCGGGTCTTTTAATTTTTTGGAGGCTCAAACGGCCTCGGATTGGCGCGATTTTTGCGCCATCGGAACCGTGACTTCGAAGGCTTTCCACACATTTTTGTTTCGTAATTTTCGGACGTCCACACAGGCCGATAGGGGCGTTTGAACGAGGGACGCCGTTTTCCGGACTTGTCGAATTCGACACCCATCGGGTCTTTTAATTTTTCGGAGGGTCAAACGGCCTCGGATTGGCGCGATTCCTGCGCCATCGGAACCGTCCATTCGAAGGCTGTCCGCAGATTTTTGTTTCGTAATTTTCGGACTTCCACACAGGCCGATAGGGGCGTTTGAACGAGGGACGCCGTTTTCCGGACTTGTCGAATTCGACACCCATCGGGTCTTTTAATTTTTCGGAGGGTCAAACGGCCTCGGATTGGCGCGATTCCTGCGCCATCGGAACCGTCCATTCGAAGGCTGTCCGCAGATTTTTGTTTCGTAATTTTCGGACTTCCACACAGGCCGATAGGGGCGTTTGAACGAGGGACGCCGTTTTCCGGACTTGTCGAATTCGACAGCCAAAAGTGTATTTTAATTTTTCGGAGGGTCAAACGGCCTCGGATTGGCGCGATTCCTGCGCCATCGGAACCGTCCATTCGAAGGCTGTCCACACATTTTTGTTTCGTAATTTTCGGACGTCCACACAGGCCGGTATGGGCGTTTAAACGTGGAACACCGGATTCCGGACTTGTCGAATTCGACAGCCATCGGGTCTTTTAATTTTTCGGAGGCTCAAACGGCCTCGGATTGGCGCGATTTTTGCGCCATCGGAACCGTGACTTCGAAGGCTTTCCACACATTTTTGTTTCGTAATTTTCGGACGTCCACACAGGCCGGTATGGGCGTTTAAACGTGGAACACCGGATTCCGGACTTGTCGAATTCGACAGCCATCGGGTCTTTTAATTTTTTGGAGGCTCAAACGGCCTCGGATTGGCGCGATTTTTGCGCCATCGGAACCGTGACTTCGAAGGCTTTCCACACATTTTTGTTTCGTAATTTTCGGACGTCCACACAGGCCGATAGGGGCGTTTGAACGAGGGACGCCGTTTTCCGGACTTGTCGAATTCGACACCCATCGGGTCTTTTAATTTTTCGGAGGGTCAAACGGCCTCGGATTGGCGCGATTCCTGCGCCATCGGAACCGTCCATTCGAAGGCTGTCCGCAGATTTTTGTTTCGTAATTTTCGGACTTCCACACAGGCCGATAGGGGCGTTTGAACGAGGGACGCCGTTTTCCGGACTTGTCGAATTCGACACCCATCGGGTCTTTTAATTTTTCGGAGGGTCAAACGGCCTCGGATTGGCGCGATTCCTGCGCCATCGGAACCGTCCATTCGAAGGCTGTCCGCAGATTTTTGTTTCGTAATTTTCGGACTTCCACACAGGCCGATAGGGGCGTTTGAACGAGGGACGCCGTTTTCCGGACTTGTCGAATTCGACAGCCAAAAGTGTATTTTAATTTTTCGGAGGGTCAAACGGCCTCGGATTGGCGCGATTCCTGCGCCATCGGAACCGTCCATTCGAAGGCTGTCCGCAGATTTTTGTTTCGTAATTTTCGGACTTCCACACAGGCCGATAGGGGCGTTTGAACGAGGGACGCCGTTTTCCGGACTTGTCGAATTCGACAGCCAAAAGTGTATTTTAATTTTTCGGAGGGTCAAACGGCCTCGGATTGGCGCGATTCCTGCGCCATCGGAACCGTCCATTCGAAGGCTGTCCGCAGATTTTTGTTTCGTAATTTTCGGACTTCCACACAGGCCGATAGGGGCGTTTGAACGAGGGACGCCGTTTTCCGGACTTGTCGAATTCGACAGCCAAAAGTGTATTTTAATTTTTCGGAGGGTCAAACGGCCTCGGATTGGCGCGATTCCTGCGCCATCGGAACCGTCCATTCGAAGGCTGTCCGCAGATTTTTGTTTCGTAATTTTCGGACTTCCACACAGGCCGATAGGCGCGTTTGAACGAGGGACGCCGTTTTCCGGACTTGTCGAATTCGACAGCCAAAAGTGTATTTTAATTTTTCGGAGGGTCAAACGGCCTCGGATTGGCGCGATTCCTGCGCCATCGGAACCGTCCATTCGAAGGCTGTCCACACATTTTTGTTTCGTAATTTTCGGACGTCCACACAGGCCGGTATGGGCGTTTAAACGTGGAACACCGGATTCCGGACTTGTCGAATTCGACAGCCATCGGGTCTTTTAATTTTTCGGAGGCTCAAACGGCCTCGGATTGGCGCGATTTTTGCGCCATCGGAACCGTGACTTCGAAGGCTTTCCACACATTTTTGTTTCGTAATTTTCGGACGTCCACACAGGCCGGTATGGGCGTTTAAACGTGGAACACCGGATTCCGGACTTGTCGAATTCGACAGCCATCGGGTCTTTTAATTTTTCGGAGGCTCAAACGGCCTCGGATTGGCGCGATTTTTGCGCCATCGGAACCGTGACTTCGAAGGCTTTCCACACATTTTTGTTTCGTAATTTTCGGACGTCCACACAGGCCGGTATGGGCGTTTAAACGTGGAACACCGTTTTCCGGACTTGTCGAATTCGACAGCCATCGGGTCTTTTAATTTTTCGGAGGCTCAAACGGCCTCGGATTGGCGCGATTTTTGCAACATCGGAACCGTGACTTCGAAGGCTTTCCACATATTTTTGTTTCGTAATTTTCGGACGTCCACACAGGCCGGTATGGGCGTTTAAACGTGGAACACCGGATTCCGGACTTGTCGAATTCGACAGCCATCGGGTCTTTTAATTTTTTGGAGGCTCAAACGGCCTCGGATTGGCGCGATTTTTGCGCCATCGGAACCGTGACTTCGAAGGCTTTCCACACATTTTTGTTTCGTAATTTTCGGACGTCCACACAGGCCGATAGGGGCGTTTGAACGAGGGACGCCGTTTTCCGGACTTGTCGAATTCGACACCCATCGGGTCTTTTAATTTTTCGGAGGGTCAAACGGCCTCGGATTGGCGCGATTCCTGCGCCATCGGAACCGTCCATTCGAAGGCTGTCCGCAGATTTTTGTTTCGTAATTTTCGGACTTCCACACAGGCCGATAGGGGCGTTTGAACGAGGGACGCCGTTTTCCGGACTTGTCGAATTCGACACCCATCGGGTCTTTTAATTTTTCGGAGGGTCAAACGGCCTCGGATTGGCGCGATTCCTGCGCCATCGGAACCGTCCATTCGAAGGCTGTCCGCAGATTTTTGTTTCGTAATTTTCGGACTTCCACACAGGCCGATAGGGGCGTTTGAACGAGGGACGCCGTTTTCCGGACTTGTCGAATTCGACAGCCAAAAGTGTATTTTAATTTTTCGGAGGGTCAAACGGCCTCGGATTGGCGCGATTCCTGCGCCATCGGAACCGTCCATTCGAAGGCTGTCCGCAGATTTTTGTTTCGTAATTTTCGGACTTCCACACAGGCCGATAGGGGCGTTTGAACGAGGGACGCCGTTTTCCGGACTTGTCGAATTCGACAGCCAAAAGTGTATTTTAATTTTTCGGAGGGTCAAACGGCCTCGGATTGGCGCGATTCCTGCGCCATCGGAACCGTCCATTCGAAGGCTGTCCGCAGATTTTTGTTTCGTAATTTTCGGACTTCCACACAGGCCGATAGGGGCGTTTGAACGAGGGACGCCGTTTTCCGGACTTGTCGAATTCGACAGCCAAAAGTGTATTTTAATTTTTCGGAGGGTCAAACGGCCTCGGATTGGCGCGATTCCTGCGCCATCGGAACCGTCCATTCGAAGGCTGTCCGCAGATTTTTGTTTCGTAATTTTCGGACTTCCACACAGGCCGATAGGGGCGTTTGAACGAGGGACGCCGTTTTCCGGACTTGTCGAATTCGACAGCCAAAAGTGTATTTTAATTTTTCGGAGGGTCAAACGGCCTCGGATTGGCGCGATTCCTGCGCCATCGGAACCGTCCATTCGAAGGCTGTCCGCAGATTTTTGTTTCGTAATTTTCGGACTTCCACACAGGCCGATAGGGGCGTTTGAACGAGGGACGCCGTTTTCCGGACTTGTCGAATTCGACAGCCAAAAGTGTATTTTAATTTTTCGGAGGGTCAAACGGCCTCGGATTGGCGCGATTCCTGCGCCATCGGAACCGTCCATTCGAAGGCTGTCCGCAGATTTTTGTTTCGTAATTTTCGGACTTCCACACAGGCCGATAGGGGCGTTTGAACGAGGGACGCCGTTTTCCGGACTTGTCGAATTCGACAGCCATCGGGTCTTTTAATTTTTTGGAGGCTCAAACGGCCTCGGATTGGCGCGATTTTTGCGCCATCGGAACCGTGACTTCGAAGGCTTTCCACACATTTTTGTTTCGTAATTTTCGGACGTCCACACAGGCCGGTATGGGCGTTTAAACGTGGAACACCGGATTCCGGACTTGTCGAATTCGACAGCCATCGGGTCTTTTAATTTTTCGGAGGCTCAAACGGCCTCGGATTGGCGCGATTTTTGCGCCATCGGAACCGTGACTTCGAAGGCTTTCCACACATTTTTGTTTCGTAATTTTCGGACGTCCACACAGGCCGGTATGGGCGTTTAAACGTGGAACACCGTTTTCCGGACTTGTCGAATTCGACAGCCATCGGGTCTTTTAATTTTTCGGAGGCTCAAACGGCCTCGGATTGGCGCGATTTTTGCAACATCGGAACCGTGACTTCGAAGGCTTTCCACATATTTTTGTTTCGTAATTTTCGGACGTCCACACAGGCCGGTATGGGCGTTTAAACGTGGAACACCGGATTCCGGACTTGTCGAATTCGACAGCCATCGGGTCTTTTAATTTTTCGGAGGGTCAAACGGCCTCGGATTGGCGCGATTCCTGCGCCATCGGAACCGTCCATTCGAAGGCTGTCCGCAGATTTTTGTTTCGTAATTTTCGGACTTCCACACAGGCCGATAGGCGCGTTTGAACGAGGGACGCCGTTTTCCGGACTTGTCGAATTCGACAGCCAAAAGTGTATTTTAATTTTTCGGAGGGTCAAACGGCCTCGGATTGGCGCGATTCCTGCGCCATCGGAACCGTCCATTCGAAGGCTGTCCGCAGATTTTTGTTTCGTAATTTTCGGACTTCCACACAGGCCGATAGGCGCGTTTGAACGAGGGACGCCGTTTTCCGGACTTGTCGAATTCGACAGCCAAAAGTGTATTTTAATTTTTCGGAGGGTCAAACGGCCTCGGATTGGCGCGATTCCTGCGCCATCGGAACCGTCCATTCGAAGGCTGTCCGCAGATTTTTGTTTCGTAATTTTCGGACTTCCACACAGGCCGATAGGCGCGTTTGAACGAGGGACGCCGTTTTCCGGACTTGTCGAATTCGACAGCCAAAAGTGTATTTTAATTTTTCGGAGGGTCAAACGGCCTCGGATTGGCGCGATTCCTGCGCCATCGGAACCGTCCATTCGAAGGCTGTCCGCAGATTTTTGTTTCGTAATTTTCGGACTTCCACACAGGCCGATAGGCGCGTTTGAACGAGGGACGCCGTTTTCCGGACTTGTCGAATTCGACAGCCAAAAGTGTATTTTAATTTTTCGGAGGGTCAAACGGCCTCGGATTGGCGCGATTCCTGCGCCATCGGAACCGTCCATTCGAAGGCTGTCCGCAGATTTTTGTTTCGTAATTTTCGGACTTCCACACAGGCCGATAGGGGCGTTTGAACGAGGGACACCGTTTTCCGGACTTGTCGAATTCGACACCCATCGGGTCTTTTAATTTTTCGGAGGGTCAAACGGCCTCGGATTGGCGCGATTCCTGCGCCATCGGAACCGTCCATTCGAAGGCTGTCCGCAGATTTTTGTTTCGTAATTTTCGGACTTCCACACAGGCCGATAGGCGCGTTTGAACGAGGGACGCCGTTTTCCGGACTTGTCGAATTCGACAGCCAAAAGTGTATTTTAATTTTTCGGAGGGTCAAACGGCCTCGGATTGGCGCGATTCCTGCGCCATCGGAACCGTCCATTCGAAGGCTGTCCGCAGATTTTTGTTTCGTAATTTTCGGACTTCCACACAGGCCGATAGGGGCGTTTGAACGAGGGACACCGTTTTCCGGACTTGTCGAATTCGACACCCATCGGGTCTTTTAATTTTTCGGAGGGTCAAACGGCCTCGGATTGGCGCGATTCCTGCGCCATCGGAACCGTCCATTCGAAGGCTGTCCGCAGATTTTTGTTTCGTAATTTTCGGACTTCCACACAGGCCGATAGGGGCGTTTGAACGAGGGACGCCGTTTTCCGGACTTGTCGAATTCGACACCCATCGGGTCTTTTAATTTTTCGGAGGGTCAAACGGCCTCGGATTGGCGCGATTCCTGCGCCATCGGAACCGTCCATTCGAAGGCTGTCCGCAGATTTTTGTTTCGTAATTTTCGGACTTCCACACAGGCCGATAGGGGCGTTTGAACGAGGGACGCCGTTTTCCGGACTTGTCGAATTCGACAGCCAAAAGTGTATTTTAATTTTTCGGAGGGTCAAACGGCCTCGGATTGGCGCGATTCCTGCGCCATCGGAACCGTCCATTCGAAGGCTGTCCGCAGATTTTTGTTTCGTAATTTTCGGACTTCCACACAGGCCGATAGGGGCGTTTGAACGAGGGACGCCGTTTTCCGGACTTGTCGAATTCGACAGCCATCGGGTCTTTTAATTTTTTGGAGGCTCAAACGGCCTCGGATTGGCGCGATTTTTGCGCCATCGGAACCGTGACTTCGAAGGCTTTCCACACATTTTTGTTTCGTAATTTTCGGACGTCCACACAGGCCGGTATGGGCGTTTAAACGTGGAACACCGGATTCCGGACTTGTCGAATTCGACAGCCATCGGGTCTTTTAATTTTTCGGAGGCTCAAACGGCCTCGGATTGGCGCGATTTTTGCGCCATCGGAACCGTGACTTCGAAGGCTTTCCACACATTTTTGTTTCGTAATTTTCGGACGTCCACACAGGCCGGTATGGGCGTTTAAACGTGGAACACCGTTTTCCGGACTTGTCGAATTCGACAGCCATCGGGTCTTTTAATTTTTCGGAGGCTCAAACGGCCTCGGATTGGCGCGATTTTTGCAACATCGGAACCGTGACTTCGAAGGCTTTCCACATATTTTTGTTTCGTAATTTTCGGACGTCCACACAGGCCGGTATGGGCGTTTAAACGTGGAACACCGGATTCCGGACTTGTCGAATTCGACAGCCATCGGGTCTTTTAATTTTTCGGAGGGTCAAACGGCCTCGGATTGGCGCGATTCCTGCGCCATCGGAACCGTCCATTCGAAGGCTGTCCGCAGATTTTTGTTTCGTAATTTTCGGACTTCCACACAGGCCGATAGGCGCGTTTGAACGAGGGACGCCGTTTTCCGGACTTGTCGAATTCGACAGCCAAAAGTGTATTTTAATTTTTCGGAGGGTCAAACGGCCTCGGATTGGCGCGATTCCTGCGCCATCGGAACCGTCCATTCGAAGGCTGTCCGCAGATTTTTGTTTCGTAATTTTCGGACTTCCACACAGGCCGATAGGCGCGTTTGAACGAGGGACGCCGTTTTCCGGACTTGTCGAATTCGACAGCCAAAAGTGTATTTTAATTTTTCGGAGGGTCAAACGGCCTCGGATTGGCGCGATTCCTGCGCCATCGGAACCGTCCATTCGAAGGCTGTCCGCAGATTTTTGTTTCGTAATTTTCGGACTTCCACACAGGCCGATAGGCGCGTTTGAACGAGGGACGCCGTTTTCCGGACTTGTCGAATTCGACAGCCAAAAGTGTATTTTAATTTTTCGGAGGGTCAAACGGCCTCGGATTGGCGCGATTCCTGCGCCATCGGAACCGTCCATTCGAAGGCTGTCCGCAGATTTTTGTTTCGTAATTTTCGGACTTCCACACAGGCCGATAGGCGCGTTTGAACGAGGGACGCCGTTTTCCGGACTTGTCGAATTCGACAGCCAAAAGTGTATTTTAATTTTTCGGAGGGTCAAACGGCCTCGGATTGGCGCGATTCCTGCGCCATCGGAACCGTCCATTCGAAGGCTGTCCGCAGATTTTTGTTTCGTAATTTTCGGACTTCCACACAGGCCGATAGGGGCGTTTGAACGAGGGACACCGTTTTCCGGACTTGTCGAATTCGACACCCATCGGGTCTTTTAATTTTTCGGAGGGTCAAACGGCCTCGGATTGGCGCGATTCCTGCGCCATCGGAACCGTCCATTCGAAGGCTGTCCGCAGATTTTTGTTTCGTAATTTTCGGACTTCCACACAGGCCGATAGGCGCGTTTGAACGAGGGACGCCGTTTTCCGGACTTGTCGAATTCGACAGCCAAAAGTGTATTTTAATTTTTCGGAGGGTCAAACGGCCTCGGATTGGCGCGATTCCTGCGCCATCGGAACCGTCCATTCGAAGGCTGTCCGCAGATTTTTGTTTCGTAATTTTCGGACTTCCACACAGGCCGATAGGGGCGTTTGAACGAGGGACACCGTTTTCCGGACTTGTCGAATTCGACACCCATCGGGTCTTTTAATTTTTCGGAGGGTCAAACGGCCTCGGATTGGCGCGATTCCTGCGCCATCGGAACCGTCCATTCGAAGGCTGTCCGCAGATTTTTGTTTCGTAATTTTCGGACTTCCACACAGGCCGATAGGGGCGTTTGAACGAGGGACGCCGTTTTCCGGACTTGTCGAATTCGACACCCATCGGGTCTTTTAATTTTTCGGAGGGTCAAACGGCCTCGGATTGGCGCGATTCCTGCGCCATCGGAACCGTCCATTCGAAGGCTGTCCGCAGATTTTTGTTTCGTAATTTTCGGACTTCCACACAGGCCGATAGGGGCGTTTGAACGAGGGACGCCGTTTTCCGGACTTGTCGAATTCGACAGCCAAAAGTGTATTTTAATTTTTCGGAGGGTCAAACGGCCTCGGATTGGCGCGATTCCTGCGCCATCGGAACCGTCCATTCGAAGGCTGTCCGCAGATTTTTGTTTCGTAATTTTCGGACTTCCACACAGGCCGATAGGGGCGTTTGAACGAGGGACACCGTTTTCCGGACTTGTCGAATTCGACAGCCATCGGGTCTTTTAATTTTTTGGAGGCTCAAACGGCCTCGGATTGGCGCGATTTTTGCGCCATCGGAACCGTGACTTCGAAGGCTTTCCACACATTTTTGTTTCGTAATTTTCGGACGTCCACACAGGCCGGTATGGGCGTTTAAACGTGGAACACCGGATTCCGGACTTGTCGAATTCGACAGCCATCGGGTCTTTTAATTTTTCGGAGGCTCAAACGGCCTCGGATTGGCGCGATTTTTGCGCCATCGGAACCGTGACTTCGAAGGCTTTCCACACATTTTTGTTTCGTAATTTTCGGACTTCCACACAGGCCGATAGGGGCGTTTGAACGAGGGACGCCGTTTTCCGGACTTGTCGAATTCGACACCCATCGGGTCTTTTAATTTTTCGGAGGGTCAAACGGCCTCGGATTGGCGCGATTCCTGCGCCATCGGAACCGTCCATTCGAAGGCTGTCCGCAGATTTTTGTTTCGTAATTTTCGGACTTCCACACAGGCCGATAGGGGCGTTTGAACGAGGGACGCCGTTTTCCGGACTTGTCGAATTCGACAGCCAAAAGTGTATTTTAATTTTTCGGAGGGTCAAACGGCCTCGGATTGGCGCGATTCCTGCGCCATCGGAACCGTCCATTCGAAGGCTGTCCGCAGATTTTTGTTTCGTAATTTTCGGACTTCCACACAGGCCGATAGGGGCGTTTGAACGAGGGACACCGTTTTCCGGACTTGTCGAATTCGACAGCCATCGGGTCTTTTAATTTTTTGGAGGCTCAAACGGCCTCGGATTGGCGCGATTTTTGCGCCATCGGAACCGTGACTTCGAAGGCTTTCCACACATTTTTGTTTCGTAATTTTCGGACGTCCACACAGGCCGGTATGGGCGTTTAAACGTGGAACACCGGATTCCGGACTTGTCGAATTCGACAGCCATCGGGTCTTTTAATTTTTCGGAGGCTCAAACGGCCTCGGATTGGCGCGATTTTTGCGCCATCGGAACCGTGACTTCGAAGGCTTTCCACACATTTTTGTTTCGTAATTTTCGGACGTCCACACAGGCCGGTATGGGCGTTTAAACGTGGAACACCGTTTTCCGGACTTGTCGAATTCGACAGCCATCGGGTCTTTTAATTTTTCGGAGGCTCAAACGGCCTCGGATTGGCGCGATTTTTGCAACATCGGAACCGTGACTTCGAAGGCTTTCCACATATTTTTGTTTCGTAATTTTCGGACGTCCACACAGGCCGGTATGGGCGTTTAAACGTGGAACACCGGATTCCGGACTTGTCGAATTCGACAGCCATCGGGTCTTTTAATTTTTTGGAGGCTCAAACGGCCTCGGATTGGCGCGATTTTTGCGCCATCGGAACCGTGACTTCGAAGGCTTTCCACACATTTTTGTTTCGTAATTTTCGGACGTCCACACAGGCCGATAGGGGCGTTTGAACGAGGGACGCCGTTTTCCGGACTTGTCGAATTCGACACCCATCGGGTCTTTTAATTTTTCGGAGGGTCAAACGGCCTCGGATTGGCGCGATTCCTGCGCCATCGGAACCGTCCATTCGAAGGCTGTCCGCAGATTTTTGTTTCGTAATTTTCGGACTTCCACACAGGCCGATAGGGGCGTTTGAACGAGGGACGCCGTTTTCCGGACTTGTCGAATTCGACAGCCAAAAGTGTATTTTAATTTTTCGGAGGGTCAAACGGCCTCGGATTGGCGCGATTCCTGCGCCATCGGAACCGTCCATTCGAAGGCTGTCCGCAGATTTTTGTTTCGTAATTTTCGGACTTCCACACAGGCCGATAGGGGCGTTTGAACGAGGGACGCCGTTTTCCGGACTTGTCGAATTCGACAGCCAAAAGTGTATTTTAATTTTTCGGAGGGTCAAACGGCCTCGGATTGGCGCGATTCCTGCGCCATCGGAACCGTCCATTCGAAGGCTGTCCGCAGATTTTTGTTTCGTAATTTTCGGACTTCCACACAGGCCGATAGGGGCGTTTGAACGAGGGACGCCGTTTTCCGGACTTGTCGAATTCGACAGCCAAAAGTGTATTTTAATTTTTCGGAGGGTCAAACGGCCTCGGATTGGCGCGATTCCTGCGCCATCGGAACCGTCCATTCGAAGGCTGTCCGCAGATTTTTGTTTCGTAATTTTCGGACTTCCACACAGGCCGATAGGGGCGTTTGAACGAGGGACGCCGTTTTCCGGACTTGTCGAATTCGACAGCCAAAAGTGTATTTTAATTTTTCGGAGGGTCAAACGGCCTCGGATTGGCGCGATTCCTGCGCCATCGGAACCGTCCATTCGAAGGCTGTCCGCAGATTTTTGTTTCGTAATTTTCGGACTTCCACACAGGCCGATAGGGGCGTTTGAACGAGGGACGCCGTTTTCCGGACTTGTCGAATTCGACAGCCAAAAGTGTATTTTAATTTTTCGGAGGGTCAAACGGCCTCGGATTGGCGCGATTCCTGCGCCATCGGAACCGTCCATTCGAAGGCTGTCCGCAGATTTTTGTTTCGTAATTTTCGGACTTCCACACAGGCCGATAGGGGCGTTTGAACGAGGGACGCCGTTTTCCGGACTTGTCGAATTCGACAGCCAAAAGTGTATTTTAATTTTTCGGAGGGTCAAACGGCCTCGGATTGGCGCGATTCCTGCGCCATCGGAACCGTCCATTCGAAGGCTGTCCGCAGATTTTTGTTTCGTAATTTTCGGACTTCCACACAGGCCGATAGGGGCGTTTGAACGAGGGACGCCGTTTTCCGGACTTGTCGAATTCGACAGCCAAAAGTGTATTTTAATTTTTCGGAGGGTCAAACGGCCTCGGATTGGCGCGATTCCTGCGCCATCGGAACCGTCCATTCGAAGGCTGTCCGCAGATTTTTGTTTCGTAATTTTCGGACTTCCACACAGGCCGATAGGGGCGTTTGAACGAGGGACGCCGTTTTCCGGACTTGTCGAATTCGACAGCCAAAAGTGTATTTTAATTTTTCGGAGGGTCAAACGGCCTCGGATTGGCGCGATTCCTGCGCCATCGGAACCGTCCATTCGAAGGCTGTCCGCAGATTTTTGTTTCGTAATTTTCGGACTTCCACACAGGCCGATAGGGGCGTTTGAACGAGGGACGCCGTTTTCCGGACTTGTCGAATTCGACAGCCAAAAGTGTATTTTAATTTTTCGGAGGGTCAAACGGCCTCGGATTGGCGCGATTCCTGCGCCATCGGAACCGTCCATTCGAAGGCTGTCCGCAGATTTTTGTTTCGTAATTTTCGGACTTCCACACAGGCCGATAGGGGCGTTTGAACGAGGGACGCCGTTTTCCGGACTTGTCGAATTCGACAGCCAAAAGTGTATTTTAATTTTTCGGAGGGTCAAACGGCCTCGGATTGGCGCGATTCCTGCGCCATCGGAACCGTCCATTCGAAGGCTGTCCGCAGATTTTTGTTTCGTAATTTTCGGACTTCCACACAGGCCGATAGGGGCGTTTGAACGAGGGACGCCGTTTTCCGGACTTGTCGAATTCGACAGCCAAAAGTGTATTTTAATTTTTCGGAGGGTCAAACGGCCTCGGATTGGCGCGATTCCTGCGCCATCGGAACCGTCCATTCGAAGGCTGTCCGCAGATTTTTGTTTCGTAATTTTCGGACTTCCACACAGGCCGATAGGGGCGTTTGAACGAGGGACGCCGTTTTCCGGACTTGTCGAATTCGACAGCCAAAAGTGTATTTTAATTTTTCGGAGGGTCAAACGGCCTCGGATTGGCGCGATTCCTGCGCCATCGGAACCGTCCATTCGAAGGCTGTCCGCAGATTTTTGTTTCGTAATTTTCGGACTTCCACACAGGCCGATAGGGGCGTTTGAACGAGGGACGCCGTTTTCCGGACTTGTCGAATTCGACAGCCAAAAGTGTATTTTAATTTTTCGGAGGGTCAAACGGCCTCGGATTGGCGCGATTCCTGCGCCATCGGAACCGTCCATTCGAAGGCTGTCCGCAGATTTTTGTTTCGTAATTTTCGGACTTCCACACAGGCCGATAGGGGCGTTTGAACGAGGGACGCCGTTTTCCGGACTTGTCGAATTCGACAGCCAAAAGTGTATTTTAATTTTTCGGAGGGTCAAACGGCCTCGGATTGGCGCGATTCCTGCGCCATCGGAACCGTCCATTCGAAGGCTGTCCGCAGATTTTTGTTTCGTAATTTTCGGACTTCCACACAGGCCGATAGGGGCGTTTGAACGAGGGACGCCGTTTTCCGGACTTGTCGAATTCGACAGCCAAAAGTGTATTTTAATTTTTCGGAGGGTCAAACGGCCTCGGATTGGCGCGATTCCTGCGCCATCGGAACCGTCCATTCGAAGGCTGTCCGCAGATTTTTGTTTCGTAATTTTCGGACTTCCACACAGGCCGATAGGGGCGTTTGAACGAGGGACGCCGTTTTCCGGACTTGTCGAATTCGACAGCCAAAAGTGTATTTTAATTTTTCGGAGGGTCAAACGGCCTCGGATTGGCGCGATTCCTGCGCCATCGGAACCGTCCATTCGAAGGCTGTCCGCAGATTTTTGTTTCGTAATTTTCGGACTTCCACACAGGCCGATAGGCGCGTTTGAACGAGGGACGCCGTTTTCCGGACTTGTCGAATTCGACAGCCAAAAGTGTATTTTAATTTTTCGGAGGGTCAAACGGCCTCGGATTGGCGCGATTCCTGCGCCATCGGAACCGTCCATTCGAAGGCTGTCCGCAGATTTTTGTTTCGTAATTTTCGGACTTCCACACAGGCCGATAGGGGCGTTTGAACGAGGGACGCCGTTTTCCGGACTTGTCGAATTCGACAGCCAAAAGTGTATTTTAATTTTTCGGAGGGTCAAACGGCCTCGGATTGGCGCGATTCCTGCGCCATCGGAACCGTCCATTCGAAGGCTGTCCGCAGATTTTTGTTTCGTAATTTTCGGACTTCCACACAGGCCGATAGGGGCGTTTGAACGAGGGACGCCGTTTTCCGGACTTGTCGAATTCGACAGCCAAAAGTGTATTTTAATTTTTCGGAGGGTCAAACGGCCTCGGATTGGCGCGATTCCTGCGCCATCGGAACCGTCCATTCGAAGGCTGTCCGCAGATTTTTGTTTCGTAATTTTCGGACTTCCACACAGGCCGATAGGGGCGTTTGAACGAGGGACGCCGTTTTCCGGACTTGTCGAATTCGACAGCCAAAAGTGTATTTTAATTTTTCGGAGGGTCAAACGGCCTCGGATTGGCGCGATTCCTGCGCCATCGGAACCGTCCATTCGAAGGCTGTCCGCAGATTTTTGTTTCGTAATTTTCGGACTTCCACACAGGCCGATAGGGGCGTTTGAACGAGGGACGCCGTTTTCCGGACTTGTCGAATTCGACAGCCAAAAGTGTATTTTAATTTTTCGGAGGGTCAAACGGCCTCGGATTGGCGCGATTCCTGCGCCATCGGAACCGTCCATTCGAAGGCTGTCCGCAGATTTTTGTTTCGTAATTTTCGGACTTCCACACAGGCCGATAGGGGCGTTTGAACGAGGGACGCCGTTTTCCGGACTTGTCGAATTCGACAGCCAAAAGTGTATTTTAATTTTTCGGAGGGTCAAACGGCCTCGGATTGGCGCGATTCCTGCGCCATCGGAACCGTCCATTCGAAGGCTGTCCGCAGATTTTTGTTTCGTAATTTTCGGACTTCCACACAGGCCGATAGGGGCGTTTGAACGAGGGACGCCGTTTTCCGGACTTGTCGAATTCGACAGCCAAAAGTGTATTTTAATTTTTCGGAGGGTCAAACGGCCTCGGATTGGCGCGATTCCTGCGCCATCGGAACCGTCCATTCGAAGGCTGTCCGCAGATTTTTGTTTCGTAATTTTCGGACTTCCACACAGGCCGATAGGGGCGTTTGAACGAGGGACGCCGTTTTCCGGACTTGTCGAATTCGACAGCCAAAAGTGTATTTTAATTTTTCGGAGGGTCAAACGGCCTCGGATTGGCGCGATTCCTGCGCCATCGGAACCGTCCATTCGAAGGCTGTCCGCAGATTTTTGTTTCGTAATTTTCGGACTTCCACACAGGCCGATAGGGGCGTTTGAACGAGGGACGCCGTTTTCCGGACTTGTCGAATTCGACAGCCAAAAGTGTATTTTAATTTTTCGGAGGGTCAAACGGCCTCGGATTGGCGCGATTCCTGCGCCATCGGAACCGTCCATTCGAAGGCTGTCCGCAGATTTTTGTTTCGTAATTTTCGGACTTCCACACAGGCCGATAGGGGCGTTTGAACGAGGGACGCCGTTTTCCGGACTTGTCGAATTCGACAGCCAAAAGTGTATTTTAATTTTTCGGAGGGTCAAACGGCCTCGGATTGGCGCGATTCCTGCGCCATCGGAACCGTCCATTCGAAGGCTGTCCGCAGATTTTTGTTTCGTAATTTTCGGACTTCCACACAGGCCGATAGGCGCGTTTGAACGAGGGACGCCGTTTTCCGGACTTGTCGAATTCGACAGCCAAAAGTGTATTTTAATTTTTCGGAGGGTCAAACGGCCTCGGATTGGCGCGATTCCTGCGCCATCGGAACCGTCCATTCGAAGGCTGTCCGCAGATTTTTGTTTCGTAATTTTCGGACTTCCACACAGGCCGATAGGCGCGTTTGAACGAGGGACGCCGTTTTCCGGACTTGTCGAATTCGACAGCCAAAAGTGTATTTTAATTTTTCGGAGGGTCAAACGGCCTCGGATTGGCGCGATTCCTGCGCCATCGGAACCGTCCATTCGAAGGCTGTCCGCAGATTTTTGTTTCGTAATTTTCGGACTTCCACACAGGCCGATAGGGGCGTTTGAACGAGGGACGCCGTTTTCCGGACTTGTCGAATTCGACAGCCAAAAGTGTATTTTAATTTTTCGGAGGGTCAAACGGCCTCGGATTGGCGCGATTCCTGCGCCATCGGAACCGTCCATTCGAAGGCTGTCCGCAGATTTTTGTTTCGTAATTTTCGGACTTCCACACAGGCCGATAGGGGCGTTTGAACGAGGGACGCCGTTTTCCGGACTTGTCGAATTCGACAGCCAAAAGTGTATTTTAATTTTTCGGAGGGTCAAACGGCCTCGGATTGGCGCGATTCCTGCGCCATCGGAACCGTCCATTCGAAGGCTGTCCGCAGATTTTTGTTTCGTAATTTTCGGACTTCCACACAGGCCGATAGGGGCGTTTGAACGAGGGACGCCGTTTTCCGGACTTGTCGAATTCGACAGCCAAAAGTGTATTTTAATTTTTCGGAGGGTCAAACGGCCTCGGATTGGCGCGATTCCTGCGCCATCGGAACCGTCCATTCGAAGGCTGTCCGCAGATTTTTGTTTCGTAATTTTCGGACTTCCACACAGGCCGATAGGGGCGTTTGAACGAGGGACGCCGTTTTCCGGACTTGTCGAATTCGACAGCCAAAAGTGTATTTTAATTTTTCGGAGGGTCAAACGGCCTCGGATTGGCGCGATTCCTGCGCCATCGGAACCGTCCATTCGAAGGCTGTCCGCAGATTTTTGTTTCGTAATTTTCGGACTTCCACACAGGCCGATAGGCGCGTTTGAACGAGGGACGCCGTTTTCCGGACTTGTCGAATTCGACAGCCAAAAGTGTATTTTAATTTTTCGGAGGGTCAAACGGCCTCGGATTGGCGCGATTCCTGCGCCATCGGAACCGTCCATTCGAAGGCTGTCCGCAGATTTTTGTTTCGTAATTTTCGGACTTCCACACAGGCCGATAGGCGCGTTTGAACGAGGGACGCCGTTTTCCGGACTTGTCGAATTCGACAGCCAAAAGTGTATTTTAATTTTTCGGAGGGTCAAACGGCCTCGGATTGGCGCGATTCCTGCGCCATCGGAACCGTCCATTCGAAGGCTGTCCGCAGATTTTTGTTTCGTAATTTTCGGACTTCCACACAGGCCGATAGGCGCGTTTGAACGAGGGACGCCGTTTTCCGGACTTGTCGAATTCGACAGCCAAAAGTGTATTTTAATTTTTCGGAGGGTCAAACGGCCTCGGATTGGCGCGATTCCTGCGCCATCGGAACCGTCCATTCGAAGGCTGTCCGCAGATTTTTGTTTCGTAATTTTCGGACTTCCACACAGGCCGATAGGGGCGTTTGAACGAGGGACACCGTTTTCCGGACTTGTCGAATTCGACAGCCATCGGGTCTTTTAATTTTTTGGAGGCTCAAACGGCCTCGGATTGGCGCGATTCCTGCGCCATCGGAACCGTCCATTCGAAGGCTGTCCGCAGATTTTTGTTTCGTAATTTTCGGACTTCCACACAGGCCGATAGGCGCGTTTGAACGAGGGACGCCGTTTTCCGGACTTGTCGAATTCGACAGCCAAAAGTGTATTTTAATTTTTCGGAGGGTCAAACGGCCTCGGATTGGCGCGATTCCTGCGCCATCGGAACCGTCCATTCGAAGGCTGTCCGCAGATTTTTGTTTCGTAATTTTCGGACTTCCACACAGGCCGATAGGGGCGTTTGAACGAGGGACGCCGTTTTCCGGACTTGTCGAATTCGACAGCCAAAAGTGTATTTTAATTTTTCGGAGGGTCAAACGGCCTCGGATTGGCGCGATTCCTGCGCCATCGGAACCGTCCATTCGAAGGCTGTCCGCAGATTTTTGTTTCGTAATTTTCGGACTTCCACACAGGCCGATAGGCGCGTTTGAACGAGGGACGCCGTTTTCCGGACTTGTCGAATTCGACAGCCAAAAGTGTATTTTAATTTTTCGGAGGGTCAAACGGCCTCGGATTGGCGCGATTCCTGCGCCATCGGAACCGTCCATTCGAAGGCTGTCCGCAGATTTTTGTTTCGTAATTTTCGGAGTCCCGCACAGGCCGATAGGGGCGTTTGAACGAGGGACGCCGTTTTCCGGACTTGTCGAATTCTGCAGCCAAAAGGGTATTTTAATTTTTCGGAGGCCCAGACGGCCTCGGATGGGCGCGATTTCTGCGCCATCGGAACCGTCCATTCGGAGGCCTTCCGGAGAAATTTGTTTCGTAATTTTCGGACCTCCGCACAGGCCGATAGGGGCGTTTGAACGTTGGACCCCGTTTCCCGGACTTGTCGAATTCTGCAGCCAAAAGGGTATTTTAATTTTTCGGAGGCCCAGACGGCCTCGGATGGGCGCGATTTCTGCGCCATCGGAACCGTCCATTCGGAGGCCTTCCGGAGAAATTTGTTTCGTAATTTTCGGAGTCCCGCACAGGCCGATAGGGGCGTTTGAACGAGGGACGCCGTTTTCCGGACTTGTCGAATTCTGCAGCCAAAAGGGTATTTTAATTTTTCGGAGGCCCAGACGGCCTCGGATGGGCGCGATTTCTGCGCCATCGGAACCGTCCATTCGGAGGCCTTCCGGAGAAATTTGTTTCGTAATTTTCGGACCTCCGCACAGGCCGATAGGGGCGTTTGAACGTTGGACCCCGTTTCCCGGACTTGTCGAATTCGACAGCCATCGGTTATTTTAATTTTTCGGAGGCCCAGACGGCCTCGGATCGGCGCGATTTCTGCGCCATCGGAACCGTCCATTCGGAGGCCTTCCGGAGAATTTTGTTTCGTAATTTTCGGACCTCCGCACAGGCCGATAGGGGCGTTTGAACGTTGGACCCCGTTTCCCGGACTTGTCGAATTCGACAGCCATCGGGTATTTTAATTTTTCGGAGGCCCAGACGGCCTCGGATCGGCGCGATTTCTGCGCCATCGGAACCGTCCATTCGGAGGCCTTCCGGAGAAATTTGTTTCGTAATTTTCGGAGTCCCGCACAGGCCGATAGGGGCGTTTGAACGAGGGACGCCGTTTTCCGGACTTGTCGAATTCTGCAGCCAAAAGGGTATTTTAATTTTTCGGAGGCCCAGACGGCCTCGGATGGGCGCGATTTCTGCGCCATCGGAACCGTCCATTCGGAGGCCTTCCGGAGAAATTTGTTTCGTAATTTTCGGACCTCCGCACAGGCCGATAGGGGCGTTTGAACGTTGGACCCCGTTTCCCGGACTTGTCGAATTCGACAGCCATCGGGTATTTTAATTTTTCGGAGGCCCAGACGGCCTCGGATCGGCGCGATTTCTGCGCCATCGGAACCGTCCATTCGGAGGCCTTCCGGAGAATTTTGTTTCGTAATTTTCGGAGTCCCGCACAGGCCGATAGGGGCGTTTGAACGAGGGACGCCGTTTTCCGGACTTGTCGAATTCGACAGCCATCGGTTATTTTAATTTTTCGGAGGCCCAGACGGCCTCGGATCGGCGCGATTTCTGCGCCATCGGAACCGTCCATTCGGAGGCCTTCCGGAGAATTTTGTTTCGTAATTTTCGGAGTCCCGCACAGGCCGATAGGGGCGTTTGAACGAGGGACGCCGTTTTCCGGACTAGTCGAATTCGACAGCCATCGGTTATTTTAATTTTTCGGAGGCCTAGACGGCCTCGGATCGGCGCGATTTCTGCGCCATCGGAACCGTCCATTCGGAGGCCTTCCGGAGAATTTTGTTTCGTAATTTTCGGAGTCCCGCACAGGCCGATAGGGGCGTTTGAACGAGGGACGCCGTTTTCCGGACTTGTCGAATTCGACAGCCATCGGTTATTTTAATTTTTCGGAGGCCCAGACGGCCTCGGATCGGCGCGATTTCTGCGCCATCGGAACCGTCCATTCGGAGGCCTTCCGGAGAATTTTGTTTCGTAATTTTCGGAGTCCCGCACAGGCCGATAGGGGCGTTTGAACGTGGGACGCCGTTTTCCGGACTTGTCGAATTCTGCCGCCAAAAGTGTCTTTTAATTTTTCGGAGGCCCAGACGGGCTCGGATCGGCGCGATTTCTGCGCCATCGGAACCGTCCATTCGGAGGCCTTCCGGAGGTTTTTGTCTCGTAATTTTCGGACCTCCGCACAGGCCGATAGGGGCGTTTGAACGTTGGACGCCGTTTTCCGGACTTGTCGAATTCTGCAGCCAAAAGGGTATTTTAATTTTTCGGAGGCCCAGACGGCCTCGGATGGGCGCGATTTCTGCGCCATCGGAACCGTCCATTCGGAGGCCTTCCGGAGAAATTTGTTTCGTAATTTTCGGAGTCCCGCACAGGCCGATAGGGGCGTTTGAACGAGGGACGCCGTTTTCCGGACTTGTCGAATTCGACAGCCATCGGTTATTTTAATTTTTCGGAGGCCTAGACGGCCTCGGATCGGCGCGATTTCTGCGCCATCGGAACCGTCCATTCGGAGGCCTTCCGGAGAATTTTGTTTCGTAATTTTCGGAGTCCCGCACAGGCCGATAGGGGCGTTTGAACGAGGGACGCCGTTTTCCGGACTTGTCGAATTCTGCAGCCAAAAGGGTATTTTAATTTTTCGGAGGCCCAGACGGCCTCGGATGGGCGCGATTTCTGCGCCATCGGAACCGTCCATTCGGAGGCCTTCCGGAGAAATTTGTTTCGTAATTTTCGGACCTCCGCACAGGCCGATAGGGGCGTTTGAACGTTGGACCCCGTTTCCCGGACTTGTCGAATTCGACAGCCATCGGTTATTTTAATTTTTCGGAGGCCCAGACGGCCTCGGATCGGCGCGATTTCTGCGCCATCGGAACCGTCCATTCGGAGGCCTTCCGGAGAATTTTGTTTCGTAATTTTCGGACCTCCGCACAGGCCGATAGGGGCGTTTGAACGTTGGACCCCGTTTCCCGGACTTGTCGAATTCGACAGCCATCGGGTATTTTAATTTTTCGGAGGCCCAGACGGCCTCGGATCGGCGCGATTTCTGCGCCATCGGAACCGTCCATTCGGAGGCCTTCCGGAGAAATTTGTTTCGTAATTTTCGGAGTCCCGCACAGGCCGATAGGGGCGTTTGAACGAGGGACGCCGTTTTCCGGACTTGTCGAATTCTGCCGCCAAAAGTGTCTTTTAATTTTTCGGAGGCCCAGACGGGCTCGGATCGGCGCGATTTCTGCGCCATCGGAACCGTCCATTCGGAGGCCTTCCGGAGGTTTTTGTCTCGTAATTTTCGGACCTCCGCACAGGCCGATAGGGGCGTTTGAACGTTGGACGCCGTTTTCCGGACTTGTCGAATTCTGCAGCCAAAAGGGTATTTTAATTTTTCGGAGGCCCAGACGGCCTCGGATGGGCGCGATTTCTGCGCCATCGGAACCGTCCATTCGGAGGCCTTCCGGAGAAATTTGTTTCGTAATTTTCGGAGTCCCGCACAGGCCGATAGGGGCGTTTGAACGAGGGACGCCGTTTTCCGGACTTGTCGAATTCGACAGCCATCGGTTATTTTAATTTTTCGGAGGCCTAGACGGCCTCGGATCGGCGCGATTTCTGTGCCATCGGAACCGTCCATTCGGAGGCCTTCCGGAGAATTTTGTTTCGTAATTTTCGGAGTCCCGCACAGGCCGATAGGGGCGTTTGAACGAGGGACGCCGTTTTCCGGACTTGTCGAATTCTGCAGCCAAAAGGGTATTTTAATTTTTCGGAGGCCCAGACGGCCTCGGATGGGCGCGATTTCTGCGCCATCGGAACCGTCCATTCGGAGGCCTTCCGGAGAAATTTGTTTCGTAATTTTCGGACCTCCGCACAGGCCGATAGGGGCGTTTGAACGTTGGACCCCGTTTCCCGGACTTGTCGAATTCGACAGCCATCGGTTATTTTAATTTTTCGGAGGCCCAGACGGCCTCGGATCGGCGCGATTTCTGCGCCATCGGAACCGTCCATTCGGAGGCCTTCCGGAGAATTTTGTTTCGTAATTTTCGGACCTCCGCACAGGCCGATAGGGGCGTTTGAACGTTGGACCCCGTTTCCCGGACTTGTCGAATTCGACAGCCATCGGGTATTTTAATTTTTCGGAGGCCCAGACGGCCTCGGATCGGCGCGATTTCTGCGCCATCGGAACCGTCCATTCGGAGGCCTTCCGGAGAAATTTGTTTCGTAATTTTCGGAGTCCCGCACAGGCCGATAGGGGCGTTTGAACGAGGGACGCCGTTTTCCGGACTTGTCGAATTCGACAGCCATCGGTTATTTTAATTTTTCGGAGGCCCAGACGGCCTCGGATGGGCGCGATTTCTGCGCCATCGGAACCGTCCATTCGGAGGCCTTCCGGAGAAATTTGTTTCGTAATTTTCGGACCTCCGCACAGGCCGATAGGGGCGTTTGAACGTTGGACCCCGTTTCCCGGACTTGTCGAATTCGACAGCCATCGGGTATTTTAATTTTTCGGAGGCCCAGACGGCCTCGGATCGGCGCGATTTCTGCGCCATCGGAACCGTCCATTCGGAGGCCTTCCGGAGAATTTTGTTTCGTAATTTTCGGAGTCCCGCACAGGCCGATAGGGGCGTTTGAACGAGGGACGCCGTTTTCCGGACTTGTCGAATTCGACAGCCATCGGTTATTTTAATTTTTCGGAGGCCCAGACGGCCTCGGATCGGCGCGATTTCTGCGCCATCGGAACCGTCCATTCGGAGGCCTTCCGGAGAATTTTGTTTCGTAATTTTCGGAGTCCCGCACAGGCCGATAGGGGCGTTTGAACGAGGGACGCCGTTTTCCGGACTAGTCGAATTCGACAGCCATCGGTTATTTTAATTTTTCGGAGGCCTAGACGGCCTCGGATCGGCGCGATTTCTGCGCCATCGGAACCGTCCATTCGGAGGCCTTCCGGAGAATTTTGTTTCGTAATTTTCGGAGTCCCGCACAGGCCGATAGGGGCGTTTGAACGAGGGACGCCGTTTTCCGGACTTGTCGAATTCGACAGCCATCGGTTATTTTAATTTTTCGGAGGCCCAGACGGCCTCGGATCGGCGCGATTTCTGCGCCATCGGAACCGTCCATTCGGAGGCCTTCCGGAGAATTTTGTTTCGTAATTTTCGGAGTCCCGCACAGGCCGATAGGGGCGTTTGAACGTGGGACGCCGTTTTCCGGACTTGTCGAATTCTGCCGCCAAAAGTGTCTTTTAATTTTTCGGAGGCCCAGACGGGCTCGGATCGGCGCGATTTCTGCGCCATCGGAACCGTCCATTCGGAGGCCTTCCGGAGGTTTTTGTCTCGTAATTTTCGGACCTCCGCACAGGCCGATAGGGGCGTTTGAACGTTGGACGCCGTTTTCCGGACTTGTCGAATTCTGCAGCCAAAAGGGTATTTTAATTTTTCGGAGGCCCAGACGGCCTCGGATGGGCGCGATTTCTGCGCCATCGGAACCGTCCATTCGGAGGCCTTCCGGAGAAATTTGTTTCGTAATTTTCGGAGTCCCGCACAGGCCGATAGGGGCGTTTGAACGAGGGACGCCGTTTTCCGGACTTGTCGAATTCGACAGCCATCGGTTATTTTAATTTTTCGGAGGCCTAGACGGCCTCGGATCGGCGCGATTTCTGCGCCATCGGAACCGTCCATTCGGAGGCCTTCCGGAGAATTTTGTTTCGTAATTTTCGGAGTCCCGCACAGGCCGATAGGGGCGTTTGAACGAGGGACGCCGTTTTCCGGACTTGTCGAATTCTGCAGCCAAAAGGGTATTTTAATTTTTCGGAGGCCCAGACGGCCTCGGATGGGCGCGATTTCTGCGCCATCGGAACCGTCCATTCGGAGGCCTTCCGGAGAAATTTGTTTCGTAATTTTCGGACCTCCGCACAGGCCGATAGGGGCGTTTGAACGTTGGACCCCGTTTCCCGGACTTGTCGAATTCGACAGCCATCGGTTATTTTAATTTTTCGGAGGCCCAGACGGCCTCGGATCGGCGCGATTTCTGCGCCATCGGAACCGTCCATTCGGAGGCCTTCCGGAGAATTTTGTTTCGTAATTTTCGGACCTCCGCACAGGCCGATAGGGGCGTTTGAACGTTGGACCCCGTTTCCCGGACTTGTCGAATTCGACAGCCATCGGGTATTTTAATTTTTCGGAGGCCCAGACGGCCTCGGATCGGCGCGATTTCTGCGCCATCGGAACCGTCCATTCGGAGGCCTTCCGGAGAAATTTGTTTCGTAATTTTCGGAGTCCCGCACAGGCCGATAGGGGCGTTTGAACGAGGGACGCCGTTTTCCGGACTTGTCGAATTCTGCCGCCAAAAGTGTCTTTTAATTTTTCGGAGGCCCAGACGGGCTCGGATCGGCGCGATTTCTGCGCCATCGGAACCGTCCATTCGGAGGCCTTCCGGAGGTTTTTGTCTCGTAATTTTCGGACCTCCGCACAGGCCGATAGGGGCGTTTGAACGTTGGACGCCGTTTTCCGGACTTGTCGAATTCTGCAGCCAAAAGGGTATTTTAATTTTTCGGAGGCCCAGACGGCCTCGGATGGGCGCGATTTCTGCGCCATCGGAACCGTCCATTCGGAGGCCTTCCGGAGAAATTTGTTTCGTAATTTTCGGAGTCCCGCACAGGCCGATAGGGGCGTTTGAACGAGGGACGCCGTTTTCCGGACTTGTCGAATTCGACAGCCATCGGTTATTTTAATTTTTCGGAGGCCTAGACGGCCTCGGATCGGCGCGATTTCTGCGCCATCGGAACCGTCCATTCGGAGGCCTTCCGGAGAATTTTGTTTCGTAATTTTCGGAGTCCCGCACAGGCCGATAGGGGCGTTTGAACGAGGGACGCCGTTTTCCGGACTTGTCGAATTCTGCAGCCAAAAGGGTATTTTAATTTTTCGGAGGCCCAGACGGCCTCGGATGGGCGCGATTTCTGCGCCATCGGAACCGTCCATTCGGAGGCCTTCCGGAGAAATTTGTTTCGTAATTTTCGGACCTCCGCACAGGCCGATAGGGGCGTTTGAACGTTGGACCCCGTTTCCCGGACTTGTCGAATTCGACAGCCATCGGTTATTTTAATTTTTCGGAGGCCCAGACGGCCTCGGATCGGCGCGATTTCTGCGCCATCGGAACCGTCCATTCGGAGGCCTTCCGGAGAATTTTGTTTCGTAATTTTCGGACCTCCGCACAGGCCGATAGGGGCGTTTGAACGTTGGACCCCGTTTCCCGGACTTGTCGAATTCGACAGCCATCGGGTATTTTAATTTTTCGGAGGCCCAGACGGCCTCGGATCGGCGCGATTTCTGCGCCATCGGAACCGTCCATTCGGAGGCCTTCCGGAGAAATTTGTTTCGTAATTTTCGGAGTCCCGCACAGGCCGATAGGGGCGTTTGAACGAGGGACGCCGTTTTCCGGACTTGTCGAATTCTGCCGCCAAAAGTGTCTTTTAATTTTTCGGAGGCCCAGACGGGCTCGGATCGGCGCGATTTCTGCGCCATCGGAACCGTCCATTCGGAGGCCTTCCGGAGGTTTTTGTCTCGTAATTTTCGGACCTCCGCACAGGCCGATAGGGGCGTTTGAACGTTGGACGCCGTTTTCCGGACTTGTCGAATTCTGCAGCCAAAAGGGTATTTTAATTTTTCGGAGGCCCAGACGGCCTCGGATGGGCGCGATTTCTGCGCCATCGGAACCGTCCATTCGGAGGCCTTCCGGAGAAATTTGTTTCGTAATTTTCGGAGTCCCGCACAGGCCGATAGGGGCGTTTGAACGAGGGACGCCGTTTTCCGGACTTGTCGAATTCGACAGCCATCGGTTATTTTAATTTTTCGGAGGCCTAGACGGCCTCGGATCGGCGCGATTTCTGCGCCATCGGAACCGTCCATTCGGAGGCCTTCCGGAGAATTTTGTTTCGTAATTTTCGGAGTCCCGCACAGGCCGATAGGGGCGTTTGAACGAGGGACGCCGTTTTCCGGACTTGTCGAATTCTGCAGCCAAAAGGGTATTTTAATTTTTCGGAGGCCCAGACGGCCTCGGATGGGCGCGATTTCTGCGCCATCGGAACCGTCCATTCGGAGGCCTTCCGGAGAAATTTGTTTCGTAATTTTCGGACCTCCGCACAGGCCGATAGGGGCGTTTGAACGTTGGACCCCGTTTCCCGGACTTGTCGAATTCGACAGCCATCGGTTATTTTAATTTTTCGGAGGCCCAGACGGCCTCGGATCGGCGCGATTTCTGCGCCATCGGAACCGTCCATTCGGAGGCCTTCCGGAGAATTTTGTTTCGTAATTTTCGGACCTCCGCACAGGCCGATAGGGGCGTTTGAACGTTGGACCCCGTTTCCCGGACTTGTCGAATTCGACAGCCATCGGGTATTTTAATTTTTCGGAGGCCCAGACGGCCTCGGATCGGCGCGATTTCTGCGCCATCGGAACCGTCCATTCGGAGGCCTTCCGGAGAAATTTGTTTCGTAATTTTCGGAGTCCCGCACAGGCCGATAGGGGCGTTTGAACGAGGGACGCCGTTTTCCGGACTTGTCGAATTCGACAGCCATCGGTTATTTTAATTTTTCGGAGGCCCAGACGGCCTCGGATGGGCGCGATTTCTGCGCCATCGGAACCGTCCATTCGGAGGCCTTCCGGAGAAATTTGTTTCGTAATTTTCGGACCTCCGCACAGGCCGATAGGGGCGTTTGAACGTTGGACCCCGTTTCCCGGACTTGTCGAATTCGACAGCCATCGGGTATTTTAATTTTTCGGAGGCCCAGACGGCCTCGGATCGGCGCGATTTCTGCGCCATCGGAACCGTCCATTCGGAGGCCTTCCGGAGAATTTTGTTTCGTAATTTTCGGAGTCCCGCACAGGCCGATAGGGGCGTTTGAACGAGGGACGCCGTTTTCCGGACTTGTCGAATTCGACAGCCATCGGTTATTTTAATTTTTCGGAGGCCCAGACGGCCTCGGATCGGCGCGATTTCTGCGCCATCGGAACCGTCCATTCGGAGGCCTTCCGGAGAATTTTGTTTCGTAATTTTCGGAGTCCCGCACAGGCCGATAGGGGCGTTTGAACGAGGGACGCCGTTTTCCGGACTAGTCGAATTCGACAGCCATCGGTTATTTTAATTTTTCGGAGGCCTAGACGGCCTCGGATCGGCGCGATTTCTGCGCCATCGGAACCGTCCATTCGGAGGCCTTCCGGAGAATTTTGTTTCGTAATTTTCGGAGTCCCGCACAGGCCGATAGGGGCGTTTGAACGAGGGACGCCGTTTTCCGGACTTGTCGAATTCGACAGCCATCGGTTATTTTAATTTTTCGGAGGCCCAGACGGCCTCGGATCGGCGCGATTTCTGCGCCATCGGAACCGTCCATTCGGAGGCCTTCCGGAGAATTTTGTTTCGTAATTTTCGGAGTCCCGCACAGGCCGATAGGGGCGTTTGAACGTGGGACGCCGTTTTCCGGACTTGTCGAATTCTGCCGCCAAAAGTGTCTTTTAATTTTTCGGAGGCCCAGACGGGCTCGGATCGGCGCGATTTCTGCGCCATCGGAACCGTCCATTCGGAGGCCTTCCGGAGGTTTTTGTCTCGTAATTTTCGGACCTCCGCACAGGCCGATAGGGGCGTTTGAACGTTGGACGCCGTTTTCCGGACTTGTCGAATTCTGCAGCCAAAAGGGTATTTTAATTTTTCGGAGGCCCAGACGGCCTCGGATGGGCGCGATTTCTGCGCCATCGGAACCGTCCATTCGGAGGCCTTCCGGAGAAATTTGTTTCGTAATTTTCGGAGTCCCGCACAGGCCGATAGGGGCGTTTGAACGAGGGACGCCGTTTTCCGGACTTGTCGAATTCGACAGCCATCGGTTATTTTAATTTTTCGGAGGCCTAGACGGCCTCGGATCGGCGCGATTTCTGCGCCATCGGAACCGTCCATTCGGAGGCCTTCCGGAGAATTTTGTTTCGTAATTTTCGGAGTCCCGCACAGGCCGATAGGGGCGTTTGAACGAGGGACGCCGTTTTCCGGACTTGTCGAATTCTGCAGCCAAAAGGGTATTTTAATTTTTCGGAGGCCCAGACGGCCTCGGATGGGCGCGATTTCTGCGCCATCGGAACCGTCCATTCGGAGGCCTTCCGGAGAAATTTGTTTCGTAATTTTCGGACCTCCGCACAGGCCGATAGGGGCGTTTGAACGTTGGACCCCGTTTCCCGGACTTGTCGAATTCGACAGCCATCGGTTATTTTAATTTTTCGGAGGCCCAGACGGCCTCGGATCGGCGCGATTTCTGCGCCATCGGAACCGTCCATTCGGAGGCCTTCCGGAGAATTTTGTTTCGTAATTTTCGGACCTCCGCACAGGCCGATAGGGGCGTTTGAACGTTGGACCCCGTTTCCCGGACTTGTCGAATTCGACAGCCATCGGGTATTTTAATTTTTCGGAGGCCCAGACGGCCTCGGATCGGCGCGATTTCTGCGCCATCGGAACCGTCCATTCGGAGGCCTTCCGGAGAAATTTGTTTCGTAATTTTCGGAGTCCCGCACAGGCCGATAGGGGCGTTTGAACGAGGGACGCCGTTTTCCGGACTTGTCGAATTCTGCCGCCAAAAGTGTCTTTTAATTTTTCGGAGGCCCAGACGGGCTCGGATCGGCGCGATTTCTGCGCCATCGGAACCGTCCATTCGGAGGCCTTCCGGAGGTTTTTGTCTCGTAATTTTCGGACCTCCGCACAGGCCGATAGGGGCGTTTGAACGTTGGACGCCGTTTTCCGGACTTGTCGAATTCTGCAGCCAAAAGGGTATTTTAATTTTTCGGAGGCCCAGACGGCCTCGGATGGGCGCGATTTCTGCGCCATCGGAACCGTCCATTCGGAGGCCTTCCGGAGAAATTTGTTTCGTAATTTTCGGAGTCCCGCACAGGCCGATAGGGGCGTTTGAACGAGGGACGCCGTTTTCCGGACTTGTCGAATTCGACAGCCATCGGTTATTTTAATTTTTCGGAGGCCTAGACGGCCTCGGATCGGCGCGATTTCTGCGCCATCGGAACCGTCCATTCGGAGGCCTTCCGGAGAATTTTGTTTCGTAATTTTCGGAGTCCCGCACAGGCCGATAGGGGCGTTTGAACGAGGGACGCCGTTTTCCGGACTTGTCGAATTCTGCAGCCAAAAGGGTATTTTAATTTTTCGGAGGCCCAGACGGCCTCGGATGGGCGCGATTTCTGCGCCATCGGAACCGTCCATTCGGAGGCCTTCCGGAGAAATTTGTTTCGTAATTTTCGGACCTCCGCACAGGCCGATAGGGGCGTTTGAACGTTGGACCCCGTTTCCCGGACTTGTCGAATTCGACAGCCATCGGTTATTTTAATTTTTCGGAGGCCCAGACGGCCTCGGATCGGCGCGATTTCTGCGCCATCGGAACCGTCCATTCGGAGGCCTTCCGGAGAATTTTGTTTCGTAATTTTCGGACCTCCGCACAGGCCGATAGGGGCGTTTGAACGTTGGACCCCGTTTCCCGGACTTGTCGAATTCGACAGCCATCGGGTATTTTAATTTTTCGGAGGCCCAGACGGCCTCGGATCGGCGCGATTTCTGCGCCATCGGAACCGTCCATTCGGAGGCCTTCCGGAGAAATTTGTTTCGTAATTTTCGGAGTCCCGCACAGGCCGATAGGGGCGTTTGAACGAGGGACGCCGTTTTCCGGACTTGTCGAATTCTGCCGCCAAAAGTGTCTTTTAATTTTTCGGAGGCCCAGACGGGCTCGGATCGGCGCGATTTCTGCGCCATCGGAACCGTCCATTCGGAGGCCTTCCGGAGAATTTTGTTTCGTAATTTTCGGAGTCCCGCACAGGCCGATAGGGGCGTTTGAACGTTGGACGCCGTTTTCCGGACTTGTCGAATTCTGCAGCCAAAAGGGTATTTTAATTTTTCGGAGGCCCAGACGGCCTCGGATGGGCGCGATTTCTGCGCCATCGGAACCGTCCATTCGGAGGCCTTCCGGAGAAATTTGTTTCGTAATTTTCGGACCTCCGCACAGGCCGATAGGGGCGTTTGAACGTTGGACCCCGTTTCCCGGACTTGTCGAATTCGACAGCCATCGGTTATTTTAATTTTTCGGAGGCCCAGACGGCCTCGGATCGGCGCGATTTCTGCGCCATCGGAACCGTCCATTCGGAGGCCTTCCGGAGAATTTTGTTTCGTAATTTTCGGACCTCCGCACAGGCCGATAGGGGCGTTTGAACGTTGGACCCCGTTTCCCGGACTTGTCGAATTCGACAGCCATCGGGTATTTTAATTTTTCGGAGGCCCAGACGGCCTCGGATCGGCGCGATTTCTGCGCCATCGGAACCGTCCATTCGGAGGCCTTCCGGAGAAATTTGTTTCGTAATTTTCGGAGTCCCGCACAGGCCGATAGGGGCGTTTGAACGAGGGACGCCGTTTTCCGGACTTGTCGAATTCTGCCGCCAAAAGTGTCTTTTAATTTTTCGGAGGCCCAGACGGGCTCGGATCGGCGCGATTTCTGCGCCATCGGAACCGTCCATTCGGAGGCCTTCCGGAGGTTTTTGTCTCGTAATTTTCGGACCTCCGCACAGGCCGATAGGGGCGTTTGAACGTTGGACGCCGTTTTCCGGACTTGTCGAATTCTGCAGCCAAAAGGGTATTTTAATTTTTCGGAGGCCCAGACGGCCTCGGATGGGCGCGATTTCTGCGCCATCGGAACCGTCCATTCGGAGGCCTTCCGGAGAAATTTGTTTCGTAATTTTCGGACCTCCGCACAGGCCGATAGGGGCGTTTGAACGTTGGACCCCGTTTCCCGGACTTGTCGAATTCGACAGCCATCGGTTATTTTAATTTTTCGGAGGCCCAGACGGCCTCGGATCGGCGCGATTTCTGCGCCATCGGAACCGTCCATTCGGAGGCCTTCCGGAGAATTTTGTTTCGTAATTTTCGGACCTCCGCACAGGCCGATAGGGGCGTTTGAACGTTGGACCCCGTTTCCCGGACTTGTCGAATTCGACAGCCATCGGGTATTTTAATTTTTCGGAGGCCCAGACGGCCTCGGATCGGCGCGATTTCTGCGCCATCGGAACCGTCCATTCGGAGGCCTTCCGGAGAAATTTGTTTCGTAATTTTCGGAGTCCCGCACAGGCCGATAGGGGCGTTTGAACGAGGGACGCCGTTTTCCGGACTTGTCGAATTCTGCCGCCAAAAGTGTCTTTTAATTTTTCGGAGGCCCAGACGGGCTCGGATCGGCGCGATTTCTGCGCCATCGGAACCGTCCATTCGGAGGCCTTCCGGAGGTTTTTGTCTCGTAATTTTCGGACCTCCGCACAGGCCGATAGGGGCGTTTGAACGTTGGACGCCGTTTTCCGGACTTGTCGAATTCTGCAGCCAAAAGGGTATTTTAATTTTTCGGAGGCCCAGACGGCCTCGGATGGGCGCGATTTCTGCGCCATCGGAACCGTCCATTCGGAGGCCTTCCGGAGAAATTTGTTTCGTAATTTTCGGAGTCCCGCACAGGCCGATAGGGGCGTTTGAACGAGGGACGCCGTTTTCCGGACTTGTCGAATTCGACAGCCATCGGTTATTTTAATTTTTCGGAGGCCTAGACGGCCTCGGATCGGCGCGATTTCTGCGCCATCGGAACCGTCCATTCGGAGGCCTTCCGGAGAATTTTGTTTCGTAATTTTCGGAGTCCCGCACAGGCCGATAGGGGCGTTTGAACGAGGGACGCCGTTTTCCGGACTTGTCGAATTCTGCAGCCAAAAGGGTATTTTAATTTTTCGGAGGCCCAGACGGCCTCGGATGGGCGCGATTTCTGCGCCATCGGAACCGTCCATTCGGAGGCCTTCCGGAGAAATTTGTTTCGTAATTTTCGGACCTCCGCACAGGCCGATAGGGGCGTTTGAACGTTGGACCCCGTTTCCCGGACTTGTCGAATTCGACAGCCATCGGTTATTTTAATTTTTCGGAGGCCCAGACGGCCTCGGATCGGCGCGATTTCTGCGCCATCGGAACCGTCCATTCGGAGGCCTTCCGGAGAATTTTGTTTCGTAATTTTCGGACCTCCGCACAGGCCGATAGGGGCGTTTGAACGTTGGACCCCGTTTCCCGGACTTGTCGAATTCGACAGCCATCGGGTATTTTAATTTTTCGGAGGCCCAGACGGCCTCGGATCGGCGCGATTTCTGCGCCATCGGAACCGTCCATTCGGAGGCCTTCCGGAGAAATTTGTTTCGTAATTTTCGGAGTCCCGCACAGGCCGATAGGGGCGTTTGAACGAGGGACGCCGTTTTCCGGACTTGTCGAATTCTGCCGCCAAAAGTGTCTTTTAATTTTTCGGAGGCCCAGACGGGCTCGGATCGGCGCGATTTCTGCGCCATCGGAACCGTCCATTCGGAGGCCTTCCGGAGGTTTTTGTCTCGTAATTTTCGGACCTCCGCACAGGCCGATAGGGGCGTTTGAACGTTGGACGCCGTTTTCCGGACTTGTCGAATTCTGCAGCCAAAAGGGTATTTTAATTTTTCGGAGGCCCAGACGGCCTCGGATGGGCGCGATTTCTGCGCCATCGGAACCGTCCATTCGGAGGCCTTCCGGAGAAATTTGTTTCGTAATTTTCGGAGTCCCGCACAGGCCGATAGGGGCGTTTGAACGAGGGACGCCGTTTTCCGGACTTGTCGAATTCGACAGCCATCGGTTATTTTAATTTTTCGGAGGCCTAGACGGCCTCGGATCGGCGCGATTTCTGCGCCATCGGAACCGTCCATTCGGAGGCCTTCCGGAGAATTTTGTTTCGTAATTTTCGGACCTCCGCACAGGCCGATAGGGGCGTTTGAACGTTGGACCCCGTTTCCCGGACTTGTCGAATTCGACAGCCATCGGGTATTTTAATTTTTCGGAGGCCCAGACGGCCTCGGATCGGCGCGATTTCTGCGCCATCGGAACCGTCCATTCGGAGGCCTTCCGGAGAAATTTGTTTCGTAATTTTCGGAGTCCCGCACAGGCCGATAGGGGCGTTTGAACGAGGGACGCCGTTTTCCGGACTTGTCGAATTCTGCCGCCAAAAGTGTCTTTTAATTTTTCGGAGGCCCAGACGGGCTCGGATCGGCGCGATTTCTGCGCCATCGGAACCGTCCATTCGGAGGCCTTCCGGAGGTTTTTGTCTCGTAATTTTCGGACCTCCGCACAGGCCGATAGGGGCGTTTGAACGTTGGACGCCGTTTTCCGGACTTGTCGAATTCTGCAGCCAAAAGGGTATTTTAATTTTTCGGAGGCCCAGACGGCCTCGGATGGGCGCGATTTCTGCGCCATCGGAACCGTCCATTCGGAGGCCTTCCGGAGAAATTTGTTTCGTAATTTTCGGACCTCCGCACAGGCCGATAGGGGCGTTTGAACGTTGGACCCCGTTTCCCGGACTTGTCGAATTCGACAGCCATCGGTTATTTTAATTTTTCGGAGGCCCAGACGGCCTCGGATCGGCGCGATTTCTGCGCCATCGGAACCGTCCATTCGGAGGCCTTCCGGAGAATTTTGTTTCGTAATTTTCGGACCTCCGCACAGGCCGATAGGGGCGTTTGAACGTTGGACCCCGTTTCCCGGACTTGTCGAATTCGACAGCCATCGGGTATTTTAATTTTTCGGAGGCCCAGACGGCCTCGGATCGGCGCGATTTCTGCGCCATCGGAACCGTCCATTCGGAGGCCTTCCGGAGAAATTTGTTTCGTAATTTTCGGAGTCCCGCACAGGCCGATAGGGGCGTTTGAACGAGGGACGCCGTTTTCCGGACTTGTCGAATTCTGCCGCCAAAAGTGTCTTTTAATTTTTCGGAGGCCCAGACGGGCTCGGATCGGCGCGATTTCTGCGCCATCGGAACCGTCCATTCGGAGGCCTTCCGGAGGTTTTTGTCTCGTAATTTTCGGACCTCCGCACAGGCCGATAGGGGCGTTTGAACGTTGGACGCCGTTTTCCGGACTTGTCGAATTCTGCAGCCAAAAGGGTATTTTAATTTTTCGGAGGCCCAGACGGCCTCGGATGGGCGCGATTTCTGCGCCATCGGAACCGTCCATTCGGAGGCCTTCCGGAGAAATTTGTTTCGTAATTTTCGGAGTCCCGCACAGGCCGATAGGGGCGTTTGAACGAGGGACGCCGTTTTCCGGACTTGTCGAATTCGACAGCCATCGGTTATTTTAATTTTTCGGAGGCCTAGACGGCCTCGGATCGGCGCGATTTCTGCGCCATCGGAACCGTCCATTCGGAGGCCTTCCGGAGAATTTTGTTTCGTAATTTTCGGAGTCCCGCACAGGCCGATAGGGGCGTTTGAACGAGGGACGCCGTTTTCCGGACTTGTCGAATTCTGCAGCCAAAAGGGTATTTTAATTTTTCGGAGGCCCAGACGGCCTCGGATGGGCGCGATTTCTGCGCCATCGGAACCGTCCATTCGGAGGCCTTCCGGAGAAATTTGTTTCGTAATTTTCGGACCTCCGCACAGGCCGATAGGGGCGTTTGAACGTTGGACCCCGTTTCCCGGACTTGTCGAATTCGACAGCCATCGGTTATTTTAATTTTTCGGAGGCCCAGACGGCCTCGGATCGGCGCGATTTCTGCGCCATCGGAACCGTCCATTCGGAGGCCTTCCGGAGAATTTTGTTTCGTAATTTTCGGACCTCCGCACAGGCCGATAGGGGCGTTTGAACGTTGGACCCCGTTTCCCGGACTTGTCGAATTCGACAGCCATCGGGTATTTTAATTTTTCGGAGGCCCAGACGGCCTCGGATCGGCGCGATTTCTGCGCCATCGGAACCGTCCATTCGGAGGCCTTCCGGAGAAATTTGTTTCGTAATTTTCGGAGTCCCGCACAGGCCGATAGGGGCGTTTGAACGAGGGACGCCGTTTTCCGGACTTGTCGAATTCTGCCGCCAAAAGTGTCTTTTAATTTTTCGGAGGCCCAGACGGGCTCGGATCGGCGCGATTTCTGCGCCATCGGAACCGTCCATTCGGAGGCCTTCCGGAGGTTTTTGTCTCGTAATTTTCGGACCTCCGCACAGGCCGATAGGGGCGTTTGAACGTTGGACGCCGTTTTCCGGACTTGTCGAATTCTGCAGCCAAAAGGGTATTTTAATTTTTCGGAGGCCCAGACGGCCTCGGATGGGCGCGATTTCTGCGCCATCGGAACCGTCCATTCGGAGGCCTTCCGGAGAAATTTGTTTCGTAATTTTCGGAGTCCCGCACAGGCCGATAGGGGCGTTTGAACGAGGGACGCCGTTTTCCGGACTTGTCGAATTCGACAGCCATCGGTTATTTTAATTTTTCGGAGGCCTAGACGGCCTCGGATCGGCGCGATTTCTGCGCCATCGGAACCGTCCATTCGGAGGCCTTCCGGAGAATTTTGTTTCGTAATTTTCGGAGTCCCGCACAGGCCGATAGGGGCGTTTGAACGAGGGACGCCGTTTTCCGGACTTGTCGAATTCTGCAGCCAAAAGGGTATTTTAATTTTTCGGAGGCCCAGACGGCCTCGGATGGGCGCGATTTCTGCGCCATCGGAACCGTCCATTCGGAGGCCTTCCGGAGAAATTTGTTTCGTAATTTTCGGACCTCCGCACAGGCCGATAGGGGCGTTTGAACGTTGGACCCCGTTTCCCGGACTTGTCGAATTCGACAGCCATCGGTTATTTTAATTTTTCGGAGGCCCAGACGGCCTCGGATCGGCGCGATTTCTGCGCCATCGGAACCGTCCATTCGGAGGCCTTCCGGAGAATTTTGTTTCGTAATTTTCGGACCTCCGCACAGGCCGATAGGGGCGTTTGAACGTTGGACCCCGTTTCCCGGACTTGTCGAATTCGACAGCCATCGGGTATTTTAATTTTTCGGAGGCCCAGACGGCCTCGGATCGGCGCGATTTCTGCGCCATCGGAACCGTCCATTCGGAGGCCTTCCGGAGAAATTTGTTTCGTAATTTTCGGAGTCCCGCACAGGCCGATAGGGGCGTTTGAACGAGGGACGCCGTTTTCCGGACTTGTCGAATTCTGCCGCCAAAAGTGTCTTTTAATTTTTCGGAGGCCCAGACGGGCTCGGATCGGCGCGATTTCTGCGCCATCGGAACCGTCCATTCGGAGGCCTTCCGGAGGTTTTTGTCTCGTAATTTTCGGACCTCCGCACAGGCCGATAGGGGCGTTTGAACGTTGGACGCCGTTTTCCGGACTTGTCGAATTCTGCAGCCAAAAGGGTATTTTAATTTTTCGGAGGCCCAGACGGCCTCGGATGGGCGCGATTTCTGCGCCATCGGAACCGTCCATTCGGAGGCCTTCCGGAGAAATTTGTTTCGTAATTTTCGGAGTCCCGCACAGGCCGATAGGGGCGTTTGAACGAGGGACGCCGTTTTCCGGACTTGTCGAATTCGACAGCCATCGGTTATTTTAATTTTTCGGAGGCCTAGACGGCCTCGGATCGGCGCGATTTCTGCGCCATCGGAACCGTCCATTCGGAGGCCTTCCGGAGAATTTTGTTTCGTAATTTTCGGAGTCCCGCACAGGCCGATAGGGGCGTTTGAACGAGGGACGCCGTTTTCCGGACTTGTCGAATTCTGCAGCCAAAAGGGTATTTTAATTTTTCGGAGGCCCAGACGGCCTCGGATGGGCGCGATTTCTGCGCCATCGGAACCGTCCATTCGGAGGCCTTCCGGAGAAATTTGTTTCGTAATTTTCGGACCTCCGCACAGGCCGATAGGGGCGTTTGAACGTTGGACCCCGTTTCCCGGACTTGTCGAATTCGACAGCCATCGGTTATTTTAATTTTTCGGAGGCCCAGACGGCCTCGGATCGGCGCGATTTCTGCGCCATCGGAACCGTCCATTCGGAGGCCTTCCGGAGAATTTTGTTTCGTAATTTTCGGACCTCCGCACAGGCCGATAGGGGCGTTTGAACGTTGGACCCCGTTTCCCGGACTTGTCGAATTCGACAGCCATCGGGTATTTTAATTTTTCGGAGGCCCAGACGGCCTCGGATCGGCGCGATTTCTGCGCCATCGGAACCGTCCATTCGGAGGCCTTCCGGAGAAATTTGTTTCGTAATTTTCGGAGTCCCGCACAGGCCGATAGGGGCGTTTGAACGAGGGACGCCGTTTTCCGGACTTGTCGAATTCTGCCGCCAAAAGTGTCTTTTAATTTTTCGGAGGCCCAGACGGGCTCGGATCGGCGCGATTTCTGCGCCATCGGAACCGTCCATTCGGAGGCCTTCCGGAGGTTTTTGTCTCGTAATTTTCGGACCTCCGCACAGGCCGATAGGGGCGTTTGAACGTTGGACGCCGTTTTCCGGACTTGTCGAATTCTGCAGCCAAAAGGGTATTTTAATTTTTCGGAGGCCCAGACGGCCTCGGATGGGCGCGATTTCTGCGCCATCGGAACCGTCCATTCGGAGGCCTTCCGGAGAAATTTGTTTCGTAATTTTCGGAGTCCCGCACAGGCCGATAGGGGCGTTTGAACGAGGGACGCCGTTTTCCGGACTTGTCGAATTCGACAGCCATCGGTTATTTTAATTTTTCGGAGGCCTAGACGGCCTCGGATCGGCGCGATTTCTGCGCCATCGGAACCGTCCATTCGGAGGCCTTCCGGAGAATTTTGTTTCGTAATTTTCGGAGTCCCGCACAGGCCGATAGGGGCGTTTGAACGAGGGACGCCGTTTTCCGGACTTGTCGAATTCTGCAGCCAAAAGGGTATTTTCATTTTTCGGAGGCCCAGACGGCCTCGGATGGGCGCGATTTCTGCGCCATCGGAACCGTCCATTCGGAGGCCTTCCGGAGAAATTTGTTTCGTAATTTTCGGACCTCCGCACAGGCCGATAGGGGCGTTTGAACGTTGGACCCCGTTTCCCGGACTTGTCGAATTCGACAGCCATCGGTTATTTTAATTTTTCGGAGGCCCAGACGGCCTCGGATCGGCGCGATTTCTGCGCCATCGGAACCGTCCATTCGGAGGCCTTCCGGAGAATTTTGTTTCGTAATTTTCGGACCTCCGCACAGGCCGATAGGGGCGTTTGAACGTTGGACCCCGTTTCCCGGACTTGTCGAATTCGACAGCCATCGGGTATTTTAATTTTTCGGAGGCCCAGACGGCCTCGGATCGGCGCGATTTCTGCGCCATCGGAACCGTCCATTCGGAGGCCTTCCGGAGAAATTTGTTTCGTAATTTTCGGAGTCCCGCACAGGCCGATAGGGGCGTTTGAACGAGGGACGCCGTTTTCCGGACTTGTCGAATTCTGCAGCCAAAAGGGTATTTTAATTTTTCGGAGGCCCAGACGGCCTCGGATGGGCGCGATTTCTGCGCCATCGGAACCGTCCATTCGGAGGCCTTCCGGAGAAATTTGTTTCGTAATTTTCGGACCTCCGCACAGGCCGATAGGGGCGTTTGAACGTTGGACCCCGTTTCCCGGACTTGTCGAATTCGACAGCCATCGGGTATTTTAATTTTTCGGAGGCCCAGACGGCCTCGGATCGGCGCGATTTCTGCGCCATCGGAACCGTCCATTCGGAGGCCTTCCGGAGAATTTTGTTTCGTAATTTTCGGAGTCCCGCACAGGCCGATAGGGGCGTTTGAACGAGGGACGCCGTTTTCCGGACTTGTCGAATTCGACAGCCATCGGTTATTTTAATTTTTCGGAGGCCCAGACGGCCTCGGATCGGCGCGATTTCTGCGCCATCGGAACCGTCCATTCGGAGGCCTTCCGGAGAATTTTGTTTCGTAATTTTCGGAGTCCCGCACAGGCCGATAGGGGCGTTTGAACGAGGGACGCCGTTTTCCGGACTAGTCGAATTCGACAGCCATCGGTTATTTTAATTTTTCGGAGGCCTAGACGGCCTCGGATCGGCGCGATTTCTGCGCCATCGGAACCGTCCATTCGGAGGCCTTCCGGAGAATTTTGTTTCGTAATTTTCGGAGTCCCGCACAGGCCGATAGGGGCGTTTGAACGAGGGACGCCGTTTTCCGGACTTGTCGAATTCTGCAGCCAAAAGGGTATTTTAATTTTTCGGAGGCCCAGACGGCCTCGGATGGGCGCGATTTCTGCGCCATCGGAACCGTCCATTCGGAGGCCTTCCGGAGAAATTTGTTTCGTAATTTTCGGACCTCCGCACAGGCCGATAGGGGCGTTTGAACGTTGGACCCCGTTTCCCGGACTTGTCGAATTCGACAGCCATCGGTTATTTTAATTTTTCGGAGGCCCAGACGGCCTCGGATCGGCGCGATTTCTGCGCCATCGGAACCGTCCATTCGGAGGCCTTCCGGAGAATTTTGTTTCGTAATTTTCGGAGTCCCGCACAGGCCGATAGGGGCGTTTGAACGAGGGACGCCGTTTTCCGGACTAGTCGAATTCGACAGCCATCGGTTATTTTAATTTTTCGGAGGCCTAGACGGCCTCGGATCGGCGCGATTTCTGCGCCATCGGAACCGTCCATTCGGAGGCCTTCCGGAGAATTTTGTTTCGTAATTTTCGGAGTCCCGCACAGGCCGATAGGGGCGTTTGAACGAGGGACGCCGTTTTCCGGACTTGTCGAATTCTGCAGCCAAAAGGGTATTTTAATTTTTCGGAGGCCCAGACGGCCTCGGATGGGCGCGATTTCTGCGCCATCGGAACCGTCCATTCGGAGGCCTTCCGGAGAAATTTGTTTCGTAATTTTCGGACCTCCGCACAGGCCGATAGGGGCGTTTGAACGTTGGACCCCGTTTCCCGGACTTGTCGAATTCTGCAGCCAAAAGGGTATTTTAATTTTTCGGAGGCCCAGACGGCCTCGGATGGGCGCGATTTCTGCGCCATCGGAACCGTCCATTCGGAGGCCTTCCGGAGAAATTTGTTTCGTAATTTTCGGACCTCCGCACAGGCCGATAGGGGCGTTTGAACGTTGGACCCCGTTTCCCGGACTTGTCGAATTCGACAGCCATCGGGTATTTTAATTTTTCGGAGGCCCAGACGGCCTCGGATCGGCGCGATTTCTGCGCCATCGGAACCGTCCATTCGGAGGCCTTCCGGAGAAATTTGTTTCGTAATTTTCGGAGTCCCGCACAGGCCGATAGGGGCGTTTGAACGAGGGACGCCGTTTTCCGGACTTGTCGAATTCTGCAGCCAAAAGGGTATTTTAATTTTTCGGAGGCCCAGACGGCCTCGGATGGGCGCGATTTCTGCGCCATCGGAACCGTCCATTCGGAGGCCTTCCGGAGAAATTTGTTTCGTAATTTTCGGACCTCCGCACAGGCCGATAGGGGCGTTTGAACGTTGGACCCCGTTTCCCGGACTTGTCGAATTCGACAGCCATCGGGTATTTTAATTTTTCGGAGGCCCAGACGGCCTCGGATCGGCGCGATTTCTGCGCCATCGGAACCGTCCATTCGGAGGCCTTCCGGAGAATTTTGTTTCGTAATTTTCGGAGTCCCGCACAGGCCGATAGGGGCGTTTGAACGAGGGACGCCGTTTTCCGGACTTGTCGAATTCGACAGCCATCGGTTATTTTAATTTTTCGGAGGCCCAGACGGCCTCGGATCGGCGCGATTTCTGCGCCATCGGAACCGTCCATTCGGAGGCCTTCCGGAGAATTTTGTTTCGTAATTTTCGGAGTCCCGCACAGGCCGATAGGGGCGTTTGAACGAGGGACGCCGTTTTCCGGACTAGTCGAATTCGACAGCCATCGGTTATTTTAATTTTTCGGAGGCCTAGACGGCCTCGGATCGGCGCGATTTCTGCGCCATCGGAACCGTCCATTCGGAGGCCTTCCGGAGAATTTTGTTTCGTAATTTTCGGAGTCCCGCACAGGCCGATAGGGGCGTTTGAACGAGGGACGCCGTTTTCCGGACTTGTCGAATTCTGCAGCCAAAAGGGTATTTTAATTTTTCGGAGGCCCAGACGGCCTCGGATGGGCGCGATTTCTGCGCCATCGGAACCGTCCATTCGGAGGCCTTCCGGAGAAATTTGTTTCGTAATTTTCGGACCTCCGCACAGGCCGATAGGGGCGTTTGAACGTTGGACCCCGTTTCCCGGACTTGTCGAATTCGACAGCCATCGGTTATTTTAATTTTTCGGAGGCCCAGACGGCCTCGGATCGGCGCGATTTCTGCGCCATCGGAACCGTCCATTCGGAGGCCTTCCGGAGAATTTTGTTTCGTAATTTTCGGAGTCCCGCACAGGCCGATAGGGGCGTTTGAACGAGGGACGCCGTTTTCCGGACTAGTCGAATTCGACAGCCATCGGTTATTTTAATTTTTCGGAGGCCTAGACGGCCTCGGATCGGCGCGATTTCTGCGCCATCGGAACCGTCCATTCGGAGGCCTTCCGGAGAATTTTGTTTCGTAATTTTCGGAGTCCCGCACAGGCCGATAGGGGCGTTTGAACGAGGGACGCCGTTTTCCGGACTTGTCGAATTCTGCAGCCAAAAGGGTATTTTAATTTTTCGGAGGCCCAGACGGCCTCGGATGGGCGCGATTTCTGCGCCATCGGAACCGTCCATTCGGAGGCCTTCCGGAGAAATTTGTTTCGTAATTTTCGGACCTCCGCACAGGCCGATAGGGGCGTTTGAACGTTGGACCCCGTTTCCCGGACTTGTCGAATTCTGCAGCCAAAAGGGTATTTTAATTTTTCGGAGGCCCAGACGGCCTCGGATGGGCGCGATTTCTGCGCCATCGGAACCGTCCATTCGGAGGCCTTCCGGAGAAATTTGTTTCGTAATTTTCGGACCTCCGCACAGGCCGATAGGGGCGTTTGAACGTTGGACCCCGTTTCCCGGACTTGTCGAATTCGACAGCCATCGGGTATTTTAATTTTTCGGAGGCCCAGACGGCCTCGGATCGGCGCGATTTCTGCGCCATCGGAACCGTCCATTCGGAGGCCTTCCGGAGAATTTTGTTTCGTAATTTTCGGAGTCCCGCACAGGCCGATAGGGGCGTTTGAACGAGGGACGCCGTTTTCCGGACTTGTCGAATTCGACAGCCATCGGTTATTTTAATTTTTCGGAGGCCCAGACGGCCTCGGATCGGCGCGATTTCTGCGCCATCGGAACCGTCCATTCGGAGGCCTTCCGGAGAATTTTGTTTCGTAATTTTCGGAGTCCCGCACAGGCCGATAGGGGCGTTTGAACGAGGGACGCCGTTTTCCGGACTTGTCGAATTCGACAGCCATCGGTTATTTTAATTTTTCGGAGGCCGAGACGGCCTCGGATCGGCGCGATTTCTGCGCCATCGGAACCGTCCATTCGGAGGCCTTCCGGAGAATTTTGTTTCGTAATTTTCGGAGTCCCGCACAGGCCGATAGGGGCGTTTGAACGAGGGACGCCGTTTTCCGGACTTGTCGAATTCTGCAGCCAAAAGGGTATTTTAATTTTTCGGAGGCCCAGACGGCCTCGGATGGGCGCGATTTCTGCGCCATCGGAACCGTCCATTCGGAGGCCTTCCGGAGAAATTTGTTTCGTAATTTTCGGACCTCCGCACAGGCCGATAGGGGCGTTTGAACGTTGGACCCCGTTTTCCGGACTTGTCGAATTCCGCAGCCAAAAGGGTATTTTAATTTTTCGGAGGCCCAGACGGCCTCGGATCGGCGCGATTTCTGCGCCATCGGAACCGTCCATTCGGAGGCCTTCCGGAGGTTTTTGTCTCGTAATTTTCGGAGTCCCGCACAGGCCGATAGGGGCGTTTGAACGTTGGACGCCGTTTTCCGGACTTGTCGAATTCCGCAGCCAAAAGGGTATTTTAATTTTTCGGAGGCCCAGACGGCCTCGGATTTGCGCGATTCCTGCGCCATCGGAACCGTCCATTCGGAGGCCTTCCGGAGAATTTTGTTTCGTAATTTTCGGACGTCCGCACAGGCCGGTAGGGGCGTTTGAACGTGGGACGCCGTTTTCCGGACTTGTCGAATTCTGCAGCCAAAAGGGTATTTTAATTTTTCGGAGGCCCAGACGGCCTCGGATCGGCGCGATTCCTGCGCCATCGGAACCGTCCATTCGGAGGCCTTCCGGAGAATTTTGTTTCGTAATTTTCGGACGTCCGCACAGGCCGGTAGGGGCGTTTGAACGTTGGACCCCGTTTTCCGGACTTGTCGAATTCGGCAGCCAAAAGGGTATTTTAATTTTTCGGAGGCCCAGACGGCCTCGGATCGGCGCGATTCCTGCGCCATCGGAACCGTCCATTCGGAGGCCTTCCGGAGAATTTTGTTTCGTAATTTTCGGACGTCCGCACAGGCCGGTAGGGGCGTTTGAACGTGGGACGCCGTTTTCCGGACTTGTCGAATTCGGCAGCCAAAAGGGTATTTTAATTTTTCGGAGGCCCAGACGGCCTCGGATTTGCGCGATTCCTGCGCCATCGGAACCGTCCATTCGGAGGCCTTCCGGAGAATTTTGTTTCGTAATTTTCGGACGTCCGCACAGGCCGTTAGGGGCGTTTGAACGTGGGACGCCGTTTTCCGGACTTGTCGAATTCGGCAGCCAAAAGGGTATTTTAATTTTTCGGAGGCCCAGACGGCCTCGGATTTGCGCGATTCCTGCGCCATCGGAACCGTCCATTCGGAGGCCTTCCGGAGAATTTTGTTTCGTAATTTTCGGACGTCCGCACAGGCCGTTAGGGGCGTTTGAACGTGGGACGCCGTTTTCCGGACTTGTCGAATTCGGCAGCCAAAAGGGTATTTTAATTTTTCGGAGGCCCAGACGGCCTCGGATTTGCGCGATTCCTGCGCCATCGGAACCGTCCATTCGGAGGCCTTCCGGAGAATTTTGTTTCGTAATTTTCGGACGTCCGCACAGGCCGGTAGGGGCGTTTGAACGTGGGACGCCGTTTTCCGGACTTGTCGAATTCGGCAGCCAAAAGGGTATTTTAATTTTTCGGAGGCCCAGACGGCCTCGGATCGGCGCGATTCCTGCGCCATCGGAACCGTCCATTCGGAGGCCTTCCGGAGAATTTTGTTTCGTAATTTTCGGACGTCCGCACAGGCCGGTAGGGGCATTTGAACGTGGGACGCCGTTTTCCGGACTTGTCGAATTCGGCAGCCAAAAGGGTATTTTAATTTTTCGGAGGCCCAGACGGCCTCGGATCGGCGCGATTCCTGCGCCATCGGAACCGTCCATTCGGAGGCCTTCCGGAGAATTTTGTTTCGTAATTTTCGGACGTCCGCACAGGCCGGTAGGGGCGTTTGAACGTGGGACGCCGTTTTCCGGACTTGTCGAATTCGGCAGCCAAAAGGGTATTTTAATTTTTCGGAGGCCCAGACGGCCTCGGATTTGCGCGATTCCTGCGCCATCGGAACCGTCCATTCGGAGGCCTTCCGGAGAATTTTGTTTCGTAATTTTCGGACGTCCGCACAGGCCGGTAGGGGCGTTTGAACGTGGGACGCCGTTTTCCGGACTTGTCGAATTCGGCAGCCAAAAGGGTATTTTAATTTTTCGGAGGCCCAGACGGCCTCGGATCGGCGCGATTCCTGCGCCATCGGAACCGTCCATTCGGAGGCCTTCCGGAGAATTTTGTTTCGTAATTTTCGGACGTCCGCACAGGCCGGTAGGGGCATTTGAACGTGGGACGCCGTTTTCCGGACTTGTCGAATTCGGCAGCCAAAAGGGTATTTTAATTTTTCGGAGGCCCAGACGGCCTCGGATCGGCGCGATTCCTGCGCCATCGGAACCGTCCATTCGGAGGCCTTCCGGAGAATTTTGTTTCGTAATTTTCGGACGTCCGCACAGGCCGGTAGGGGCGTTTGAACGTTGGACCCCGTTTTCCGGACTTGTCGAATTCGGCAGCCAAAAGGGTATTTTAATTTTTCGGAGGCCCAGACGGCCTCGGATCGGCGCGATTCCTGCGCCATCGGAACCGTCCATTCGGAGGCCTTCCGGAGAATTTTGTTTCGTAATTTTCGGACGTCCGCACAGGCCGGTAGGGGCGTTTGAACGTGGGACGCCGTTTTCCGGACTTGTCGAATTCGGCAGCCAAAACGGTATTTTAATTTTTCGGAGGCCCAGACGGCCTCGGATTTGCGCGATTCCTGCGCCATCGGAACCGTCCATTCGGAGGCCTTCCGGAGAATTTTGTTTCGTAATTTTCGGACGTCCGCACAGGCCGGTAGGGGCGTTTGAACGTGGGACGCCGTTTTCCGGACTTGTCGAATTCGGCAGCCAAAAGGGTATTTTAATTTTTCGGAGGCCCAGACGGCCTCGGATCGGCGCGATTCCTGCGCCATCGGAACCGTCCATTCGGAGGCCTTCCGGAGAATTTTGTTTCGTAATTTTCGGACGTCCGCACAGGCCGGTAGGGGCGTTTGAACGTGGGACCCCGTTTTCCGGACTTGTCGAATTCGGCAGCCAAAAGGGTATTTTAATTTTTCGGAGGCCCAGACGGCCTCGGATCGGCGCGATTCCTGCGCCATCGGAACCGTCCATTCGGAGGCCTTCCGGAGAATTTTGTTTCGTAATTTTCGGACGTCCGCACAGGCCGTTAGGGGCGTTTGAACGTGGGACGCCGTTTTCCGGACTTGTCGAATTCGGCAGCCAAAAGGGTATTTTAATTTTTCGGAGGCCCAGACGGCCTCGGATTTGCGCGATTCCTGCGCCATCGGAACCGTCCATTCGGAGGCCTTCCGGAGAATTTTGTTTCGTAATTTTCGGACGTCCGCACAGGCCGTTAGGGGCGTTTGAACGTGGGACGCCGTTTTCCGGACTTGTCGAATTCGGCAGCCAAAAGGGTATTTTAATTTTTCGGAGGCCCAGACGGCCTCGGATTTGCGCGATTCCTGCGCCATCGGAACCGTCCATTCGGAGGCCTTCCGGAGAATTTTGTTTCGTAATTTTCGGACGTCCGCACAGGCCGTTAGGGGCGTTTGAACGTGGGACGCCGTTTTCCGGACTTGTCGAATTCGGCAGCCAAAAGGGTATTTTAATTTTTCGGAGGCCCAGACGGCCTCGGATTTGCGCGATTCCTGCGCCATCGGAACCGTCCATTCGGAGGCCTTCCGGAGAATTTTGTTTCGTAATTTTCGGACGTCCGCACAGGCCGTTAGGGGCGTTTGAACGTGGGACGCCGTTTTCCGGACTTGTCGAATTCGGCAGCCAAAAGGGTATTTTAATTTTTCGGAGGCCCAGACGGCCTCGGATCGGCGCGATTCCTGCGCCATCGGAACCGTCCATTCGGAGGCCTTCCGGAGAATTTTGTTTCGTAATTTTCGGACGTCCGCACAGGCCGGTAGGGGCGTTTGAACGTGGGACGCCGTTTTCCGGACTTGTCGAATTCGGCAGCCAAAAGGGTATTTTAATTTTTCGGAGGCCCAGACGGCCTCGGATCGGCGCGATTCCTGCGCCATCGGAACCGTCCATTCGGAGGCCTTCCGGAGAATTTTGTTTCGTAATTTTCGGACGTCCGCACAGGCCGGTAGGGGCGTTTGAACGTGGGACGCCGTTTTCCGGACTTGTCGAATTCGGCAGCCAAAAGGGTATTTTAATTTTTCGGAGGCCCAGACGGCCTCGGATTTGCGCGATTCCTGCGCCATCGGAACCGTCCATTCGGAGGCCTTCCGGAGAATTTTGTTTCGTAATTTTCGGACGTCCGCACAGGCCGGTAGGGGCGTTTGAACGTGGGACGCCGTTTTCCGGACTTGTCGAATTCTGCAGCCAAAAGGGTATTTTAATTTTTCGGAGGCCCAGACGGCCTCGGATCGGCGCGATTCCTGCGCCATCGGAACCGTCCATTCGGAGGCCTTCCGGAGAATTTTGTTTCGTAATTTTCGGACGTCCGCACAGGCCGGTAGGGGCGTTTGAACGTTGGACCCCGTTTTCCGGACTTGTCGAATTCGGCAGCCAAAAGGGTATTTTAATTTTTCGGAGGCCCAGACGGCCTCGGATCGGCGCGATTCCTGCGCCATCGGAACCGTCCATTCGGAGGCCTTCCGGAGAATTTTGTTTCGTAATTTTCGGACGTCCGCACAGGCCGGTAGGGGCGTTTGAACGTTGGACCCCGTTTTCCGGACTTGTCGAATTCGGCAGCCAAAAGGGTATTTTAATTTTTCGGAGGCCCAGACGGCCTCGGATCGGCGCGATTCCTGCGCCATCGGAACCGTCCATTCGGAGGCCTTCCGGAGAATTTTGTTTCGTAATTTTCGGACGTCCGCACAGGCCGGTAGGGGCGTTTGAACGTTGGACCCCGTTTTCCGGACTTGTCGAATTCGGCAGCCAAAACGGTATTTTAATTTTTCGGAGGCCCAGACGGCCTCGGATCGGCGCGATTTCTGCGCCATCGGAACCGTGACTTCGAAGGCCTTCCGGAGAATTTTGTTTCGTAATTTTCGGACGTCCGCACAGGCCGGTAGGGGCGTTTGAACGTGGGACGCCGTTTTCCGGACTTGTCGAATTCGGCAGCCAAAACGGTATTTTAATTTTTCGGAGGCCCAGACGGCCTCGGATTTGCGCGATTCCTGCGCCATCGGAACCGTCCATTCGGAGGCCTTCCGGAGAATTTTGTTTCGTAATTTTCGGACGTCCGCACAGGCCGGTAGGGGCGTTTGAACGTGGGACGCCGTTTTCCGGACTTGTCGAATTCGGCAGCCAAAAGGGTATTTTAATTTTTCGGAGGCCCAGACGGCCTCGGATCGGCGCGATTCCTGCGCCATCGGAACCGTCCATTCGGAGGCCTTCCGGAGAATTTTGTTTCGTAATTTTCGGACGTCCGCACAGGCCGTTAGGGGCGTTTGAACGTGGGACGCCGTTTTCCGGACTTGTCGAATTCGGCAGCCAAAAGGGTATTTTAATTTTTCGGAGGCCCAGACGGCCTCGGATTTGCGCGATTCCTGCGCCATCGGAACCGTCCATTCGGAGGCCTTCCGGAGAATTTTGTTTCGTAATTTTCGGACGTCCGCACAGGCCGTTAGGGGCGTTTGAACGTGGGACGCCGTTTTCCGGACTTGTCGAATTCGGCAGCCAAAAGGGTATTTTAATTTTTCGGAGGCCCAGACGGCCTCGGATTTGCGCGATTCCTGCGCCATCGGAACCGTCCATTCGGAGGCCTTCCGGAGAATTTTGTTTCGTAATTTTCGGACGTCCGCACAGGCCGTTAGGGGCGTTTGAACGTGGGACGCCGTTTTCCGGACTTGTCGAATTCGGCAGCCAAAAGGGTATTTTAATTTTTCGGAGGCCCAGACGGCCTCGGATTTGCGCGATTCCTGCGCCATCGGAACCGTCCATTCGGAGGCCTTCCGGAGAATTTTGTTTCGTAATTTTCGGACGTCCGCACAGGCCGGTAGGGGCGTTTGAACGTGGGACGCCGTTTTCCGGACTTGTCGAATTCGGCAGCCAAAAGGGTATTTTAATTTTTCGGAGGCCCAGACGGCCTCGGATCGGCGCGATTCCTGCGCCATCGGAACCGTCCATTCGGAGGCCTTCCGGAGAATTTTGTTTCGTAATTTTCGGACGTCCGCACAGGCCGGTAGGGGCGTTTGAACGTGGGACGCCGTTTTCCGGACTTGTCGAATTCGGCAGCCAAAAGGGTATTTTAATTTTTCGGAGGCCCAGACGGCCTCGGATTTGCGCGATTCCTGCGCCATCGGAACCGTCCATTCGGAGGCCTTCCGGAGAATTTTGTTTCGTAATTTTCGGACGTCCGCACAGGCCGGTAGGGGCGTTTGAACGTGGGACGCCGTTTTCCGGACTTGTCGAATTCGGCAGCCAAAAGGGTATTTTAATTTTTCGGAGGCCCAGACGGCCTCGGATTTGCGCGATTCCTGCGCCATCGGAACCGTCCATTCGGAGGCCTTCCGGAGAATTTTGTTTCGTAATTTTCGGACGTCCGCACAGGCCGGTAGGGGCGTTTGAACGTGGGACGCCGTTTTCCGGACTTGTCGAATTCGGCAGCCAAAAGGGTATTTTAATTTTTCGGAGGCCCAGACGGCCTCGGATCGGCGCGATTCCTGCGCCATCGGAACCGTCCATTCGGAGGCCTTCCGGAGAATTTTGTTTCGTAATTTTCGGACGTCCGCACAGGCCGGTAGGGGCGTTTGAACGTGGGACGCCGTTTTCCGGACTTGTCGAATTCGGCAGCCAAAAGGGTATTTTAATTTTTCGGAGGCCCAGACGGCCTCGGATTTGCGCGATTCCTGCGCCATCGGAACCGTCCATTCGGAGGCCTTCCGGAGAATTTTGTTTCGTAATTTTCGGACGTCCGCACAGGCCGGTAGGGGCGTTTGAACGTGGGACGCCGTTTTCCGGACTTGTCGAATTCGGCAGCCAAAAGGGTATTTTAATTTTTCGGAGGCCCAGACGGCCTCGGATTTGCGCGATTCCTGCGCCATCGGAACCGTCCATTCGGAGGCCTTCCGGAGAATTTTGTTTCGTAATTTTCGGACGTCCGCACAGGCCGGTAGGGGCGTTTGAACGTGGGACGCCGTTTTCCGGACTTGTCGAATTCGGCAGCCAAAAGGGTATTTTAATTTTTCGGAGGCCCAGACGGCCTCGGATCGGCGCGATTCCTGCGCCATCGGAACCGTCCATTCGGAGGCCTTCCGGAGAATTTTGTTTCGTAATTTTCGGACGTCCGCACAGGCCGGTAGGGGCGTTTGAACGTGGGACGCCGTTTTCCGGACTTGTCGAATTCGGCAGCCAAAAGGGTATTTTAATTTTTCGGAGGCCCAGACGGCCTCGGATTTGCGCGATTCCTGCGCCATCGGAACCGTCCATTCGGAGGCCTTCCGGAGAATTTTGTTTCGTAATTTTCGGACGTCCGCACAGGCCGGTAGGGGCGTTTGAACGTGGGACGCCGTTTTCCGGACTTGTCGAATTCTGCAGCCAAAAGGGTATTTTAATTTTTCGGAGGCCCAGACGGCCTCGGATCGGCGCGATTCCTGCGCCATCGGAACCGTCCATTCGGAGGCCTTCCGGAGAATTTTGTTTCGTAATTTTCGGACGTCCGCACAGGCCGGTAGGGGCGTTTGAACGTTGGACCCCGTTTTCCGGACTTGTCGAATTCGGCAGCCAAAAGGGTATTTTAATTTTTCGGAGGCCCAGACGGCCTCGGATCGGCGCGATTCCTGCGCCATCGGAACCGTCCATTCGGAGGCCTTCCGGAGAATTTTGTTTCGTAATTTTCGGACGTCCGCACAGGCCGGTAGGGGCGTTTGAACGTGGGACGCCGTTTTCCGGACTTGTCGAATTCGGCAGCCAAAACGGTATTTTAATTTTTCGGAGGCCCAGACGGCCTCGGATTTGCGCGATTCCTGCGCCATCGGAACCGTCCATTCGGAGGCCTTCCGGAGAATTTTGTTTCGTAATTTTCGGACGTCCGCACAGGCCGGTAGGGGCGTTTGAACGTGGGACGCCGTTTTCCGGACTTGTCGAATTCGGCAGCCAAAAGGGTATTTTAATTTTTCGGAGGCCCAGACGGCCTCGGATCGGCGCGATTCCTGCGCCATCGGAACCGTCCATTCGGAGGCCTTCCGGAGAATTTTGTTTCGTAATTTTCGGACGTCCGCACAGGCCGGTAGGGGCGTTTGAACGTGGGACGCCGTTTTCCGGACTTGTCGAATTCGGCAGCCAAAAGGGTATTTTAATTTTTCGGAGGCCCAGACGGCCTCGGATTTGCGCGATTCCTGCGCCATCGGAACCGTCCATTCGGAGGCCTTCCGGAGAATTTTGTTTCGTAATTTTCGGACGTCCGCACAGGCCGGTAGGGGCGTTTGAACGTGGGACGCCGTTTTCCGGACTTGTCGAATTCTGCAGCCAAAAGGGTATTTTAATTTTTCGGAGGCCCAGACGGCCTCGGATCGGCGCGATTCCTGCGCCATCGGAACCGTCCATTCGGAGGCCTTCCGGAGAATTTTGTTTCGTAATTTTCGGACGTCCGCACAGGCCGGTAGGGGCGTTTGAACGTTGGACCCCGTTTTCCGGACTTGTCGAATTCGGCAGCCAAAAGGGTATTTTAATTTTTCGGAGGCCCAGACGGCCTCGGATCGGCGCGATTCCTGCGCCATCGGAACCGTCCATTCGGAGGCCTTCCGGAGAATTTTGTTTCGTAATTTTCGGACGTCCGCACAGGCCGGTAGGGGCGTTTGAACGTTGGACCCCGTTTTCCGGACTTGTCGAATTCGGCAGCCAAAAGGGTATTTTAATTTTTCGGAGGCCCAGACGGCCTCGGATCGGCGCGATTCCTGCGCCATCGGAACCGTCCATTCGGAGGCCTTCCGGAGAATTTTGTTTCGTAATTTTCGGACGTCCGCACAGGCCGGTAGGGGCGTTTGAACGTTGGACCCCGTTTTCCGGACTTGTCGAATTCGGCAGCCAAAACGGTATTTTAATTTTTCGGAGGCCCAGACGGCCTCGGATCGGCGCGATTTCTGCGCCATCGGAACCGTGACTTCGAAGGCCTTCCGGAGAATTTTGTTTCGTAATTTTCGGACGTCCGCACAGGCCGGTAGGGGCGTTTGAACGTGGGACGCCGTTTTCCGGACTTGTCGAATTCGGCAGCCAAAACGGTATTTTAATTTTTCGGAGGCCCAGACGGCCTCGGATTTGCGCGATTCCTGCGCCATCGGAACCGTCCATTCGGAGGCCTTCCGGAGAATTTTGTTTCGTAATTTTCGGACGTCCGCACAGGCCGGTAGGGGCGTTTGAACGTGGGACGCCGTTTTCCGGACTTGTCGAATTCGGCAGCCAAAAGGGTATTTTAATTTTTCGGAGGCCCAGACGGCCTCGGATCGGCGCGATTCCTGCGCCATCGGAACCGTCCATTCGGAGGCCTTCCGGAGAATTTTGTTTCGTAATTTTCGGACGTCCGCACAGGCCGTTAGGGGCGTTTGAACGTGGGACGCCGTTTTCCGGACTTGTCGAATTCGGCAGCCAAAAGGGTATTTTAATTTTTCGGAGGCCCAGACGGCCTCGGATTTGCGCGATTCCTGCGCCATCGGAACCGTCCATTCGGAGGCCTTCCGGAGAATTTTGTTTCGTAATTTTCGGACGTCCGCACAGGCCGTTAGGGGCGTTTGAACGTGGGACGCCGTTTTCCGGACTTGTCGAATTCGGCAGCCAAAAGGGTATTTTAATTTTTCGGAGGCCCAGACGGCCTCGGATTTGCGCGATTCCTGCGCCATCGGAACCGTCCATTCGGAGGCCTTCCGGAGAATTTTGTTTCGTAATTTTCGGACGTCCGCACAGGCCGTTAGGGGCGTTTGAACGTGGGACGCCGTTTTCCGGACTTGTCGAATTCGGCAGCCAAAAGGGTATTTTAATTTTTCGGAGGCCCAGACGGCCTCGGATTTGCGCGATTCCTGCGCCATCGGAACCGTCCATTCGGAGGCCTTCCGGAGAATTTTGTTTCGTAATTTTCGGACGTCCGCACAGGCCGGTAGGGGCGTTTGAACGTGGGACGCCGTTTTCCGGACTTGTCGAATTCGGCAGCCAAAAGGGTATTTTAATTTTTCGGAGGCCCAGACGGCCTCGGATCGGCGCGATTCCTGCGCCATCGGAACCGTCCATTCGGAGGCCTTCCGGAGAATTTTGTTTCGTAATTTTCGGACGTCCGCACAGGCCGGTAGGGGCGTTTGAACGTGGGACGCCGTTTTCCGGACTTGTCGAATTCGGCAGCCAAAAGGGTATTTTAATTTTTCGGAGGCCCAGACGGCCTCGGATTTGCGCGATTCCTGCGCCATCGGAACCGTCCATTCGGAGGCCTTCCGGAGAATTTTGTTTCGTAATTTTCGGACGTCCGCACAGGCCGGTAGGGGCGTTTGAACGTGGGACGCCGTTTTCCGGACTTGTCGAATTCTGCAGCCAAAAGGGTATTTTAATTTTTCGGAGGCCCAGACGGCCTCGGATCGGCGCGATTCCTGCGCCATCGGAACCGTCCATTCGGAGGCCTTCCGGAGAATTTTGTTTCGTAATTTTCGGACGTCCGCACAGGCCGGTAGGGGCGTTTGAACGTTGGACCCCGTTTTCCGGACTTGTCGAATTCGGCAGCCAAAAGGGTATTTTAATTTTTCGGAGGCCCAGACGGCCTCGGATCGGCGCGATTCCTGCGCCATCGGAACCGTCCATTCGGAGGCCTTCCGGAGAATTTTGTTTCGTAATTTTCGGACGTCCGCACAGGCCGGTAGGGGCGTTTGAACGTGGGACGCCGTTTTCCGGACTTGTCGAATTCGGCAGCCAAAACGGTATTTTAATTTTTCGGAGGCCCAGACGGCCTCGGATTTGCGCGATTCCTGCGCCATCGGAACCGTCCATTCGGAGGCCTTCCGGAGAATTTTGTTTCGTAATTTTCGGACGTCCGCACAGGCCGGTAGGGGCGTTTGAACGTGGGACGCCGTTTTCCGGACTTGTCGAATTCGGCAGCCAAAAGGGTATTTTAATTTTTCGGAGGCCCAGACGGCCTCGGATCGGCGCGATTCCTGCGCCATCGGAACCGTCCATTCGGAGGCCTTCCGGAGAATTTTGTTTCGTAATTTTCGGACGTCCGCACAGGCCGTTAGGGGCGTTTGAACGTGGGACGCCGTTTTCCGGACTTGTCGAATTCGGCAGCCAAAAGGGTATTTTAATTTTTCGGAGGCCCAGACGGCCTCGGATTTGCGCGATTCCTGCGCCATCGGAACCGTCCATTCGGAGGCCTTCCGGAGAATTTTGTTTCGTAATTTTCGGACGTCCGCACAGGCCGTTAGGGGCGTTTGAACGTGGGACGCCGTTTTCCGGACTTGTCGAATTCGGCAGCCAAAAGGGTATTTTAATTTTTCGGAGGCCCAGACGGCCTCGGATTTGCGCGATTCCTGCGCCATCGGAACCGTCCATTCGGAGGCCTTCCGGAGAATTTTGTTTCGTAATTTTCGGACGTCCGCACAGGCCGTTAGGGGCGTTTGAACGTGGGACGCCGTTTTCCGGACTTGTCGAATTCGGCAGCCAAAAGGGTATTTTAATTTTTCGGAGGCCCAGACGGCCTCGGATTTGCGCGATTCCTGCGCCATCGGAACCGTCCATTCGGAGGCCTTCCGGAGAATTTTGTTTCGTAATTTTCGGACGTCCGCACAGGCCGGTAGGGGCGTTTGAACGTGGGACGCCGTTTTCCGGACTTGTCGAATTCGGCAGCCAAAAGGGTATTTTAATTTTTCGGAGGCCCAGACGGCCTCGGATCGGCGCGATTCCTGCGCCATCGGAACCGTCCATTCGGAGGCCTTCCGGAGAATTTTGTTTCGTAATTTTCGGACGTCCGCACAGGCCGGTAGGGGCGTTTGAACGTGGGACGCCGTTTTCCGGACTTGTCGAATTCGGCAGCCAAAAGGGTATTTTAATTTTTCGGAGGCCCAGACGGCCTCGGATCGGCGCGATTCCTGCGCCATCGGAACCGTCCATTCGGAGGCCTTCCGGAGAATTTTGTTTCGTAATTTTCGGACGTCCGCACAGGCCGGTAGGGGCGTTTGAACGTGGGACGCCGTTTTCCGGACTTGTCGAATTCGGCAGCCAAAAGGGTATTTTAATTTTTCGGAGGCCCAGACGGCCTCGGATTTGCGCGATTCCTGCGCCATCGGAACCGTCCATTCGGAGGCCTTCCGGAGAATTTTGTTTCGTAATTTTCGGACGTCCGCACAGGCCGGTAGGGGCGTTTGAACGTGGGACGCCGTTTTCCGGACTTGTCGAATTCTGCAGCCAAAAGGGTATTTTAATTTTTCGGAGGCCCAGACGGCCTCGGATCGGCGCGATTCCTGCGCCATCGGAACCGTCCATTCGGAGGCCTTCCGGAGAATTTTGTTTCGTAATTTTCGGACGTCCGCACAGGCCGGTAGGGGCGTTTGAACGTTGGACCCCGTTTTCCGGACTTGTCGAATTCGGCAGCCAAAAGGGTATTTTAATTTTTCGGAGGCCCAGACGGCCTCGGATCGGCGCGATTCCTGCGCCATCGGAACCGTCCATTCGGAGGCCTTCCGGAGAATTTTGTTTCGTAATTTTCGGACGTCCGCACAGGCCGGTAGGGGCGTTTGAACGTTGGACCCCGTTTTCCGGACTTGTCGAATTCGGCAGCCAAAAGGGTATTTTAATTTTTCGGAGGCCCAGACGGCCTCGGATCGGCGCGATTCCTGCGCCATCGGAACCGTCCATTCGGAGGCCTTCCGGAGAATTTTGTTTCGTAATTTTCGGACGTCCGCACAGGCCGGTAGGGGCGTTTGAACGTGGGACGCCGTTTTCCGGACTTGTCGAATTCGGCAGCCAAAACGGTATTTTAATTTTTCGGAGGCCCAGACGGCCTCGGATTTGCGCGATTCCTGCGCCATCGGAACCGTCCATTCGGAGGCCTTCCGGAGAATTTTGTTTCGTAATTTTCGGACGTCCGCACAGGCCGGTAGGGGCGTTTGAACGTGGGACGCCGTTTTCCGGACTTGTCGAATTCGGCAGCCAAAAGGGTATTTTAATTTTTCGGAGGCCCAGACGGCCTCGGATCGGCGCGATTCCTGCGCCATCGGAACCGTCCATTCGGAGGCCTTCCGGAGAATTTTGTTTCGTAATTTTCGGACGTCCGCACAGGCCGGTAGGGGCGTTTGAACGTGGGACCCCGTTTTCCGGACTTGTCGAATTCGGCAGCCAAAAGGGTATTTTAATTTTTCGGAGGCCCAGACGGCCTCGGATCGGCGCGATTCCTGCGCCATCGGAACCGTCCATTCGGAGGCCTTCCGGAGAATTTTGTTTCGTAATTTTCGGACGTCCGCACAGGCCGTTAGGGGCGTTTGAACGTGGGACGCCGTTTTCCGGACTTGTCGAATTCGGCAGCCAAAAGGGTATTTTAATTTTTCGGAGGCCCAGACGGCCTCGGATCGGCGCGATTCCTGCGCCATCGGAACCGTCCATTCGGAGGCCTTCCGGAGAATTTTGTTTCGTAATTTTCGGACGTCCGCACAGGCCGGTAGGGGCGTTTGAACGTTGGACCCCGTTTTCCGGACTTGTCGAATTCGGCAGCCAAAAGGGTATTTTAATTTTTCGGAGGCCCAGACGGCCTCGGATCGGCGCGATTCCTGCGCCATCGGAACCGTCCATTCGGAGGCCTTCCGGAGAATTTTGTTTCGTAATTTTCGGACGTCCGCACAGGCCGGTAGGGGCGTTTGAACGTGGGACGCCGTTTTCCGGACTTGTCGAATTCGGCAGCCAAAACGGTATTTTAATTTTTCGGAGGCCCAGACGGCCTCGGATTTGCGCGATTCCTGCGCCATCGGAACCGTCCATTCGGAGGCCTTCCGGAGAATTTTGTTTCGTAATTTTCGGACGTCCGCACAGGCCGGTAGGGGCGTTTGAACGTGGGACGCCGTTTTCCGGACTTGTCGAATTCGGCAGCCAAAAGGGTATTTTAATTTTTCGGAGGCCCAGACGGCCTCGGATCGGCGCGATTCCTGCGCCATCGGAACCGTCCATTCGGAGGCCTTCCGGAGAATTTTGTTTCGTAATTTTCGGACGTCCGCACAGGCCGGTAGGGGCGTTTGAACGTGGGACCCCGTTTTCCGGACTTGTCGAATTCGGCAGCCAAAAGGGTATTTTAATTTTTCGGAGGCCCAGACGGCCTCGGATCGGCGCGATTCCTGCGCCATCGGAACCGTCCATTCGGAGGCCTTCCGGAGAATTTTGTTTCGTAATTTTCGGACGTCCGCACAGGCCGTTAGGGGCGTTTGAACGTGGGACGCCGTTTTCCGGACTTGTCGAATTCGGCAGCCAAAAGGGTATTTTAATTTTTCGGAGGCCCAGACGGCCTCGGATCGGCGCGATTCCTGCGCCATCGGAACCGTCCATTCGGAGGCCTTCCGGAGAATTTTGTTTCGTAATTTTCGGACGTCCGCACAGGCCGGTAGGGGCGTTTGAACGTGGGACGCCGTTTTCCGGACTTGTCGAATTCTGCAGCCAAAAGGGTATTTTAATTTTTCGGAGGCCCAGACGGCCTCGGATCGGCGCGATTCCTGCGCCATCGGAACCGTCCATTCGGAGGCCTTCCGGAGAATTTTGTTTCGTAATTTTCGGACGTCCGCACAGGCCGGTAGGGGCGTTTGAACGTTGGACCCCGTTTTCCGGACTTGTCGAATTCGGCAGCCAAAAGGGTATTTTAATTTTTCGGAGGCCCAGACGGCCTCGGATCGGCGCGATTCCTGCGCCATCGGAACCGTCCATTCGGAGGCCTTCCGGAGAATTTTGTTTCGTAATTTTCGGACGTCCGCACAGGCCGGTAGGGGCGTTTGAACGTTGGACCCCGTTTTCCGGACTTGTCGAATTCGGCAGCCAAAAGGGTATTTTAATTTTTCGGAGGCCCAGACGGCCTCGGATCGGCGCGATTCCTGCGCCATCGGAACCGTCCATTCGGAGGCCTTCCGGAGAATTTTGTTTCGTAATTTTCGGACGTCCGCACAGGCCGGTAGGGGCGTTTGAACGTGGGACGCCGTTTTCCGGACTTGTCGAATTCGGCAGCCAAAACGGTATTTTAATTTTTCGGAGGCCCAGACGGCCTCGGATTTGCGCGATTCCTGCGCCATCGGAACCGTCCATTCGGAGGCCTTCCGGAGAATTTTGTTTCGTAATTTTCGGACGTCCGCACAGGCCGGTAGGGGCGTTTGAACGTGGGACGCCGTTTTCCGGACTTGTCGAATTCGGCAGCCAAAAGGGTATTTTAATTTTTCGGAGGCCCAGACGGCCTCGGATCGGCGCGATTCCTGCGCCATCGGAACCGTCCATTCGGAGGCCTTCCGGAGAATTTTGTTTCGTAATTTTCGGACGTCCGCACAGGCCGGTAGGGGCGTTTGAACGTGGGACCCCGTTTTCCGGACTTGTCGAATTCGGCAGCCAAAAGGGTATTTTAATTTTTCGGAGGCCCAGACGGCCTCGGATCGGCGCGATTCCTGCGCCATCGGAACCGTCCATTCGGAGGCCTTCCGGAGAATTTTGTTTCGTAATTTTCGGACGTCCGCACAGGCCGGTAGGGGCGTTTGAACGTGGGACCCCGTTTTCCGGACTTGTCGAATTCGGCAGCCAAAAGGGTATTTTAATTTTTCGGAGGCCCAGACGGCCTCGGATCGGCGCGATTCCTGCGCCATCGGAACCGTCCATTCGGAGGCCTTCCGGAGAATTTTGTTTCGTAATTTTCGGACGTCCGCACAGGCCGTTAGGGGCGTTTGAACGTGGGACGCCGTTTTCCGGACTTGTCGAATTCGGCAGCCAAAAGGGTATTTTAATTTTTCGGAGGCCCAGACGGCCTCGGATCGGCGCGATTCCTGCGCCATCGGAACCGTCCATTCGGAGGCCTTCCGGAGAATTTTGTTTCGTAATTTTCGGACGTCCGCACAGGCCGTTAGGGGCGTTTGAACGTGGGACGCCGTTTTCCGGACTTGTCGAATTCGGCAGCCAAAAGGGTATTTTAATTTTTCGGAGGCCCAGACGGCCTCGGATTTGCGCGATTCCTGCGCCATCGGAACCGTCCATTCGGAGGCCTTCCGGAGAATTTTGTTTCGTAATTTTCGGACGTCCGCACAGGCCGTTAGGGGCGTTTGAACGTGGGACGCCGTTTTCCGGACTTGTCGAATTCGGCAGCCAAAAGGGTATTTTAATTTTTCGGAGGCCCAGACGGCCTCGGATTTGCGCGATTCCTGCGCCATCGGAACCGTCCATTCGGAGGCCTTCCGGAGAATTTTGTTTCGTAATTTTCGGACGTCCGCACAGGCCGTTAGGGGCGTTTGAACGTGGGACGCCGTTTTCCGGACTTGTCGAATTCGGCAGCCAAAAGGGTATTTTAATTTTTCGGAGGCCCAGACGGCCTCGGATTTGCGCGATTCCTGCGCCATCGGAACCGTCCATTCGGAGGCCTTCCGGAGAATTTTGTTTCGTAATTTTCGGACGTCCGCACAGGCCGGTAGGGGCGTTTGAACGTGGGACGCCGTTTTCCGGACTTGTCGAATTCGGCAGCCAAAAGGGTATTTTAATTTTTCGGAGGCCCAGACGGCCTCGGATCGGCGCGATTCCTGCGCCATCGGAACCGTCCATTCGGAGGCCTTCCGGAGAATTTTGTTTCGTAATTTTCGGACGTCCGCACAGGCCGGTAGGGGCGTTTGAACGTGGGACGCCGTTTTCCGGACTTGTCGAATTCGGCAGCCAAAAGGGTATTTTAATTTTTCGGAGGCCCAGACGGCCTCGGATTTGCGCGATTCCTGCGCCATCGGAACCGTCCATTCGGAGGCCTTCCGGAGAATTTTGTTTCGTAATTTTCGGACGTCCGCACAGGCCGGTAGGGGCGTTTGAACGTGGGACGCCGTTTTCCGGACTTGTCGAATTCTGCAGCCAAAAGGGTATTTTAATTTTTCGGAGGCCCAGACGGCCTCGGATCGGCGCGATTCCTGCGCCATCGGAACCGTCCATTCGGAGGCCTTCCGGAGAATTTTGTTTCGTAATTTTCGGACGTCCGCACAGGCCGGTAGGGGCGTTTGAACGTGGGACCCCGTTTTCCGGACTTGTCGAATTCGGCAGCCAAAAGGGTATTTTAATTTTTCGGAGGCCCAGACGGCCTCGGATCGGCGCGATTCCTGCGCCATCGGAACCGTCCATTCGGAGGCCTTCCGGAGAATTTTGTTTCGTAATTTTCGGACGTCCGCACAGGCCGTTAGGGGCGTTTGAACGTGGGACGCCGTTTTCCGGACTTGTCGAATTCGGCAGCCAAAAGGGTATTTTAATTTTTCGGAGGCCCAGACGGCCTCGGATCGGCGCGATTCCTGCGCCATCGGAACCGTCCATTCGGAGGCCTTCCGGAGAATTTTGTTTCGTAATTTTCGGACGTCCGCACAGGCCGGTAGGGGCGTTTGAACGTGGGACGCCGTTTTCCGGACTTGTCGAATTCTGCAGCCAAAAGGGTATTTTAATTTTTCGGAGGCCCAGACGGCCTCGGATCGGCGCGATTCCTGCGCCATCGGAACCGTCCATTCGGAGGCCTTCCGGAGAATTTTGTTTCGTAATTTTCGGACGTCCGCACAGGCCGGTAGGGGCGTTTGAACGTTGGACCCCGTTTTCCGGACTTGTCGAATTCGGCAGCCAAAAGGGTATTTTAATTTTTCGGAGGCCCAGACGGCCTCGGATCGGCGCGATTCCTGCGCCATCGGAACCGTCCATTCGGAGGCCTTCCGGAGAATTTTGTTTCGTAATTTTCGGACGTCCGCACAGGCCGGTAGGGGCGTTTGAACGTTGGACCCCGTTTTCCGGACTTGTCGAATTCGGCAGCCAAAAGGGTATTTTAATTTTTCGGAGGCCCAGACGGCCTCGGATCGGCGCGATTCCTGCGCCATCGGAACCGTCCATTCGGAGGCCTTCCGGAGAATTTTGTTTCGTAATTTTCGGACGTCCGCACAGGCCGGTAGGGGCGTTTGAACGTGGGACGCCGTTTTCCGGACTTGTCGAATTCGGCAGCCAAAACGGTATTTTAATTTTTCGGAGGCCCAGACGGCCTCGGATTTGCGCGATTCCTGCGCCATCGGAACCGTCCATTCGGAGGCCTTCCGGAGAATTTTGTTTCGTAATTTTCGGACGTCCGCACAGGCCGGTAGGGGCGTTTGAACGTGGGACGCCGTTTTCCGGACTTGTCGAATTCGGCAGCCAAAAGGGTATTTTAATTTTTCGGAGGCCCAGACGGCCTCGGATCGGCGCGATTCCTGCGCCATCGGAACCGTCCATTCGGAGGCCTTCCGGAGAATTTTGTTTCGTAATTTTCGGACGTCCGCACAGGCCGGTAGGGGCGTTTGAACGTGGGACGCCGTTTTCCGGACTTGTCGAATTCGGCAGCCAAAAGGGTATTTTAATTTTTCGGAGGCCCAGACGGCCTCGGATTTGCGCGATTCCTGCGCCATCGGAACCGTCCATTCGGAGGCCTTCCGGAGAATTTTGTTTCGTAATTTTCGGACGTCCGCACAGGCCGGTAGGGGCGTTTGAACGTGGGACGCCGTTTTCCGGACTTGTCGAATTCTGCAGCCAAAAGGGTATTTTAATTTTTCGGAGGCCCAGACGGCCTCGGATCGGCGCGATTCCTGCGCCATCGGAACCGTCCATTCGGAGGCCTTCCGGAGAATTTTGTTTCGTAATTTTCGGACGTCCGCACAGGCCGGTAGGGGCGTTTCAACGTTGGACCCCGTTTTCCGGACTTGTCGAATTCGGCAGCCAAAACGGTATTTTAATTTTTCGGAGGCCCAGACGGCCTCGGATCGGCGCGATTCCTGCGCCATCGGAACCGTCCATTCGGAGGCCTTCCGGAGAATTTTGTTTCGTAATTTTCGGACGTCCGCACAGGCCGATAGGGGCGTTTGAACGTTGGACCCCGTTTTCCGGACTTGTCGAATTCGGCAGCCAAAACGGTATTTTAATTTTTCGGAGGCCCAGACGGCCTCGGATGGGCGCGATTTTTGCGCCATCGGAACCGTGACTTCGAAGGCTTTCCGGAGATTTTTGTTTCGTAATTTTCGGACGTCCGCACAGGCCGATAGGGGCGTTTGAACGTTGGACCCCGTTTTCCGGACTTGTCGAATTCGGCAGCCAAAACGGTATTTTAATTTTTCGGAGGCCCAGACGGCCTCGGATCGGCGCGATTTTTGCGCCATCGGAACCGTCCATTCGGAGGCCTTCCGGAGAATTTTGTTTCGTAATTTTCGGACGTCCGCACAGGCCGATAGGGGCGTTTGAACGTTGGACCCCGTTTTCCGGACTTGTCGAATTCGGCAGCCAAAACGGTATTTTAATTTTTCGGAGGCCCAGACGGCCTCGGATAGGCGCGATTTTTGCGCCATCGGAACCGTGACTTCGAAGGCTTTCCGGAGAATTTTGTTTCGTAATTTTCGGACGTCCGCACAGGCCGATAGGGGCGTTTGAACGTTGGACCCCGTTTTCCGGACTTGTCGAATTCGGCAGCCAAAACGGTATTTTAATTTTTCGGAGGCCCAGACGGCCTCGGATCGGCGCGATTTCTGCGCCATCGGAACCGTCCATTCGGAGGCCTTCCGGAGAATTTTGTTTCGTAATTTTCGGACGTCCGCACAGGCCGATAGGGGCGTTTGAACGTTGGACCCCGTTTTCCGGACTTGTCGAATTCGGCAGCCAAAAGGGTATTTTAATTTTTCGGAGGCCCAGACGGCCTCGGATCGGCGCGATTTCTGCGCCATCGGAACCGTCCATTCGGAGGCCTTCCGGAGAATTTTGTTTCGTAATTTTCGGACGTCCGCACAGGCCGATAGGGGCGTTTCAACGTTGGACGCCGTTTTCCGGACTTGTCGAATTCGACAGCCAAAAGGGTATTTTAATTTTTCGGAGGCCCAGACGGCCTCGGATCGGCGCGATTTCTGCGCCATCGGAACCGTGAGCTCGGAGGCCTTCCGCAGGTTTTTGTTGCGTAATTTTCGGACGTCCGCACAGGCCGATAGGGGCGTTTCAACGTTGGACGCCGTTTTCCGGACTTGTCGAATTCGACAGCCAAAAGGGTATTTTAATTTTTCGGAGGCCCAGACGGCCTCGGATCGGCGCGATTTCTGCGCCATCGGAACCGTGAGCTCGGAGGCCTTCCGCAGGTTTTTGTTGCGTAATTTTCGGACGTCCGCACAGGCCGATAGGGGCGTTTCAACGTTGGACGCCGTTTTCCGGACTTGTCGAATTCGACAGCCAAAAGGGTATTTTAATTTTTCGGAGGCCCAGACGGCCTCGGATCGGCGCGATTTCTGCGCCATCGGAACCGTGAGCTCGGAGGCCTTCCGCAGGTTTTTGTTGCGTAATTTTCGGACGTCCGCACAGGCCGATAGGGGCGTTTGAACGAGGGACGCCGTTTTCCGGACTTGTCGAATTCGACAGCCAAAAGGGTATTTTAATTTTTCGGAGGCCCAGACGGCCTCGGATGGGCGCGATTTCTGCGCCATCGGAACCGTCCATCCGAAGGCCTTCCGGAGGTTTTTGTTTCGTAATTTTCGGACGTCCGCACAGGCCGATAGGGGCGTTTGAACGTGGGACCCCGTTTTCCGGACTTGTCGAATTCGGCAGCCAAAAGGGTATTTTAATTTTTCGGAGGCCCAGACGGCCTCGGATGGGCGCGATTTCTGCGCCATCGGAACCGTCCATCCGAAGGCCTTCCGGAGGTTTTTGTTTCGTAATTTTCGGACGTCCGCACAGGCCGATAGGGGCGTTTCAACGTTGGACGCCGTTTTCCGGACTTGTCGAATTCGACAGCCAAAAGGGTATTTTAATTTTTCGGAGGCCCAGACGGCCTCGGATCGGCGCGATTTCTGCGCCATCGGAACCGTCCATTCGGAGGCCTTCCGGAGAATTTTGTTTCGTAATTTTCGGACGTCCGCACAGGCCGATAGGGGCGTTTCAACGTTGGACGCCGTTTTCCGGACTTGTCGAATTCGACAGCCAAAAGGGTATTTTAATTTTTCGGAGGCCCAGACGGCCTCGGATCGGCGCGATTTCTGCGCCATCGGAACCGTCCATTCGGAGGCCTTCCGGAGAATTTTGTTTCGTAATTTTCGGACGTCCGCACAGGCCGATAGGGGCGTTTCAACGTTGGACGCCGTTTTCCGGACTTGTCGAATTCGACAGCCAAAAGGGTATTTTAATTTTTCGGAGGCCCAGACGGCCTCGGATCGGCGCGATTTCTGCGCCATCGGAACCGTGAGCTCGGAGGCCTTCCGCAGGTTTTTGTTGCGTAATTTTCGGACGTCCGCACAGGCCGATAGGGGCGTTTCAACGTTGGACGCCGTTTTCCGGACTTGTCGAATTCGACAGCCAAAAGGGTATTTTAATTTTTCGGAGGCCCAGACGGCCTCGGATCGGCGCGATTTCTGCGCCATCGGAACCGTGAGCTCGGAGGCCTTCCGCAGGTTTTTGTTGCGTAATTTTCGGACGTCCGCACAGGCCGATAGGGGCGTTTGAACGAGGGACGCCGTTTTCCGGACTTGTCGAATTCGACAGCCAAAAGGGTATTTTAATTTTTCGGAGGCCCAGACGGCCTCGGATGGGCGCGATTTCTGCGCCATCGGAACCGTCCATCCGAAGGCCTTCCGGAGGTTTTTGTTTCGTAATTTTCGGACGTCCGCACAGGCCGATAGGGGCGTTTCAACGTTGGACGCCGTTTTCCGGACTTGTCGAATTCGACAGCCAAAAGGGTATTTTAATTTTTCGGAGGCCCAGACGGCCTCGGATCGGCGCGATTTCTGCGCCATCGGAACCGTCCATTCGGAGGCCTTCCGGAGAATTTTGTTTCGTAATTTTCGGACGTCCGCACAGGCCGATAGGGGCGTTTCAACGTTGGACGCCGTTTTCCGGACTTGTCGAATTCGACAGCCAAAAGGGTATTTTAATTTTTCGGAGGCCCAGACGGCCTCGGATGGGCGCGATTTCTGCGCCATCGGAACCGTCCATCCGAAGGCCTTCCGGAGGTTTTTGTTTCGTAATTTTCGGACGTCCGCACAGGCCGATAGGGGCGTTTCAACGTTGGACGCCGTTTTCCGGACTTGTCGAATTCGACAGCCAAAAGGGTATTTTAATTTTTCGGAGGCCCAGACGGCCTCGGATGGGCGCGATTTCTGCGCCATCGGAACCGTCCATCCGAAGGCCTTCCGGAGGTTTTTGTTTCGTAATTTTCGGACGTCCGCACAGGCCGATAGGGGCGTTTCAACGTTGGACGCCGTTTTCCGGACTTGTCGAATTCGACAGCCAAAAGGGTATTTTAATTTTTCGGAGGCCCAGACGGCCTCGGATCGGCGCGATTTCTGCGCCATCGGAACCGTCCATTCGGAGGCCTTCCGGAGAATTTTGTTTCGTAATTTTCGGACGTCCGCACAGGCCGATAGGGGCGTTTCAACGTTGGACGCCGTTTTCCGGACTTGTCGAATTCGACAGCCAAAAGGGTATTTTAATTTTTCGGAGGCCCAGACGGCCTCGGATGGGCGCGATTTCTGCGCCATCGGAACCGTCCATCCGAAGGCCTTCCGGAGGTTTTTGTTTCGTAATTTTCGGACGTCCGCACAGGCCGATAGGGGCGTTTCAACGTTGGACGCCGTTTTCCGGACTTGTCGAATTCGACAGCCAAAAGGGTATTTTAATTTTTCGGAGGCCCAGACGGCCTCGGATGGGCGCGATTTCTGCGCCATCGGAACCGTCCATCCGAAGGCCTTCCGGAGGTTTTTGTTTCGTAATTTTCGGACGTCCGCACAGGCCGATAGGGGCGTTTCAACGTTGGACGCCGTTTTCCGGACTTGTCGAATTCGACAGCCAAAAGGGTATTTTAATTTTTCGGAGGCCCAGACGGCCTCGGATCGGCGCGATTTCTGCGCCATCGGAACCGTCCATTCGGAGGCCTTCCGGAGAATTTTGTTTCGTAATTTTCGGACGTCCGCACAGGCCGATAGGGGCGTTTCAACGTTGGACGCCGTTTTCCGGACTTGTCGAATTCGACAGCCAAAAGGGTATTTTAATTTTTCGGAGGCCCAGACGGCCTCGGATCGGCGCGATTTCTGCGCCATCGGAACCGTGAGCTCGGAGGCCTTCCGCAGGTTTTTGTTGCGTAATTTTCGGACGTCCGCACAGGCCGATAGGGGCGTTTCAACGTTGGACGCCGTTTTCCGGACTTGTCGAATTCGACAGCCAAAAGGGTATTTTAATTTTTCGGAGGCCCAGACGGCCTCGGATCGGCGCGATTTCTGCGCCATCGGAACCGTGAGCTCGGAGGCCTTCCGCAGGTTTTTGTTGCGTAATTTTCGGACGTCCGCACAGGCCGATAGGGGCGTTTCAACGTTGGACGCCGTTTTCCGGACTTGTCGAATTCGACAGCCAAAAGGGTATTTTAATTTTTCGGAGGCCCAGACGGCCTCGGATCGGCGCGATTTCTGCGCCATCGGAACCGTGAGCTCGGAGGCCTTCCGCAGGTTTTTGTTGCGTAATTTTCGGACGTCCGCACAGGCCGATAGGGGCGTTTGAACGAGGGACGCCGTTTTCCGGACTTGTCGAATTCGACAGCCAAAAGGGTATTTTAATTTTTCGGAGGCCCAGACGGCCTCGGATGGGCGCGATTTCTGCGCCATCGGAACCGTCCATCCGAAGGCCTTCCGGAGGTTTTTGTTTCGTAATTTTCGGACGTCCGCACAGGCCGATAGGGGCGTTTCAACGTTGGACGCCGTTTTCCGGACTTGTCGAATTCGACAGCCAAAAGGGTATTTTAATTTTTCGGAGGCCCAGACGGCCTCGGATCGGCGCGATTTCTGCGCCATCGGAACCGTCCATTCGGAGGCCTTCCGGAGAATTTTGTTTCGTAATTTTCGGACGTCCGCACAGGCCGATAGGGGCGTTTCAACGTTGGACGCCGTTTTCCGGACTTGTCGAATTCGACAGCCAAAAGGGTATTTTAATTTTTCGGAGGCCCAGACGGCCTCGGATGGGCGCGATTTCTGCGCCATCGGAACCGTCCATCCGAAGGCCTTCCGGAGGTTTTTGTTTCGTAATTTTCGGACGTCCGCACAGGCCGATAGGGGCGTTTCAACGTTGGACGCCGTTTTCCGGACTTGTCGAATTCGACAGCCAAAAGGGTATTTTAATTTTTCGGAGGCCCAGACGGCCTCGGATGGGCGCGATTTCTGCGCCATCGGAACCGTCCATCCGAAGGCCTTCCGGAGGTTTTTGTTTCGTAATTTTCGGACGTCCGCACAGGCCGATAGGGGCGTTTCAACGTTGGACGCCGTTTTCCGGACTTGTCGAATTCGACAGCCAAAAGGGTATTTTAATTTTTCGGAGGCCCAGACGGCCTCGGATCGGCGCGATTTCTGCGCCATCGGAACCGTCCATTCGGAGGCCTTCCGGAGAATTTTGTTTCGTAATTTTCGGACGTCCGCACAGGCCGATAGGGGCGTTTCAACGTTGGACGCCGTTTTCCGGACTTGTCGAATTCGACAGCCAAAAGGGTATTTTAATTTTTCGGAGGCCCAGACGGCCTCGGATCGGCGCGATTTCTGCGCCATCGGAACCGTGAGCTCGGAGGCCTTCCGCAGGTTTTTGTTGCGTAATTTTCGGACGTCCGCACAGGCCGATAGGGGCGTTTCAACGTTGGACGCCGTTTTCCGGACTTGTCGAATTCGACAGCCAAAAGGGTATTTTAATTTTTCGGAGGCCCAGACGGCCTCGGATCGGCGCGATTTCTGCGCCATCGGAACCGTGAGCTCGGAGGCCTTCCGCAGGTTTTTGTTGCGTAATTTTCGGACGTCCGCACAGGCCGATAGGGGCGTTTCAACGTTGGACGCCGTTTTCCGGACTTGTCGAATTCGACAGCCAAAAGGGTATTTTAATTTTTCGGAGGCCCAGACGGCCTCGGATCGGCGCGATTTCTGCGCCATCGGAACCGTGAGCTCGGAGGCCTTCCGCAGGTTTTTGTTGCGTAATTTTCGGACGTCCGCACAGGCCGATAGGGGCGTTTGAACGAGGGACGCCGTTTTCCGGACTTGTCGAATTCGACAGCCAAAAGGGTATTTTAATTTTTCGGAGGCCCAGACGGCCTCGGATGGGCGCGATTTCTGCGCCATCGGAACCGTCCATCCGAAGGCCTTCCGGAGGTTTTTGTTTCGTAATTTTCGGACGTCCGCACAGGCCGATAGGGGCGTTTGAACGTGGGACCCCGTTTTCCGGACTTGTCGAATTCGGCAGCCAAAAGGGTATTTTAATTTTTCGGAGGCCCAGACGGCCTCGGATGGGCGCGATTTCTGCGCCATCGGAACCGTCCATCCGAAGGCCTTCCGGAGGTTTTTGTTTCGTAATTTTCGGACGTCCGCACAGGCCGATAGGGGCGTTTCAACGTTGGACGCCGTTTTCCGGACTTGTCGAATTCGACAGCCAAAAGGGTATTTTAATTTTTCGGAGGCCCAGACGGCCTCGGATCGGCGCGATTTCTGCGCCATCGGAACCGTCCATTCGGAGGCCTTCCGGAGAATTTTGTTTCGTAATTTTCGGACGTCCGCACAGGCCGATAGGGGCGTTTCAACGTTGGACGCCGTTTTCCGGACTTGTCGAATTCGACAGCCAAAAGGGTATTTTAATTTTTCGGAGGCCCAGACGGCCTCGGATCGGCGCGATTTCTGCGCCATCGGAACCGTCCATTCGTAGGCCTTCCGGAGAATTTTGTTTCGTAATTTTCGGACGTCCGCACAGGCCGATAGGGGCGTTTCAACGTTGGACGCCGTTTTCCGGACTTGTCGAATTCGACAGCCAAAAGGGTATTTTAATTTTTCGGAGGCCCAGACGGCCTCGGATCGGCGCGATTTCTGCGCCATCGGAACCGTGAGCTCGGAGGCCTTCCGCAGGTTTTTGTTGCGTAATTTTCGGACGTCCGCACAGGCCGATAGGGGCGTTTCAACGTTGGACGCCGTTTTCCGGACTTGTCGAATTCGACAGCCAAAAGGGTATTTTAATTTTTCGGAGGCCCAGACGGCCTCGGATCGGCGCGATTTCTGCGCCATCGGAACCGTGAGCTCGGAGGCCTTCCGCAGGTTTTTGTTGCGTAATTTTCGGACGTCCGCACAGGCCGATAGGGGCGTTTGAACGAGGGACGCCGTTTTCCGGACTTGTCGAATTCGACAGCCAAAAGGGTATTTTAATTTTTCGGAGGCCCAGACGGCCTCGGATGGGCGCGATTTCTGCGCCATCGGAACCGTCCATCCGAAGGCCTTCCGGAGGTTTTTGTTTCGTAATTTTCGGACGTCCGCACAGGCCGATAGGGGCGTTTCAACGTTGGACGCCGTTTTCCGGACTTGTCGAATTCGACAGCCAAAAGGGTATTTTAATTTTTCGGAGGCCCAGACGGCCTCGGATCGGCGCGATTTCTGCGCCATCGGAACCGTCCATTCGGAGGCCTTCCGGAGAATTTTGTTTCGTAATTTTCGGACGTCCGCACAGGCCGATAGGGGCGTTTCAACGTTGGACGCCGTTTTCCGGACTTGTCGAATTCGACAGCCAAAAGGGTATTTTAATTTTTCGGAGGCCCAGACGGCCTCGGATGGGCGCGATTTCTGCGCCATCGGAACCGTCCATCCGAAGGCCTTCCGGAGGTTTTTGTTTCGTAATTTTCGGACGTCCGCACAGGCCGATAGGGGCGTTTCAACGTTGGACGCCGTTTTCCGGACTTGTCGAATTCGACAGCCAAAAGGGTATTTTAATTTTTCGGAGGCCCAGACGGCCTCGGATGGGCGCGATTTCTGCGCCATCGGAACCGTCCATCCGAAGGCCTTCCGGAGGTTTTTGTTTCGTAATTTTCGGACGTCCGCACAGGCCGATAGGGGCGTTTCAACGTTGGACGCCGTTTTCCGGACTTGTCGAATTCGACAGCCAAAAGGGTATTTTAATTTTTCGGAGGCCCAGACGGCCTCGGATCGGCGCGATTTCTGCGCCATCGGAACCGTCCATTCGGAGGCCTTCCGGAGAATTTTGTTTCGTAATTTTCGGACGTCCGCACAGGCCGATAGGGGCGTTTCAACGTTGGACGCCGTTTTCCGGACTTGTCGAATTCGACAGCCAAAAGGGTATTTTAATTTTTCGGAGGCCCAGACGGCCTCGGATCGGCGCGATTTCTGCGCCATCGGAACCGTCCATTCGGAGGCCTTCCGGAGAATTTTGTTTCGTAATTTTCGGACGTCCGCACAGGCCGATAGGGGCGTTTGAACGTGGGACCCCGTTTTCCGGACTTGTCGAATTCGGCAGCCAAAAGGGTATTTTAATTTTTCGGAGGCCCAGACGGCCTCGGATGGGCGCGATTTCTGCGCCATCGGAACCGTCCATCCGAAGGCCTTCCGGAGGTTTTTGTTTCGTAATTTTCGGACGTCCGCACAGGCCGATAGGGGCGTTTCAACGTTGGACGCCGTTTTCCGGACTTGTCGAATTCGACAGCCAAAAGGGTATTTTAATTTTTCGGAGGCCCAGACGGCCTCGGATCGGCGCGATTTCTGCGCCATCGGAACCGTCCATTCGGAGGCCTTCCGGAGAATTTTGTTTCGTAATTTTCGGACGTCCGCACAGGCCGATAGGGGCGTTTCAACGTTGGACGCCGTTTTCCGGACTTGTCGAATTCGACAGCCAAAAGGGTATTTTAATTTTTCGGAGGCCCAGACGGCCTCGGATCGGCGCGATTTCTGCGCCATCGGAACCGTGAGCTCGGAGGCCTTCCGCAGGTTTTTGTTGCGTAATTTTCGGACGTCCGCACAGGCCGATAGGGGCGTTTCAACGTTGGACGCCGTTTTCCGGACTTGTCGAATTCGACAGCCAAAAGGGTATTTTAATTTTTCGGAGGCCCAGACGGCCTCGGATCGGCGCGATTTCTGCGCCATCGGAACCGTGAGCTCGGAGGCCTTCCGCAGGTTTTTGTTGCGTAATTTTCGGACGTCCGCACAGGCCGATAGGGGCGTTTGAACGAGGGACGCCGTTTTCCGGACTTGTCGAATTCGACAGCCAAAAGGGTATTTTAATTTTTCGGAGGCCCAGACGGCCTCGGATGGGCGCGATTTCTGCGCCATCGGAACCGTCCATCCGAAGGCCTTCCGGAGGTTTTTGTTTCGTAATTTTCGGACGTCCGCACAGGCCGATAGGGGCGTTTCAACGTTGGACGCCGTTTTCCGGACTTGTCGAATTCGACAGCCAAAAGGGTATTTTAATTTTTCGGAGGCCCAGACGGCCTCGGATCGGCGCGATTTCTGCGCCATCGGAACCGTCCATTCGGAGGCCTTCCGGAGAATTTTGTTTCGTAATTTTCGGACGTCCGCACAGGCCGATAGGGGCGTTTCAACGTTGGACGCCGTTTTCCGGACTTGTCGAATTCGACAGCCAAAAGGGTATTTTAATTTTTCGGAGGCCCAGACGGCCTCGGATGGGCGCGATTTCTGCGCCATCGGAACCGTCCATCCGAAGGCCTTCCGGAGGTTTTTGTTTCGTAATTTTCGGACGTCCGCACAGGCCGATAGGGGCGTTTCAACGTTGGACGCCGTTTTCCGGACTTGTCGAATTCGACAGCCAAAAGGGTATTTTAATTTTTCGGAGGCCCAGACGGCCTCGGATCGGCGCGATTTCTGCGCCATCGGAACCGTCCATTCGGAGGCCTTCCGGAGAATTTTGTTTCGTAATTTTCGGACGTCCGCACAGGCCGATAGGGGCGTTTCAACGTTGGACGCCGTTTTCCGGACTTGTCGAATTCGACAGCCAAAAGGGTATTTTAATTTTTCGGAGGCCCAGACGGCCTCGGATCGGCGCGATTTCTGCGCCATCGGAACCGTCCATTCGGAGGCCTTCCGGAGAATTTTGTTTCGTAATTTTCGGACGTCCGCACAGGCCGATAGGGGCGTTTGAACGTGGGACCCCGTTTTCCGGACTTGTCGAATTCGGCAGCCAAAAGGGTATTTTAATTTTTCGGAGGCCCAGACGGCCTCGGATGGGCGCGATTTCTGCGCCATCGGAACCGTCCATCCGAAGGCCTTCCGGAGGTTTTTGTTTCGTAATTTTCGGACGTCCGCACAGGCCGATAGGGGCGTTTCAACGTTGGACGCCGTTTTCCGGACTTGTCGAATTCGACAGCCAAAAGGGTATTTTAATTTTTCGGAGGCCCAGACGGCCTCGGATCGGCGCGATTTCTGCGCCATCGGAACCGTCCATTCGGAGGCCTTCCGGAGAATTTTGTTTCGTAATTTTCGGACGTCCGCACAGGCCGATAGGGGCGTTTCAACGTTGGACGCCGTTTTCCGGACTTGTCGAATTCGACAGCCAAAAGGGTATTTTAATTTTTCGGAGGCCCAGACGGCCTCGGATCGGCGCGATTTCTGCGCCATCGGAACCGTGAGCTCGGAGGCCTTCCGCAGGTTTTTGTTGCGTAATTTTCGGACGTCCGCACAGGCCGATAGGGGCGTTTCAACGTTGGACGCCGTTTTCCGGACTTGTCGAATTCGACAGCCAAAAGGGTATTTTAATTTTTCGGAGGCCCAGACGGCCTCGGATCGGCGCGATTTCTGCGCCATCGGAACCGTGAGCTCGGAGGCCTTCCGCAGGTTTTTGTTGCGTAATTTTCGGACGTCCGCACAGGCCGATAGGGGCGTTTGAACGAGGGACGCCGTTTTCCGGACTTGTCGAATTCGACAGCCAAAAGGGTATTTTAATTTTTCGGAGGCCCAGACGGCCTCGGATGGGCGCGATTTCTGCGCCATCGGAACCGTCCATCCGAAGGCCTTCCGGAGGTTTTTGTTTCGTAATTTTCGGACGTCCGCACAGGCCGATAGGGGCGTTTGAACGTGGGACCCCGTTTTCCGGACTTGTCGAATTCGGCAGCCAAAAGGGTATTTTAATTTTTCGGAGGCCCAGACGGCCTCGGATGGGCGCGATTTCTGCGCCATCGGAACCGTCCATCCGAAGGCCTTCCGGAGGTTTTTGTTTCGTAATTTTCGGACGTCCGCACAGGCCGATAGGGGCGTTTCAACGTTGGACGCCGTTTTCCGGACTTGTCGAATTCGACAGCCAAAAGGGTATTTTAATTTTTCGGAGGCCCAGACGGCCTCGGATCGGCGCGATTTCTGCGCCATCGGAACCGTCCATTCGGAGGCCTTCCGGAGAATTTTGTTTCGTAATTTTCGGACGTCCGCACAGGCCGATAGGGGCGTTTCAACGTTGGACGCCGTTTTCCGGACTTGTCGAATTCGACAGCCAAAAGGGTATTTTAATTTTTCGGAGGCCCAGACGGCCTCGGATCGGCGCGATTTCTGCGCCATCGGAACCGTCCATTCGGAGGCCTTCCGGAGAATTTTGTTTCGTAATTTTCGGACGTCCGCACAGGCCGATAGGGGCGTTTCAACGTTGGACGCCGTTTTCCGGACTTGTCGAATTCGACAGCCAAAAGGGTATTTTAATTTTTCGGAGGCCCAGACGGCCTCGGATCGGCGCGATTTCTGCGCCATCGGAACCGTGAGCTCGGAGGCCTTCCGCAGGTTTTTGTTGCGTAATTTTCGGACGTCCGCACAGGCCGATAGGGGCGTTTCAACGTTGGACGCCGTTTTCCGGACTTGTCGAATTCGACAGCCAAAAGGGTATTTTAATTTTTCGGAGGCCCAGACGGCCTCGGATCGGCGCGATTTCTGCGCCATCGGAACCGTGAGCTCGGAGGCCTTCCGCAGGTTTTTGTTGCGTAATTTTCGGACGTCCGCACAGGCCGATAGGGGCGTTTGAACGAGGGACGCCGTTTTCCGGACTTGTCGAATTCGACAGCCAAAAGGGTATTTTAATTTTTCGGAGGCCCAGACGGCCTCGGATGGGCGCGATTTCTGCGCCATCGGAACCGTCCATCCGAAGGCCTTCCGGAGGTTTTTGTTTCGTAATTTTCGGACGTCCGCACAGGCCGATAGGGGCGTTTCAACGTTGGACGCCGTTTTCCGGACTTGTCGAATTCGACAGCCAAAAGGGTATTTTAATTTTTCGGAGGCCCAGACGGCCTCGGATCGGCGCGATTTCTGCGCCATCGGAACCGTCCATTCGGAGGCCTTCCGGAGAATTTTGTTTCGTAATTTTCGGACGTCCGCACAGGCCGATAGGGGCGTTTCAACGTTGGACGCCGTTTTCCGGACTTGTCGAATTCGACAGCCAAAAGGGTATTTTAATTTTTCGGAGGCCCAGACGGCCTCGGATGGGCGCGATTTCTGCGCCATCGGAACCGTCCATCCGAAGGCCTTCCGGAGGTTTTTGTTTCGTAATTTTCGGACGTCCGCACAGGCCGATAGGGGCGTTTCAACGTTGGACGCCGTTTTCCGGACTTGTCGAATTCGACAGCCAAAAGGGTATTTTAATTTTTCGGAGGCCCAGACGGCCTCGGATGGGCGCGATTTCTGCGCCATCGGAACCGTCCATCCGAAGGCCTTCCGGAGGTTTTTGTTTCGTAATTTTCGGACGTCCGCACAGGCCGATAGGGGCGTTTCAACGTTGGACGCCGTTTTCCGGACTTGTCGAATTCGACAGCCAAAAGGGTATTTTAATTTTTCGGAGGCCCAGACGGCCTCGGATCGGCGCGATTTCTGCGCCATCGGAACCGTCCATTCGGAGGCCTTCCGGAGAATTTTGTTTCGTAATTTTCGGACGTCCGCACAGGCCGATAGGGGCGTTTCAACGTTGGACGCCGTTTTCCGGACTTGTCGAATTCGACAGCCAAAAGGGTATTTTAATTTTTCGGAGGCCCAGACGGCCTCGGATCGGCGCGATTTCTGCGCCATCGGAACCGTCCATTCGGAGGCCTTCCGGAGAATTTTGTTTCGTAATTTTCGGACGTCCGCACAGGCCGATAGGGGCGTTTGAACGTGGGACCCCGTTTTCCGGACTTGTCGAATTCGGCAGCCAAAAGGGTATTTTAATTTTTCGGAGGCCCAGACGGCCTCGGATGGGCGCGATTTCTGCGCCATCGGAACCGTCCATCCGAAGGCCTTCCGGAGGTTTTTGTTTCGTAATTTTCGGACGTCCGCACAGGCCGATAGGGGCGTTTCAACGTTGGACGCCGTTTTCCGGACTTGTCGAATTCGACAGCCAAAAGGGTATTTTAATTTTTCGGAGGCCCAGACGGCCTCGGATCGGCGCGATTTCTGCGCCATCGGAACCGTCCATTCGGAGGCCTTCCGGAGAATTTTGTTTCGTAATTTTCGGACGTCCGCACAGGCCGATAGGGGCGTTTCAACGTTGGACGCCGTTTTCCGGACTTGTCGAATTCGACAGCCAAAAGGGTATTTTAATTTTTCGGAGGCCCAGACGGCCTCGGATGGGCGCGATTTCTGCGCCATCGGAACCGTCCATCCGAAGGCCTTCCGGAGGTTTTTGTTTCGTAATTTTCGGACGTCCGCACAGGCCGATAGGGGCGTTTCAACGTTGGACGCCGTTTTCCGGACTTGTCGAATTCGACAGCCAAAAGGGTATTTTAATTTTTCGGAGGCCCAGACGGCCTCGGATGGGCGCGATTTCTGCGCCATCGGAACCGTCCATCCGAAGGCCTTCCGGAGGTTTTTGTTTCGTAATTTTCGGACGTCCGCACAGGCCGATAGGGGCGTTTCAACGTTGGACGCCGTTTTCCGGACTTGTCGAATTCGACAGCCAAAAGGGTATTTTAATTTTTCGGAGGCCCAGACGGCCTCGGATCGGCGCGATTTCTGCGCCATCGGAACCGTCCATTCGGAGGCCTTCCGGAGAATTTTGTTTCGTAATTTTCGGACGTCCGCACAGGCCGATAGGGGCGTTTCAACGTTGGACGCCGTTTTCCGGACTTGTCGAATTCGACAGCCAAAAGGGTATTTTAATTTTTCGGAGGCCCAGACGGCCTCGGATCGGCGCGATTTCTGCGCCATCGGAACCGTCCATTCGGAGGCCTTCCGGAGAATTTTGTTTCGTAATTTTCGGACGTCCGCACAGGCCGATAGGGGCGTTTGAACGTGGGACCCCGTTTTCCGGACTTGTCGAATTCGGCAGCCAAAAGGGTATTTTAATTTTTCGGAGGCCCAGACGGCCTCGGATGGGCGCGATTTCTGCGCCATCGGAACCGTCCATCCGAAGGCCTTCCGGAGGTTTTTGTTTCGTAATTTTCGGACGTCCGCACAGGCCGATAGGGGCGTTTCAACGTTGGACGCCGTTTTCCGGACTTGTCGAATTCGACAGCCAAAAGGGTATTTTAATTTTTCGGAGGCCCAGACGGCCTCGGATCGGCGCGATTTCTGCGCCATCGGAACCGTCCATTCGGAGGCCTTCCGGAGAATTTTGTTTCGTAATTTTCGGACGTCCGCACAGGCCGATAGGGGCGTTTCAACGTTGGACGCCGTTTTCCGGACTTGTCGAATTCGACAGCCAAAAGGGTATTTTAATTTTTCGGAGGCCCAGACGGCCTCGGATCGGCGCGATTTCTGCGCCATCGGAACCGTGAGCTCGGAGGCCTTCCGCAGGTTTTTGTTGCGTAATTTTCGGACGTCCGCACAGGCCGATAGGGGCGTTTCAACGTTGGACGCCGTTTTCCGGACTTGTCGAATTCGACAGCCAAAAGGGTATTTTAATTTTTCGGAGGCCCAGACGGCCTCGGATCGGCGCGATTTCTGCGCCATCGGAACCGTGAGCTCGGAGGCCTTCCGCAGGTTTTTGTTGCGTAATTTTCGGACGTCCGCACAGGCCGATAGGGGCGTTTGAACGAGGGACGCCGTTTTCCGGACTTGTCGAATTCGACAGCCAAAAGGGTATTTTAATTTTTCGGAGGCCCAGACGGCCTCGGATGGGCGCGATTTCTGCGCCATCGGAACCGTCCATCCGAAGGCCTTCCGGAGGTTTTTGTTTCGTAATTTTCGGACGTCCGCACAGGCCGATAGGGGCGTTTCAACGTTGGACGCCGTTTTCCGGACTTGTCGAATTCGACAGCCAAAAGGGTATTTTAATTTTTCGGAGGCCCAGACGGCCTCGGATCGGCGCGATTTCTGCGCCATCGGAACCGTCCATTCGGAGGCCTTCCGGAGAATTTTGTTTCGTAATTTTCGGACGTCCGCACAGGCCGATAGGGGCGTTTCAACGTTGGACGCCGTTTTCCGGACTTGTCGAATTCGACAGCCAAAAGGGTATTTTAATTTTTCGGAGGCCCAGACGGCCTCGGATGGGCGCGATTTCTGCGCCATCGGAACCGTCCATCCGAAGGCCTTCCGGAGGTTTTTGTTTCGTAATTTTCGGACGTCCGCACAGGCCGATAGGGGCGTTTCAACGTTGGACGCCGTTTTCCGGACTTGTCGAATTCGACAGCCAAAAGGGTATTTTAATTTTTCGGAGGCCCAGACGGCCTCGGATGGGCGCGATTTCTGCGCCATCGGAACCGTCCATCCGAAGGCCTTCCGGAGGTTTTTGTTTCGTAATTTTCGGACGTCCGCACAGGCCGATAGGGGCGTTTCAACGTTGGACGCCGTTTTCCGGACTTGTCGAATTCGACAGCCAAAAGGGTATTTTAATTTTTCGGAGGCCCAGACGGCCTCGGATCGGCGCGATTTCTGCGCCATCGGAACCGTCCATTCGGAGGCCTTCCGGAGAATTTTGTTTCGTAATTTTCGGACGTCCGCACAGGCCGATAGGGGCGTTTCAACGTTGGACGCCGTTTTCCGGACTTGTCGAATTCGACAGCCAAAAGGGTATTTTAATTTTTCGGAGGCCCAGACGGCCTCGGATCGGCGCGATTTCTGCGCCATCGGAACCGTCCATTCGGAGGCCTTCCGGAGGTTTTTGTTTCGTAATTTTCGGACGTCCGCACAGGCCGATAGGGGCGTTTCAACGTTGGACGCCGTTTTCCGGACTTGTCGAATTCGACAGCCAAAAGGGTATTTTAATTTTTCGGAGGCCCAGACGGCCTCGGATGGGCGCGATTTCTGCGCCATCGGAACCGTCCATCCGAAGGCCTTCCGGAGGTTTTTGTTTCGTAATTTTCGGACGTCCGCACAGGCCGATAGGGGCGTTTCAACGTTGGACGCCGTTTTCCGGACTTGTCGAATTCGACAGCCAAAAGGGTATTTTAATTTTTCGGAGGCCCAGACGGCCTCGGATGGGCGCGATTTCTGCGCCATCGGAACCGTCCATTCGGAGGCCTTCCGGAGGTTTTAGTTTCGTAATTTTCGGACGTCCGCACAGGCCGATAGGGGCGTTTCAACGTTGGACGCCGTTTTCCGGACTTGTCGAATTCGACAGCCAAAAGGGTATTTTAATTTTTCGGAGGCCCAGACGGCCTCGGATCGGCGCGATTTCTGCGCCATCGGAACCGTCCATTCGGAGGCCTTCCGGAGAATTTTGTTTCGTAATTTTCGGACGTCCGCACAGGCCGATAGGGGCGTTTCAACGTTGGACGCCGTTTTCCGGACTTGTCGAATTCGACAGCCAAAAGGGTATTTTAATTTTTCGGAGGCCCAGACGGCCTCGGATCGGCGCGATTTCTGCGCCATCGGAACCGTGAGCTCGGAGGCCTTCCGCAGGTTTTTGTTGCGTAATTTTCGGACGTCCGCACAGGCCGATAGGGGCGTTTCAACGTTGGACGCCGTTTTCCGGACTTGTCGAATTCGACAGCCAAAAGGGTATTTTAATTTTTCGGAGGCCCAGACGGCCTCGGATCGGCGCGATTTCTGCGCCATCGGAACCGTGAGCTCGGAGGCCTTCCGCAGGTTTTTGTTGCGTAATTTTCGGACGTCCGCACAGGCCGATAGGGGCGTTTGAACGAGGGACGCCGTTTTCCGGACTTGTCGAATTCGACAGCCAAAAGGGTATTTTAATTTTTCGGAGGCCCAGACGGCCTCGGATGGGCGCGATTTCTGCGCCATCGGAACCGTCCATCCGAAGGCCTTCCGGAGGTTTTTGTTTCGTAATTTTCGGACGTCCGCACAGGCCGATAGGGGCGTTTCAACGTTGGACGCCGTTTTCCGGACTTGTCGAATTCGACAGCCAAAAGGGTATTTTAATTTTTCGGAGGCCCAGACGGCCTCGGATCGGCGCGATTTCTGCGCCATCGGAACCGTCCATTCGGAGGCCTTCCGGAGAATTTTGTTTCGTAATTTTCGGACGTCCGCACAGGCCGATAGGGGCGTTTCAACGTTGGACGCCGTTTTCCGGACTTGTCGAATTCGACAGCCAAAAGGGTATTTTAATTTTTCGGAGGCCCAGACGGCCTCGGATCGGCGCGATTTCTGCGCCATCGGAACCGTCCATTCGGAGGCCTTCCGGAGAATTTTGTTTCGTAATTTTCGGACGTCCGCACAGGCCGATAGGGGCGTTTGAACGTGGGACCCCGTTTTCCGGACTTGTCGAATTCGGCAGCCAAAAGGGTATTTTAATTTTTCGGAGGCCCAGACGGCCTCGGATGGGCGCGATTTCTGCGCCATCGGAACCGTCCATCCGAAGGCCTTCCGGAGGTTTTTGTTTCGTAATTTTCGGACGTCCGCACAGGCCGATAGGGGCGTTTCAACGTTGGACGCCGTTTTCCGGACTTGTCGAATTCGACAGCCAAAAGGGTATTTTAATTTTTCGGAGGCCCAGACGGCCTCGGATCGGCGCGATTTCTGCGCCATCGGAACCGTCCATTCGGAGGCCTTCCGGAGAATTTTGTTTCGTAATTTTCGGACGTCCGCACAGGCCGATAGGGGCGTTTCAACGTTGGACGCCGTTTTCCGGACTTGTCGAATTCGACAGCCAAAAGGGTATTTTAATTTTTCGGAGGCCCAGACGGCCTCGGATCGGCGCGATTTCTGCGCCATCGGAACCGTGAGCTCGGAGGCCTTCCGCAGGTTTTTGTTGCGTAATTTTCGGACGTCCGCACAGGCCGATAGGGGCGTTTCAACGTTGGACGCCGTTTTCCGGACTTGTCGAATTCGACAGCCAAAAGGGTATTTTAATTTTTCGGAGGCCCAGACGGCCTCGGATCGGCGCGATTTCTGCGCCATCGGAACCGTGAGCTCGGAGGCCTTCCGCAGGTTTTTGTTGCGTAATTTTCGGACGTCCGCACAGGCCGATAGGGGCGTTTGAACGAGGGACGCCGTTTTCCGGACTTGTCGAATTCGACAGCCAAAAGGGTATTTTAATTTTTCGGAGGCCCAGACGGCCTCGGATGGGCGCGATTTCTGCGCCATCGGAACCGTCCATCCGAAGGCCTTCCGGAGGTTTTTGTTTCGTAATTTTCGGACGTCCGCACAGGCCGATAGGGGCGTTTCAACGTTGGACGCCGTTTTCCGGACTTGTCGAATTCGACAGCCAAAAGGGTATTTTAATTTTTCGGAGGCCCAGACGGCCTCGGATCGGCGCGATTTCTGCGCCATCGGAACCGTCCATTCGGAGGCCTTCCGGAGAATTTTGTTTCGTAATTTTCGGACGTCCGCACAGGCCGATAGGGGCGTTTCAACGTTGGACGCCGTTTTCCGGACTTGTCGAATTCGACAGCCAAAAGGGTATTTTAATTTTTCGGAGGCCCAGACGGCCTCGGATGGGCGCGATTTCTGCGCCATCGGAACCGTCCATCCGAAGGCCTTCCGGAGGTTTTTGTTTCGTAATTTTCGGACGTCCGCACAGGCCGATAGGGGCGTTTCAACGTTGGACGCCGTTTTCCGGACTTGTCGAATTCGACAGCCAAAAGGGTATTTTAATTTTTCGGAGGCCCAGACGGCCTCGGATGGGCGCGATTTCTGCGCCATCGGAACCGTCCATCCGAAGGCCTTCCGGAGGTTTTTGTTTCGTAATTTTCGGACGTCCGCACAGGCCGATAGGGGCGTTTCAACGTTGGACGCCGTTTTCCGGACTTGTCGAATTCGACAGCCAAAAGGGTATTTTAATTTTTCGGAGGCCCAGACGGCCTCGGATCGGCGCGATTTCTGCGCCATCGGAACCGTCCATTCGGAGGCCTTCCGGAGAATTTTGTTTCGTAATTTTCGGACGTCCGCACAGGCCGATAGGGGCGTTTCAACGTTGGACGCCGTTTTCCGGACTTGTCGAATTCGACAGCCAAAAGGGTATTTTAATTTTTCGGAGGCCCAGACGGCCTCGGATCGGCGCGATTTCTGCGCCATCGGAACCGTCCATTCGGAGGCCTTCCGGAGGTTTTTGTTTCGTAATTTTCGGACGTCCGCACAGGCCGATAGGGGCGTTTCAACGTTGGACGCCGTTTTCCGGACTTGTCGAATTCGACAGCCAAAAGGGTATTTTAATTTTTCGGAGGCCCAGACGGCCTCGGATGGGCGCGATTTCTGCGCCATCGGAACCGTCCATCCGAAGGCCTTCCGGAGGTTTTTGTTTCGTAATTTTCGGACGTCCGCACAGGCCGATAGGGGCGTTTCAACGTTGGACGCCGTTTTCCGGACTTGTCGAATTCGACAGCCAAAAGGGTATTTTAATTTTTCGGAGGCCCAGACGGCCTCGGATGGGCGCGATTTCTGCGCCATCGGAACCGTCCATTCGGAGGCCTTCCGGAGGTTTTAGTTTCGTAATTTTCGGACGTCCGCACAGGCCGATAGGGGCGTTTCAACGTTGGACGCCGTTTTCCGGACTTGTCGAATTCGACAGCCAAAAGGGTATTTTAATTTTTCGGAGGCCCAGACGGCCTCGGATCGGCGCGATTTCTGCGCCATCGGAACCGTCCATTCGGAGGCCTTCCGGAGAATTTTGTTTCGTAATTTTCGGACTTGCACAGAGGCCGATAGGGGCGTTTCAACGTTGGACGCCGTTTTCCGGACTTGTCGAATTCGACAGCCAAAAGGGTATTTTAATTTTTCGGAGGCCCAGACGGCCTCGGATCGGCGCGATTTCTGCGCCATCGGAACCGTCCATTCGGAGGCCTTCCGGAGAATTTTGTTTCGTAATTTTCGGACGTCCGCACAGGCCGATAGGGGCGTTTCAACGTTGGACGCCGTTTTCCGGACTTGTCGAATTCGACAGCCAAAAGGGTATTTTAATTTTTCGGAGGCCCAGACGGCCTCGGATCGGCGCGATTTCTGCGCCATCGGAACCGTGAGCTCGGAGGCCTTCCGCAGGTTTTTGTTGCGTAATTTTCGGACGTCCGCACAGGCCGATAGGGGCGTTTGAACGAGGGACGCCGTTTTCCGGACTTGTCGAATTCGACAGCCAAAAGGGTATTTTAATTTTTCGGAGGCCCAGACGGCCTCGGATGGGCGCGATTTCTGCGCCATCGGAACCGTCCATCCGAAGGCCTTCCGGAGGTTTTTGTTTCGTAATTTTCGGACGTCCGCACAGGCCGATAGGGGCGTTTCAACGTTGGACGCCGTTTTCCGGACTTGTCGAATTCGACAGCCAAAAGGGTATTTTAATTTTTCGGAGGCCCAGACGGCCTCGGATCGGCGCGATTTCTGCGCCATCGGAACCGTCCATTCGGAGGCCTTCCGGAGAATTTTGTTTCGTAATTTTCGGACGTCCGCACAGGCCGATAGGGGCGTTTCAACGTTGGACGCCGTTTTCCGGACTTGTCGAATTCGACAGCCAAAAGGGTATTTTAATTTTTCGGAGGCCCAGACGGCCTCGGATGGGCGCGATTTCTGCGCCATCGGAACCGTCCATCCGAAGGCCTTCCGGAGGTTTTTGTTTCGTAATTTTCGGACGTCCGCACAGGCCGATAGGGGCGTTTCAACGTTGGACGCCGTTTTCCGGACTTGTCGAATTCGACAGCCAAAAGGGTATTTTAATTTTTCGGAGGCCCAGACGGCCTCGGATGGGCGCGATTTCTGCGCCATCGGAACCGTCCATCCGAAGGCCTTCCGGAGGTTTTTGTTTCGTAATTTTCGGACGTCCGCACAGGCCGATAGGGGCGTTTCAACGTTGGACGCCGTTTTCCGGACTTGTCGAATTCGACAGCCAAAAGGGTATTTTAATTTTTCGGAGGCCCAGACGGCCTCGGATCGGCGCGATTTCTGCGCCATCGGAACCGTCCATTCGGAGGCCTTCCGGAGAATTTTGTTTCGTAATTTTCGGACGTCCGCACAGGCCGATAGGGGCGTTTCAACGTTGGACGCCGTTTTCCGGACTTGTCGAATTCGACAGCCAAAAGGGTATTTTAATTTTTCGGAGGCCCAGACGGCCTCGGATCGGCGCGATTTCTGCGCCATCGGAACCGTCCATTCGGAGGCCTTCCGGAGGTTTTTGTTTCGTAATTTTCGGACGTCCGCACAGGCCGATAGGGGCGTTTCAACGTTGGACGCCGTTTTCCGGACTTGTCGAATTCGACAGCCAAAAGGGTATTTTAATTTTTCGGAGGCCCAGACGGCCTCGGATGGGCGCGATTTCTGCGCCATCGGAACCGTCCATCCGAAGGCCTTCCGGAGGTTTTTGTTTCGTAATTTTCGGACGTCCGCACAGGCCGATAGGGGCGTTTCAACGTTGGACGCCGTTTTCCGGACTTGTCGAATTCGACAGCCAAAAGGGTATTTTAATTTTTCGGAGGCCCAGACGGCCTCGGATGGGCGCGATTTCTGCGCCATCGGAACCGTCCATTCGGAGGCCTTCCGGAGGTTTTAGTTTCGTAATTTTCGGACGTCCGCACAGGCCGATAGGGGCGTTTCAACGTTGGACGCCGTTTTCCGGACTTGTCGAATTCGACAGCCAAAAGGGTATTTTAATTTTTCGGAGGCCCAGACGGCCTCGGATCGGCGCGATTTCTGCGCCATCGGAACCGTCCATTCGGAGGCCTTCCGGAGAATTTTGTTTCGTAATTTTCGGACTTGCACAGAGGCCGATAGGGGCGTTTCAACGTTGGACGCCGTTTTCCGGACTTGTCGAATTCGACAGCCAAAAGGGTATTTTAATTTTTCGGAGGCCCAGACGGCCTCGGATGGGCGCGATTTCTGCGCCATCGGAACCGTCCATCCGAAGGCCTTCCGGAGGTTTTTGTTTCGTAATTTTCGGACGTCCGCACAGGCCGATAGGGGCGTTTCAACGTTGGACGCCGTTTTCCGGACTTGTCGAATTCGACAGCCAAAAGGGTATTTTAATTTTTCGGAGGCCCAGACGGCCTCGGATCGGCGCGATTTCTGCGCCATCGGAACCGTCCATTCGGAGGCCTTCCGGAGAATTTTGTTTCGTAATTTTCGGACGTCCGCACAGGCCGATAGGGGCGTTTCAACGTTGGACGCCGTTTTCCGGACTTGTCGAATTCGACAGCCAAAAGGGTATTTTAATTTTTCGGAGGCCCAGACGGCCTCGGATCGGCGCGATTTCTGCGCCATCGGAACCGTCCATTCGGAGGCCTTCCGGAGAATTTTGTTTCGTAATTTTCGGACGTCCGCACAGGCCGATAGGGGCGTTTGAACGTGGGACCCCGTTTTCCGGACTTGTCGAATTCGGCAGCCAAAAGGGTATTTTAATTTTTCGGAGGCCCAGACGGCCTCGGATGGGCGCGATTTCTGCGCCATCGGAACCGTCCATCCGAAGGCCTTCCGGAGGTTTTTGTTTCGTAATTTTCGGACGTCCGCACAGGCCGATAGGGGCGTTTCAACGTTGGACGCCGTTTTCCGGACTTGTCGAATTCGACAGCCAAAAGGGTATTTTAATTTTTCGGAGGCCCAGACGGCCTCGGATCGGCGCGATTTCTGCGCCATCGGAACCGTCCATTCGGAGGCCTTCCGGAGAATTTTGTTTCGTAATTTTCGGACGTCCGCACAGGCCGATAGGGGCGTTTCAACGTTGGACGCCGTTTTCCGGACTTGTCGAATTCGACAGCCAAAAGGGTATTTTAATTTTTCGGAGGCCCAGACGGCCTCGGATCGGCGCGATTTCTGCGCCATCGGAACCGTGAGCTCGGAGGCCTTCCGCAGGTTTTTGTTGCGTAATTTTCGGACGTCCGCACAGGCCGATAGGGGCGTTTCAACGTTGGACGCCGTTTTCCGGACTTGTCGAATTCGACAGCCAAAAGGGTATTTTAATTTTTCGGAGGCCCAGACGGCCTCGGATCGGCGCGATTTCTGCGCCATCGGAACCGTGAGCTCGGAGGCCTTCCGCAGGTTTTTGTTGCGTAATTTTCGGACGTCCGCACAGGCCGATAGGGGCGTTTCAACGTTGGACGCCGTTTTCCGGACTTGTCGAATTCGACAGCCAAAAGGGTATTTTAATTTTTCGGAGGCCCAGACGGCCTCGGATCGGCGCGATTTCTGCGCCATCGGAACCGTGAGCTCGGAGGCCTTCCGCAGGTTTTTGTTGCGTAATTTTCGGACGTCCGCACAGGCCGATAGGGGCGTTTGAACGAGGGACGCCGTTTTCCGGACTTGTCGAATTCGACAGCCAAAAGGGTATTTTAATTTTTCGGAGGCCCAGACGGCCTCGGATGGGCGCGATTTCTGCGCCATCGGAACCGTCCATCCGAAGGCCTTCCGGAGGTTTTTGTTTCGTAATTTTCGGACGTCCGCACAGGCCGATAGGGGCGTTTGAACGTGGGACCCCGTTTTCCGGACTTGTCGAATTCGGCAGCCAAAAGGGTATTTTAATTTTTCGGAGGCCCAGACGGCCTCGGATGGGCGCGATTTCTGCGCCATCGGAACCGTCCATCCGAAGGCCTTCCGGAGGTTTTTGTTTCGTAATTTTCGGACGTCCGCACAGGCCGATAGGGGCGTTTCAACGTTGGACGCCGTTTTCCGGACTTGTCGAATTCGACAGCCAAAAGGGTATTTTAATTTTTCGGAGGCCCAGACGGCCTCGGATCGGCGCGATTTCTGCGCCATCGGAACCGTCCATTCGGAGGCCTTCCGGAGAATTTTGTTTCGTAATTTTCGGACGTCCGCACAGGCCGATAGGGGCGTTTCAACGTTGGACGCCGTTTTCCGGACTTGTCGAATTCGACAGCCAAAAGGGTATTTTAATTTTTCGGAGGCCCAGACGGCCTCGGATCGGCGCGATTTCTGCGCCATCGGAACCGTGAGCTCGGAGGCCTTCCGCAGGTTTTTGTTGCGTAATTTTCGGACGTCCGCACAGGCCGATAGGGGCGTTTGAACGAGGGACGCCGTTTTCCGGACTTGTCGAATTCGACAGCCAAAAGGGTATTTTAATTTTTCGGAGGCCCAGACGGCCTCGGATGGGCGCGATTTCTGCGCCATCGGAACCGTCCATCCGAAGGCCTTCCGGAGGTTTTTGTTTCGTAATTTTCGGACGTCCGCACAGGCCGATAGGGGCGTTTGAACGTGGGACCCCGTTTTCCGGACTTGTCGAATTCGGCAGCCAAAAGGGTATTTTAATTTTTCGGAGGCCCAGACGGCCTCGGATGGGCGCGATTTCTGCGCCATCGGAACCGTCCATTCGGAGGCCTTCCGGAGGTTTTAGTTTCGTAATTTTCGGACGTCCGCACAGGCCGATAGGGGCGTTTCAACGTTGGACGCCGTTTTCCGGACTTGTCGAATTCGACAGCCAAAAGGGTATTTTAATTTTTCGGAGGCCCAGACGGCCTCGGATCGGCGCGATTTCTGCGCCATCGGAACCGTCCATTCGGAGGCCTTCCGGAGAATTTTGTTTCGTAATTTTCGGACTTGCACAGAGGCCGATAGGGGCGTTTCAACGTTGGACGCCGTTTTCCGGACTTGTCGAATTCGACAGCCAAAAGGGTATTTTAATTTTTCGGAGGCCCAGACGGCCTCGGATGGGCGCGATTTCTGCGCCATCGGAACCGTCCATCCGAAGGCCTTCCGGAGGTTTTTGTTTCGTAATTTTCGGACGTCCGCACAGGCCGATAGGGGCGTTTCAACGTTGGACGCCGTTTTCCGGACTTGTCGAATTCGACAGCCAAAAGGGTATTTTAATTTTTCGGAGGCCCAGACGGCCTCGGATCGGCGCGATTTCTGCGCCATCGGAACCGTCCATTCGGAGGCCTTCCGGAGAATTTTGTTTCGTAATTTTCGGACGTCCGCACAGGCCGATAGGGGCGTTTCAACGTTGGACGCCGTTTTCCGGACTTGTCGAATTCGACAGCCAAAAGGGTATTTTAATTTTTCGGAGGCCCAGACGGCCTCGGATCGGCGCGATTTCTGCGCCATCGGAACCGTCCATTCGGAGGCCTTCCGGAGAATTTTGTTTCGTAATTTTCGGACGTCCGCACAGGCCGATAGGGGCGTTTGAACGTGGGACCCCGTTTTCCGGACTTGTCGAATTCGGCAGCCAAAAGGGTATTTTAATTTTTCGGAGGCCCAGACGGCCTCGGATGGGCGCGATTTCTGCGCCATCGGAACCGTCCATCCGAAGGCCTTCCGGAGGTTTTTGTTTCGTAATTTTCGGACGTCCGCACAGGCCGATAGGGGCGTTTCAACGTTGGACGCCGTTTTCCGGACTTGTCGAATTCGACAGCCAAAAGGGTATTTTAATTTTTCGGAGGCCCAGACGGCCTCGGATCGGCGCGATTTCTGCGCCATCGGAACCGTCCATTCGGAGGCCTTCCGGAGAATTTTGTTTCGTAATTTTCGGACGTCCGCACAGGCCGATAGGGGCGTTTCAACGTTGGACGCCGTTTTCCGGACTTGTCGAATTCGACAGCCAAAAGGGTATTTTAATTTTTCGGAGGCCCAGACGGCCTCGGATCGGCGCGATTTCTGCGCCATCGGAACCGTGAGCTCGGAGGCCTTCCGCAGGTTTTTGTTGCGTAATTTTCGGACGTCCGCACAGGCCGATAGGGGCGTTTCAACGTTGGACGCCGTTTTCCGGACTTGTCGAATTCGACAGCCAAAAGGGTATTTTAATTTTTCGGAGGCCCAGACGGCCTCGGATCGGCGCGATTTCTGCGCCATCGGAACCGTGAGCTCGGAGGCCTTCCGCAGGTTTTTGTTGCGTAATTTTCGGACGTCCGCACAGGCCGATAGGGGCGTTTCAACGTTGGACGCCGTTTTCCGGACTTGTCGAATTCGACAGCCAAAAGGGTATTTTAATTTTTCGGAGGCCCAGACGGCCTCGGATCGGCGCGATTTCTGCGCCATCGGAACCGTGAGCTCGGAGGCCTTCCGCAGGTTTTTGTTGCGTAATTTTCGGACGTCCGCACAGGCCGATAGGGGCGTTTGAACGAGGGACGCCGTTTTCCGGACTTGTCGAATTCGACAGCCAAAAGGGTATTTTAATTTTTCGGAGGCCCAGACGGCCTCGGATGGGCGCGATTTCTGCGCCATCGGAACCGTCCATCCGAAGGCCTTCCGGAGGTTTTTGTTTCGTAATTTTCGGACGTCCGCACAGGCCGATAGGGGCGTTTGAACGTGGGACCCCGTTTTCCGGACTTGTCGAATTCGGCAGCCAAAAGGGTATTTTAATTTTTCGGAGGCCCAGACGGCCTCGGATGGGCGCGATTTCTGCGCCATCGGAACCGTCCATCCGAAGGCCTTCCGGAGGTTTTTGTTTCGTAATTTTCGGACGTCCGCACAGGCCGATAGGGGCGTTTCAACGTTGGACGCCGTTTTCCGGACTTGTCGAATTCGACAGCCAAAAGGGTATTTTAATTTTTCGGAGGCCCAGACGGCCTCGGATCGGCGCGATTTCTGCGCCATCGGAACCGTCCATTCGGAGGCCTTCCGGAGAATTTTGTTTCGTAATTTTCGGACGTCCGCACAGGCCGATAGGGGCGTTTCAACGTTGGACGCCGTTTTCCGGACTTGTCGAATTCGACAGCCAAAAGGGTATTTTAATTTTTCGGAGGCCCAGACGGCCTCGGATCGGCGCGATTTCTGCGCCATCGGAACCGTCCATTCGGAGGCCTTCCGGAGAATTTTGTTTCGTAATTTTCGGACGTCCGCACAGGCCGATAGGGGCGTTTCAACGTTGGACGCCGTTTTCCGGACTTGTCGAATTCGACAGCCAAAAGGGTATTTTAATTTTTCGGAGGCCCAGACGGCCTCGGATGGGCGCGATTTCTGCGCCATCGGAACCGTCCATCCGAAGGCCTTCCGGAGGTTTTTGTTTCGTAATTTTCGGACGTCCGCACAGGCCGATAGGGGCGTTTCAACGTTGGACGCCGTTTTCCGGACTTGTCGAATTCGACAGCCAAAAGGGTATTTTAATTTTTCGGAGGCCCAGACGGCCTCGGATGGGCGCGATTTCTGCGCCATCGGAACCGTCCATTCGGAGGCCTTCCGGAGGTTTTAGTTTCGTAATTTTCGGACGTCCGCACAGGCCGATAGGGGCGTTTCAACGTTGGACGCCGTTTTCCGGACTTGTCGAATTCGACAGCCAAAAGGGTATTTTAATTTTTCGGAGGCCCAGACGGCCTCGGATCGGCGCGATTTCTGCGCCATCGGAACCGTCCATTCGGAGGCCTTCCGGAGAATTTTGTTTCGTAATTTTCGGACGTCCGCACAGGCCGATAGGGGCGTTTCAACGTTGGACGCCGTTTTCCGGACTTGTCGAATTCGACAGCCAAAAGGGTATTTTAATTTTTCGGAGGCCCAGACGGCCTCGGATCGGCGCGATTTCTGCGCCATCGGAACCGTGAGCTCGGAGGCCTTCCGCAGGTTTTTGTTGCGTAATTTTCGGACGTCCGCACAGGCCGATAGGGGCGTTTCAACGTTGGACGCCGTTTTCCGGACTTGTCGAATTCGACAGCCAAAAGGGTATTTTAATTTTTCGGAGGCCCAGACGGCCTCGGATCGGCGCGATTTCTGCGCCATCGGAACCGTGAGCTCGGAGGCCTTCCGCAGGTTTTTGTTGCGTAATTTTCGGACGTCCGCACAGGCCGATAGGGGCGTTTGAACGAGGGACGCCGTTTTCCGGACTTGTCGAATTCGACAGCCAAAAGGGTATTTTAATTTTTCGGAGGCCCAGACGGCCTCGGATGGGCGCGATTTCTGCGCCATCGGAACCGTCCATCCGAAGGCCTTCCGGAGGTTTTTGTTTCGTAATTTTCGGACGTCCGCACAGGCCGATAGGGGCGTTTCAACGTTGGACGCCGTTTTCCGGACTTGTCGAATTCGACAGCCAAAAGGGTATTTTAATTTTTCGGAGGCCCAGACGGCCTCGGATCGGCGCGATTTCTGCGCCATCGGAACCGTCCATTCGGAGGCCTTCCGGAGAATTTTGTTTCGTAATTTTCGGACGTCCGCACAGGCCGATAGGGGCGTTTCAACGTTGGACGCCGTTTTCCGGACTTGTCGAATTCGACAGCCAAAAGGGTATTTTAATTTTTCGGAGGCCCAGACGGCCTCGGATCGGCGCGATTTCTGCGCCATCGGAACCGTCCATTCGGAGGCCTTCCGGAGAATTTTGTTTCGTAATTTTCGGACGTCCGCACAGGCCGATAGGGGCGTTTGAACGTGGGACCCCGTTTTCCGGACTTGTCGAATTCGGCAGCCAAAAGGGTATTTTAATTTTTCGGAGGCCCAGACGGCCTCGGATGGGCGCGATTTCTGCGCCATCGGAACCGTCCATCCGAAGGCCTTCCGGAGGTTTTTGTTTCGTAATTTTCGGACGTCCGCACAGGCCGATAGGGGCGTTTCAACGTTGGACGCCGTTTTCCGGACTTGTCGAATTCGACAGCCAAAAGGGTATTTTAATTTTTCGGAGGCCCAGACGGCCTCGGATCGGCGCGATTTCTGCGCCATCGGAACCGTCCATTCGGAGGCCTTCCGGAGAATTTTGTTTCGTAATTTTCGGACGTCCGCACAGGCCGATAGGGGCGTTTCAACGTTGGACGCCGTTTTCCGGACTTGTCGAATTCGACAGCCAAAAGGGTATTTTAATTTTTCGGAGGCCCAGACGGCCTCGGATCGGCGCGATTTCTGCGCCATCGGAACCGTGAGCTCGGAGGCCTTCCGCAGGTTTTTGTTGCGTAATTTTCGGACGTCCGCACAGGCCGATAGGGGCGTTTCAACGTTGGACGCCGTTTTCCGGACTTGTCGAATTCGACAGCCAAAAGGGTATTTTAATTTTTCGGAGGCCCAGACGGCCTCGGATCGGCGCGATTTCTGCGCCATCGGAACCGTGAGCTCGGAGGCCTTCCGCAGGTTTTTGTTGCGTAATTTTCGGACGTCCGCACAGGCCGATAGGGGCGTTTGAACGAGGGACGCCGTTTTCCGGACTTGTCGAATTCGACAGCCAAAAGGGTATTTTAATTTTTCGGAGGCCCAGACGGCCTCGGATGGGCGCGATTTCTGCGCCATCGGAACCGTCCATCCGAAGGCCTTCCGGAGGTTTTTGTTTCGTAATTTTCGGACGTCCGCACAGGCCGATAGGGGCGTTTCAACGTTGGACGCCGTTTTCCGGACTTGTCGAATTCGACAGCCAAAAGGGTATTTTAATTTTTCGGAGGCCCAGACGGCCTCGGATCGGCGCGATTTCTGCGCCATCGGAACCGTCCATTCGGAGGCCTTCCGGAGAATTTTGTTTCGTAATTTTCGGACGTCCGCACAGGCCGATAGGGGCGTTTCAACGTTGGACGCCGTTTTCCGGACTTGTCGAATTCGACAGCCAAAAGGGTATTTTAATTTTTCGGAGGCCCAGACGGCCTCGGATGGGCGCGATTTCTGCGCCATCGGAACCGTCCATTCGGAGGCCTTCCGGAGGTTTTAGTTTCGTAATTTTCGGACGTCCGCACAGGCCGATAGGGGCGTTTCAACGTTGGACGCCGTTTTCCGGACTTGTCGAATTCGACAGCCAAAAGGGTATTTTAATTTTTCGGAGGCCCAGACGGCCTCGGATCGGCGCGATTTCTGCGCCATCGGAACCGTGAGCTCGGAGGCCTTCCGCAGGTTTTTGTTGCGTAATTTTCGGACGTCCGCACAGGCCGATAGGGGCGTTTGAACGAGGGACGCCGTTTTCCGGACTTGTCGAATTCGACAGCCAAAAGGGTATTTTAATTTTTCGGAGGCCCAGACGGCCTCGGATGGGCGCGATTTCTGCGCCATCGGAACCGTCCATCCGAAGGCCTTCCGGAGGTTTTTGTTTCGTAATTTTCGGACGTCCGCACAGGCCGATAGGGGCGTTTCAACGTTGGACGCCGTTTTCCGGACTTGTCGAATTCGACAGCCAAAAGGGTATTTTAATTTTTCGGAGGCCCAGACGGCCTCGGATCGGCGCGATTTCTGCGCCATCGGAACCGTCCATTCGGAGGCCTTCCGGAGAATTTTGTTTCGTAATTTTCGGACGTCCGCACAGGCCGATAGGGGCGTTTCAACGTTGGACGCCGTTTTCCGGACTTGTCGAATTCGACAGCCAAAAGGGTATTTTAATTTTTCGGAGGCCCAGACGGCCTCGGATCGGCGCGATTTCTGCGCCATCGGAACCGTCCATTCGGAGGCCTTCCGGAGAATTTTGTTTCGTAATTTTCGGACGTCCGCACAGGCCGATAGGGGCGTTTGAACGTGGGACCCCGTTTTCCGGACTTGTCGAATTCGGCAGCCAAAAGGGTATTTTAATTTTTCGGAGGCCCAGACGGCCTCGGATGGGCGCGATTTCTGCGCCATCGGAACCGTCCATCCGAAGGCCTTCCGGAGGTTTTTGTTTCGTAATTTTCGGACGTCCGCACAGGCCGATAGGGGCGTTTCAACGTTGGACGCCGTTTTCCGGACTTGTCGAATTCGACAGCCAAAAGGGTATTTTAATTTTTCGGAGGCCCAGACGGCCTCGGATCGGCGCGATTTCTGCGCCATCGGAACCGTCCATTCGGAGGCCTTCCGGAGAATTTTGTTTCGTAATTTTCGGACGTCCGCACAGGCCGATAGGGGCGTTTCAACGTTGGACGCCGTTTTCCGGACTTGTCGAATTCGACAGCCAAAAGGGTATTTTAATTTTTCGGAGGCCCAGACGGCCTCGGATCGGCGCGATTTCTGCGCCATCGGAACCGTGAGCTCGGAGGCCTTCCGCAGGTTTTTGTTGCGTAATTTTCGGACGTCCGCACAGGCCGATAGGGGCGTTTCAACGTTGGACGCCGTTTTCCGGACTTGTCGAATTCGACAGCCAAAAGGGTATTTTAATTTTTCGGAGGCCCAGACGGCCTCGGATCGGCGCGATTTCTGCGCCATCGGAACCGTGAGCTCGGAGGCCTTCCGCAGGTTTTTGTTGCGTAATTTTCGGACGTCCGCACAGGCCGATAGGGGCGTTTGAACGAGGGACGCCGTTTTCCGGACTTGTCGAATTCGACAGCCAAAAGGGTATTTTAATTTTTCGGAGGCCCAGACGGCCTCGGATGGGCGCGATTTCTGCGCCATCGGAACCGTCCATCCGAAGGCCTTCCGGAGGTTTTTGTTTCGTAATTTTCGGACGTCCGCACAGGCCGATAGGGGCGTTTCAACGTTGGACGCCGTTTTCCGGACTTGTCGAATTCGACAGCCAAAAGGGTATTTTAATTTTTCGGAGGCCCAGACGGCCTCGGATCGGCGCGATTTCTGCGCCATCGGAACCGTCCATTCGGAGGCCTTCCGGAGAATTTTGTTTCGTAATTTTCGGACGTCCGCACAGGCCGATAGGGGCGTTTCAACGTTGGACGCCGTTTTCCGGACTTGTCGAATTCGACAGCCAAAAGGGTATTTTAATTTTTCGGAGGCCCAGACGGCCTCGGATGGGCGCGATTTCTGCGCCATCGGAACCGTCCATTCGGAGGCCTTCCGGAGGTTTTAGTTTCGTAATTTTCGGACGTCCGCACAGGCCGATAGGGGCGTTTCAACGTTGGACGCCGTTTTCCGGACTTGTCGAATTCGACAGCCAAAAGGGTATTTTAATTTTTCGGAGGCCCAGACGGCCTCGGATCGGCGCGATTTCTGCGCCATCGGAACCGTCCATTCGGAGGCCTTCCGGAGAATTTTGTTTCGTAATTTTCGGACGTCCGCACAGGCCGATAGGGGCGTTTCAACGTTGGACGCCGTTTTCCGGACTTGTCGAATTCGACAGCCAAAAGGGTATTTTAATTTTTCGGAGGCCCAGACGGCCTCGGATCGGCGCGATTTCTGCGCCATCGGAACCGTGAGCTCGGAGGCCTTCCGCAGGTTTTTGTTGCGTAATTTTCGGACGTCCGCACAGGCCGATAGGGGCGTTTCAACGTTGGACGCCGTTTTCCGGACTTGTCGAATTCGACAGCCAAAAGGGTATTTTAATTTTTCGGAGGCCCAGACGGCCTCGGATCGGCGCGATTTCTGCGCCATCGGAACCGTGAGCTCGGAGGCCTTCCGCAGGTTTTTGTTGCGTAATTTTCGGACGTCCGCACAGGCCGATAGGGGCGTTTGAACGAGGGACGCCGTTTTCCGGACTTGTCGAATTCGACAGCCAAAAGGGTATTTTAATTTTTCGGAGGCCCAGACGGCCTCGGATGGGCGCGATTTCTGCGCCATCGGAACCGTCCATCCGAAGGCCTTCCGGAGGTTTTAGTTTCGTAATTTTCGGACGTCCGCACAGGCCGATAGGGGCGTTTCAACGTTGGACGCCGTTTTCCGGACTTGTCGAATTCGACAGCCAAAAGGGTATTTTAATTTTTCGGAGGCCCAGACGGCCTCGGATCGGCGCGATTTCTGCGCCATCGGAACCGTCCATTCGGAGGCCTTCCGGAGAATTTTGTTTCGTAATTTTCGGACGTCCGCACAGGCCGATAGGGGCGTTTCAACGTTGGACGCCGTTTTCCGGACTTGTCGAATTCGACAGCCAAAAGGGTATTTTAATTTTTCGGAGGCCCAGACGGCCTCGGATCGGCGCGATTTCTGCGCCATCGGAACCGTGAGCTCGGAGGCCTTCCGCAGGTTTTTGTTGCGTAATTTTCGGACGTCCGCACAGGCCGATAGGGGCGTTTCAACGTTGGACGCCGTTTTCCGGACTTGTCGAATTCGACAGCCAAAAGGGTATTTTAATTTTTCGGAGGCCCAGACGGCCTCGGATCGGCGCGATTTCTGCGCCATCGGAACCGTCCATTCGGAGGCCTTCCGGAGAATTTTGTTTCGTAATTTTCGGACGTCCGCACAGGCCGATAGGGGCGTTTCAACGTTGGACGCCGTTTTCCGGACTTGTCGAATTCGACAGCCAAAAGGGTATTTTAATTTTTCGGAGGCCCAGACGGCCTCGGATCGGCGCGATTTCTGCGCCATCGGAACCGTCCATTCGGAGGCCTTCCGGAGAATTTTGTTTCGTAATTTTCGGACGTCCGCACAGGCCGATAGGGGCGTTTCAACGTTGGACGCCGTTTTCCGGACTTGTCGAATTCGACAGCCAAAAGGGTATTTTAATTTTTCGGAGGCCCAGACGGCCTCGGATCGGCGCGATTTCTGCGCCATCGGAACCGTGAGCTCGGAGGCCTTCCGCAGGTTTTTGTTGCGTAATTTTCGGACGTCCGCACAGGCCGATAGGGGCGTTTCAACGTTGGACGCCGTTTTCCGGACTTGTCGAATTCGACAGCCAAAAGGGTATTTTAATTTTTCGGAGGCCCAGACGGCCTCGGATCGGCGCGATTTCTGCGCCATCGGAACCGTGAGCTCGGAGGCCTTCCGCAGGTTTTTGTTGCGTAATTTTCGGACGTCCGCACAGGCCGATAGGGGCGTTTGAACGAGGGACGCCGTTTTCCGGACTTGTCGAATTCGACAGCCAAAAGGGTATTTTAATTTTTCGGAGGCCCAGACGGCCTCGGATGGGCGCGATTTCTGCGCCATCGGAACCGTCCATCCGAAGGCCTTCCGGAGGTTTTTGTTTCGTAATTTTCGGACGTCCGCACAGGCCGATAGGGGCGTTTCAACGTTGGACGCCGTTTTCCGGACTTGTCGAATTCGACAGCCAAAAGGGTATTTTAATTTTTCGGAGGCCCAGACGGCCTCGGATCGGCGCGATTTCTGCGCCATCGGAACCGTCCATTCGGAGGCCTTCCGGAGAATTTTGTTTCGTAATTTTCGGACGTCCGCACAGGCCGATAGGGGCGTTTCAACGTTGGACGCCGTTTTCCGGACTTGTCGAATTCGACAGCCAAAAGGGTATTTTAATTTTTCGGAGGCCCAGACGGCCTCGGATGGGCGCGATTTCTGCGCCATCGGAACCGTCCATTCGGAGGCCTTCCGGAGGTTTTAGTTTCGTAATTTTCGGACGTCCGCACAGGCCGATAGGGGCGTTTCAACGTTGGACGCCGTTTTCCGGACTTGTCGAATTCGACAGCCAAAAGGGTATTTTAATTTTTCGGAGGCCCAGACGGCCTCGGATGGGCGCGATTTCTGCGCCATCGGAACCGTCCATTCGGAGGCCTTCCGGAGGTTTTAGTTTCGTAATTTTCGGACGTCCGCACAGGCCGATAGGGGCGTTTCAACGTTGGACGCCGTTTTCCGGACTTGTCGAATTCGACAGCCAAAAGGGTATTTTAATTTTTCGGAGGCCCAGACGGCCTCGGATCGGCGCGATTTCTGCGCCATCGGAACCGTCCATTCGGAGGCCTTCCGGAGAATTTTGTTTCGTAATTTTCGGACGTCCGCACAGGCCGATAGGGGCGTTTCAACGTTGGACGCCGTTTTCCGGACTTGTCGAATTCGACAGCCAAAAGGGTATTTTAATTTTTCGGAGGCCCAGACGGCCTCGGATCGGCGCGATTTCTGCGCCATCGGAACCGTGAGCTCGGAGGCCTTCCGCAGGTTTTTGTTGCGTAATTTTCGGACGTCCGCACAGGCCGATAGGGGCGTTTCAACGTTGGACGCCGTTTTCCGGACTTGTCGAATTCGACAGCCAAAAGGGTATTTTAATTTTTCGGAGGCCCAGACGGCCTCGGATCGGCGCGATTTCTGCGCCATCGGAACCGTGAGCTCGGAGGCCTTCCGCAGGTTTTTGTTGCGTAATTTTCGGACGTCCGCACAGGCCGATAGGGGCGTTTGAACGAGGGACGCCGTTTTCCGGACTTGTCGAATTCGACAGCCAAAAGGGTATTTTAATTTTTCGGAGGCCCAGACGGCCTCGGATGGGCGCGATTTCTGCGCCATCGGAACCGTCCATCCGAAGGCCTTCCGGAGGTTTTAGTTTCGTAATTTTCGGACGTCCGCACAGGCCGATAGGGGCGTTTCAACGTTGGACGCCGTTTTCCGGACTTGTCGAATTCGACAGCCAAAAGGGTATTTTAATTTTTCGGAGGCCCAGACGGCCTCGGATCGGCGCGATTTCTGCGCCATCGGAACCGTCCATTCGGAGGCCTTCCGGAGAATTTTGTTTCGTAATTTTCGGACGTCCGCACAGGCCGATAGGGGCGTTTCAACGTTGGACGCCGTTTTCCGGACTTGTCGAATTCGACAGCCAAAAGGGTATTTTAATTTTTCGGAGGCCCAGACGGCCTCGGATCGGCGCGATTTCTGCGCCATCGGAACCGTGAGCTCGGAGGCCTTCCGCAGGTTTTTGTTGCGTAATTTTCGGACGTCCGCACAGGCCGATAGGGGCGTTTCAACGTTGGACGCCGTTTTCCGGACTTGTCGAATTCGACAGCCAAAAGGGTATTTTAATTTTTCGGAGGCCCAGACGGCCTCGGATCGGCGCGATTTCTGCGCCATCGGAACCGTCCATTCGGAGGCCTTCCGGAGAATTTTGTTTCGTAATTTTCGGACGTCCGCACAGGCCGATAGGGGCGTTTCAACGTTGGACGCCGTTTTCCGGACTTGTCGAATTCGACAGCCAAAAGGGTATTTTAATTTTTCGGAGGCCCAGACGGCCTCGGATCGGCGCGATTTCTGCGCCATCGGAACCGTCCATTCGGAGGCCTTCCGGAGAATTTTGTTTCGTAATTTTCGGACGTCCGCACAGGCCGATAGGGGCGTTTCAACGTTGGACGCCGTTTTCCGGACTTGTCGAATTCGACAGCCAAAAGGGTATTTTAATTTTTCGGAGGCCCAGACGGCCTCGGATCGGCGCGATTTCTGCGCCATCGGAACCGTGAGCTCGGAGGCCTTCCGCAGGTTTTTGTTGCGTAATTTTCGGACGTCCGCACAGGCCGATAGGGGCGTTTCAACGTTGGACGCCGTTTTCCGGACTTGTCGAATTCGACAGCCAAAAGGGTATTTTAATTTTTCGGAGGCCCAGACGGCCTCGGATCGGCGCGATTTCTGCGCCATCGGAACCGTGAGCTCGGAGGCCTTCCGCAGGTTTTTGTTGCGTAATTTTCGGACGTCCGCACAGGCCGATAGGGGCGTTTGAACGAGGGACGCCGTTTTCCGGACTTGTCGAATTCGACAGCCAAAAGGGTATTTTAATTTTTCGGAGGCCCAGACGGCCTCGGATGGGCGCGATTTCTGCGCCATCGGAACCGTCCATCCGAAGGCCTTCCGGAGGTTTTTGTTTCGTAATTTTCGGACGTCCGCACAGGCCGATAGGGGCGTTTCAACGTTGGACGCCGTTTTCCGGACTTGTCGAATTCGACAGCCAAAAGGGTATTTTAATTTTTCGGAGGCCCAGACGGCCTCGGATCGGCGCGATTTCTGCGCCATCGGAACCGTCCATTCGGAGGCCTTCCGGAGAATTTTGTTTCGTAATTTTCGGACGTCCGCACAGGCCGATAGGGGCGTTTCAACGTTGGACGCCGTTTTCCGGACTTGTCGAATTCGACAGCCAAAAGGGTATTTTAATTTTTCGGAGGCCCAGACGGCCTCGGATGGGCGCGATTTCTGCGCCATCGGAACCGTCCATTCGGAGGCCTTCCGGAGGTTTTAGTTTCGTAATTTTCGGACGTCCGCACAGGCCGATAGGGGCGTTTCAACGTTGGACGCCGTTTTCCGGACTTGTCGAATTCGACAGCCAAAAGGGTATTTTAATTTTTCGGAGGCCCAGACGGCCTCGGATCGGCGCGATTTCTGCGCCATCGGAACCGTCCATTCGGAGGCCTTCCGGAGAATTTTGTTTCGTAATTTTCGGACGTCCGCACAGGCCGATAGGGGCGTTTCAACGTTGGACGCCGTTTTCCGGACTTGTCGAATTCGACAGCCAAAAGGGTATTTTAATTTTTCGGAGGCCCAGACGGCCTCGGATCGGCGCGATTTCTGCGCCATCGGAACCGTGAGCTCGGAGGCCTTCCGCAGGTTTTTGTTGCGTAATTTTCGGACGTCCGCACAGGCCGATAGGGGCGTTTCAACGTTGGACGCCGTTTTCCGGACTTGTCGAATTCGACAGCCAAAAGGGTATTTTAATTTTTCGGAGGCCCAGACGGCCTCGGATCGGCGCGATTTCTGCGCCATCGGAACCGTGAGCTCGGAGGCCTTCCGCAGGTTTTTGTTGCGTAATTTTCGGACGTCCGCACAGGCCGATAGGGGCGTTTGAACGAGGGACGCCGTTTTCCGGACTTGTCGAATTCGACAGCCAAAAGGGTATTTTAATTTTTCGGAGGCCCAGACGGCCTCGGATGGGCGCGATTTCTGCGCCATCGGAACCGTCCATCCGAAGGCCTTCCGGAGGTTTTAGTTTCGTAATTTTCGGACGTCCGCACAGGCCGATAGGGGCGTTTCAACGTTGGACGCCGTTTTCCGGACTTGTCGAATTCGACAGCCAAAAGGGTATTTTAATTTTTCGGAGGCCCAGACGGCCTCGGATCGGCGCGATTTCTGCGCCATCGGAACCGTCCATTCGGAGGCCTTCCGGAGAATTTTGTTTCGTAATTTTCGGACGTCCGCACAGGCCGATAGGGGCGTTTCAACGTTGGACGCCGTTTTCCGGACTTGTCGAATTCGACAGCCAAAAGGGTATTTTAATTTTTCGGAGGCCCAGACGGCCTCGGATCGGCGCGATTTCTGCGCCATCGGAACCGTGAGCTCGGAGGCCTTCCGCAGGTTTTTGTTGCGTAATTTTCGGACGTCCGCACAGGCCGATAGGGGCGTTTCAACGTTGGACGCCGTTTTCCGGACTTGTCGAATTCGACAGCCAAAAGGGTATTTTAATTTTTCGGAGGCCCAGACGGCCTCGGATCGGCGCGATTTCTGCGCCATCGGAACCGTGAGCTCGGAGGCCTTCCGCAGGTTTTTGTTGCGTAATTTTCGGACGTCCGCACAGGCCGATAGGGGCGTTTGAACGAGGGACGCCGTTTTCCGGACTTGTCGAATTCGACAGCCAAAAGGGTATTTTAATTTTTCGGAGGCCCAGACGGCCTCGGATGGGCGCGATTTCTGCGCCATCGGAACCGTCCATCCGAAGGCCTTCCGGAGGTTTTTGTTTCGTAATTTTCGGACGTCCGCACAGGCCGATAGGGGCGTTTCAACGTTGGACGCCGTTTTCCGGACTTGTCGAATTCGACAGCCAAAAGGGTATTTTAATTTTTCGGAGGCCCAGACGGCCTCGGATCGGCGCGATTTCTGCGCCATCGGAACCGTCCATTCGGAGGCCTTCCGGAGAATTTTGTTTCGTAATTTTCGGACGTCCGCACAGGCCGATAGGGGCGTTTCAACGTTGGACGCCGTTTTCCGGACTTGTCGAATTCGACAGCCAAAAGGGTATTTTAATTTTTCGGAGGCCCAGACGGCCTCGGATCGGCGCGATTTCTGCGCCATCGGAACCGTCCATTCGGAGGCCTTCCGGAGAATTTTGTTTCGTAATTTTCGGACGTCCGCACAGGCCGATAGGGGCGTTTGAACGTGGGACCCCGTTTTCCGGACTTGTCGAATTCGGCAGCCAAAAGGGTATTTTAATTTTTCGGAGGCCCAGACGGCCTCGGATGGGCGCGATTTCTGCGCCATCGGAACCGTCCATCCGAAGGCCTTCCGGAGGTTTTTGTTTCGTAATTTTCGGACGTCCGCACAGGCCGATAGGGGCGTTTCAACGTTGGACGCCGTTTTCCGGACTTGTCGAATTCGACAGCCAAAAGGGTATTTTAATTTTTCGGAGGCCCAGACGGCCTCGGATCGGCGCGATTTCTGCGCCATCGGAACCGTCCATTCGGAGGCCTTCCGGAGAATTTTGTTTCGTAATTTTCGGACGTCCGCACAGGCCGATAGGGGCGTTTCAACGTTGGACGCCGTTTTCCGGACTTGTCGAATTCGACAGCCAAAAGGGTATTTTAATTTTTCGGAGGCCCAGACGGCCTCGGATCGGCGCGATTTCTGCGCCATCGGAACCGTGAGCTCGGAGGCCTTCCGCAGGTTTTTGTTGCGTAATTTTCGGACGTCCGCACAGGCCGATAGGGGCGTTTCAACGTTGGACGCCGTTTTCCGGACTTGTCGAATTCGACAGCCAAAAGGGTATTTTAATTTTTCGGAGGCCCAGACGGCCTCGGATCGGCGCGATTTCTGCGCCATCGGAACCGTGAGCTCGGAGGCCTTCCGCAGGTTTTTGTTGCGTAATTTTCGGACGTCCGCACAGGCCGATAGGGGCGTTTGAACGAGGGACGCCGTTTTCCGGACTTGTCGAATTCGACAGCCAAAAGGGTATTTTAATTTTTCGGAGGCCCAGACGGCCTCGGATGGGCGCGATTTCTGCGCCATCGGAACCGTCCATCCGAAGGCCTTCCGGAGGTTTTTGTTTCGTAATTTTCGGACGTCCGCACAGGCCGATAGGGGCGTTTCAACGTTGGACGCCGTTTTCCGGACTTGTCGAATTCGACAGCCAAAAGGGTATTTTAATTTTTCGGAGGCCCAGACGGCCTCGGATCGGCGCGATTTCTGCGCCATCGGAACCGTCCATTCGGAGGCCTTCCGGAGAATTTTGTTTCGTAATTTTCGGACGTCCGCACAGGCCGATAGGGGCGTTTCAACGTTGGACGCCGTTTTCCGGACTTGTCGAATTCGACAGCCAAAAGGGTATTTTAATTTTTCGGAGGCCCAGACGGCCTCGGATGGGCGCGATTTCTGCGCCATCGGAACCGTCCATTCGGAGGCCTTCCGGAGGTTTTAGTTTCGTAATTTTCGGACGTCCGCACAGGCCGATAGGGGCGTTTCAACGTTGGACGCCGTTTTCCGGACTTGTCGAATTCGACAGCCAAAAGGGTATTTTAATTTTTCGGAGGCCCAGACGGCCTCGGATCGGCGCGATTTCTGCGCCATCGGAACCGTGAGCTCGGAGGCCTTCCGCAGGTTTTTGTTGCGTAATTTTCGGACGTCCGCACAGGCCGATAGGGGCGTTTGAACGAGGGACGCCGTTTTCCGGACTTGTCGAATTCGACAGCCAAAAGGGTATTTTAATTTTTCGGAGGCCCAGACGGCCTCGGATGGGCGCGATTTCTGCGCCATCGGAACCGTCCATCCGAAGGCCTTCCGGAGGTTTTTGTTTCGTAATTTTCGGACGTCCGCACAGGCCGATAGGGGCGTTTCAACGTTGGACGCCGTTTTCCGGACTTGTCGAATTCGACAGCCAAAAGGGTATTTTAATTTTTCGGAGGCCCAGACGGCCTCGGATCGGCGCGATTTCTGCGCCATCGGAACCGTCCATTCGGAGGCCTTCCGGAGAATTTTGTTTCGTAATTTTCGGACGTCCGCACAGGCCGATAGGGGCGTTTCAACGTTGGACGCCGTTTTCCGGACTTGTCGAATTCGACAGCCAAAAGGGTATTTTAATTTTTCGGAGGCCCAGACGGCCTCGGATCGGCGCGATTTCTGCGCCATCGGAACCGTCCATTCGGAGGCCTTCCGGAGAATTTTGTTTCGTAATTTTCGGACGTCCGCACAGGCCGATAGGGGCGTTTGAACGTGGGACCCCGTTTTCCGGACTTGTCGAATTCGGCAGCCAAAAGGGTATTTTAATTTTTCGGAGGCCCAGACGGCCTCGGATGGGCGCGATTTCTGCGCCATCGGAACCGTCCATCCGAAGGCCTTCCGGAGGTTTTTGTTTCGTAATTTTCGGACGTCCGCACAGGCCGATAGGGGCGTTTCAACGTTGGACGCCGTTTTCCGGACTTGTCGAATTCGACAGCCAAAAGGGTATTTTAATTTTTCGGAGGCCCAGACGGCCTCGGATCGGCGCGATTTCTGCGCCATCGGAACCGTCCATTCGGAGGCCTTCCGGAGAATTTTGTTTCGTAATTTTCGGACGTCCGCACAGGCCGATAGGGGCGTTTCAACGTTGGACGCCGTTTTCCGGACTTGTCGAATTCGACAGCCAAAAGGGTATTTTAATTTTTCGGAGGCCCAGACGGCCTCGGATCGGCGCGATTTCTGCGCCATCGGAACCGTGAGCTCGGAGGCCTTCCGCAGGTTTTTGTTGCGTAATTTTCGGACGTCCGCACAGGCCGATAGGGGCGTTTCAACGTTGGACGCCGTTTTCCGGACTTGTCGAATTCGACAGCCAAAAGGGTATTTTAATTTTTCGGAGGCCCAGACGGCCTCGGATCGGCGCGATTTCTGCGCCATCGGAACCGTGAGCTCGGAGGCCTTCCGCAGGTTTTTGTTGCGTAATTTTCGGACGTCCGCACAGGCCGATAGGGGCGTTTGAACGAGGGACGCCGTTTTCCGGACTTGTCGAATTCGACAGCCAAAAGGGTATTTTAATTTTTCGGAGGCCCAGACGGCCTCGGATGGGCGCGATTTCTGCGCCATCGGAACCGTCCATCCGAAGGCCTTCCGGAGGTTTTTGTTTCGTAATTTTCGGACGTCCGCACAGGCCGATAGGGGCGTTTCAACGTTGGACGCCGTTTTCCGGACTTGTCGAATTCGACAGCCAAAAGGGTATTTTAATTTTTCGGAGGCCCAGACGGCCTCGGATCGGCGCGATTTCTGCGCCATCGGAACCGTCCATTCGGAGGCCTTCCGGAGAATTTTGTTTCGTAATTTTCGGACGTCCGCACAGGCCGATAGGGGCGTTTCAACGTTGGACGCCGTTTTCCGGACTTGTCGAATTCGACAGCCAAAAGGGTATTTTAATTTTTCGGAGGCCCAGACGGCCTCGGATGGGCGCGATTTCTGCGCCATCGGAACCGTCCATTCGGAGGCCTTCCGGAGGTTTTAGTTTCGTAATTTTCGGACGTCCGCACAGGCCGATAGGGGCGTTTCAACGTTGGACGCCGTTTTCCGGACTTGTCGAATTCGACAGCCAAAAGGGTATTTTAATTTTTCGGAGGCCCAGACGGCCTCGGATCGGCGCGATTTCTGCGCCATCGGAACCGTCCATTCGGAGGCCTTCCGGAGAATTTTGTTTCGTAATTTTCGGACGTCCGCACAGGCCGATAGGGGCGTTTCAACGTTGGACGCCGTTTTCCGGACTTGTCGAATTCGACAGCCAAAAGGGTATTTTAATTTTTCGGAGGCCCAGACGGCCTCGGATCGGCGCGATTTCTGCGCCATCGGAACCGTGAGCTCGGAGGCCTTCCGCAGGTTTTTGTTGCGTAATTTTCGGACGTCCGCACAGGCCGATAGGGGCGTTTCAACGTTGGACGCCGTTTTCCGGACTTGTCGAATTCGACAGCCAAAAGGGTATTTTAATTTTTCGGAGGCCCAGACGGCCTCGGATCGGCGCGATTTCTGCGCCATCGGAACCGTGAGCTCGGAGGCCTTCCGCAGGTTTTTGTTGCGTAATTTTCGGACGTCCGCACAGGCCGATAGGGGCGTTTGAACGAGGGACGCCGTTTTCCGGACTTGTCGAATTCGACAGCCAAAAGGGTATTTTAATTTTTCGGAGGCCCAGACGGCCTCGGATGGGCGCGATTTCTGCGCCATCGGAACCGTCCATCCGAAGGCCTTCCGGAGGTTTTTGTTTCGTAATTTTCGGACGTCCGCACAGGCCGATAGGGGCGTTTCAACGTTGGACGCCGTTTTCCGGACTTGTCGAATTCGACAGCCAAAAGGGTATTTTAATTTTTCGGAGGCCCAGACGGCCTCGGATCGGCGCGATTTCTGCGCCATCGGAACCGTCCATTCGGAGGCCTTCCGGAGAATTTTGTTTCGTAATTTTCGGACGTCCGCACAGGCCGATAGGGGCGTTTGAACGTGGGACCCCGTTTTCCGGACTTGTCGAATTCGGCAGCCAAAAGGGTATTTTAATTTTTCGGAGGCCCAGACGGCCTCGGATGGGCGCGATTTCTGCGCCATCGGAACCGTCCATCCGAAGGCCTTCCGGAGGTTTTTGTTTCGTAATTTTCGGACGTCCGCACAGGCCGATAGGGGCGTTTCAACGTTGGACGCCGTTTTCCGGACTTGTCGAATTCGACAGCCAAAAGGGTATTTTAATTTTTCGGAGGCCCAGACGGCCTCGGATCGGCGCGATTTCTGCGCCATCGGAACCGTCCATTCGGAGGCCTTCCGGAGAATTTTGTTTCGTAATTTTCGGACGTCCGCACAGGCCGATAGGGGCGTTTCAACGTTGGACGCCGTTTTCCGGACTTGTCGAATTCGACAGCCAAAAGGGTATTTTAATTTTTCGGAGGCCCAGACGGCCTCGGATCGGCGCGATTTCTGCGCCATCGGAACCGTGAGCTCGGAGGCCTTCCGCAGGTTTTTGTTGCGTAATTTTCGGACGTCCGCACAGGCCGATAGGGGCGTTTCAACGTTGGACGCCGTTTTCCGGACTTGTCGAATTCGACAGCCAAAAGGGTATTTTAATTTTTCGGAGGCCCAGACGGCCTCGGATCGGCGCGATTTCTGCGCCATCGGAACCGTGAGCTCGGAGGCCTTCCGCAGGTTTTTGTTGCGTAATTTTCGGACGTCCGCACAGGCCGATAGGGGCGTTTGAACGAGGGACGCCGTTTTCCGGACTTGTCGAATTCGACAGCCAAAAGGGTATTTTAATTTTTCGGAGGCCCAGACGGCCTCGGATGGGCGCGATTTCTGCGCCATCGGAACCGTCCATCCGAAGGCCTTCCGGAGGTTTTTGTTTCGTAATTTTCGGACGTCCGCACAGGCCGATAGGGGCGTTTCAACGTTGGACGCCGTTTTCCGGACTTGTCGAATTCGACAGCCAAAAGGGTATTTTAATTTTTCGGAGGCCCAGACGGCCTCGGATCGGCGCGATTTCTGCGCCATCGGAACCGTCCATTCGGAGGCCTTCCGGAGAATTTTGTTTCGTAATTTTCGGACGTCCGCACAGGCCGATAGGGGCGTTTCAACGTTGGACGCCGTTTTCCGGACTTGTCGAATTCGACAGCCAAAAGGGTATTTTAATTTTTCGGAGGCCCAGACGGCCTCGGATGGGCGCGATTTCTGCGCCATCGGAACCGTCCATCCGAAGGCCTTCCGGAGGTTTTTGTTTCGTAATTTTCGGACGTCCGCACAGGCCGATAGGGGCGTTTCAACGTTGGACGCCGTTTTCCGGACTTGTCGAATTCGACAGCCAAAAGGGTATTTTAATTTTTCGGAGGCCCAGACGGCCTCGGATGGGCGCGATTTCTGCGCCATCGGAACCGTCCATCCGAAGGCCTTCCGGAGGTTTTTGTTTCGTAATTTTCGGACGTCCGCACAGGCCGATAGGGGCGTTTCAACGTTGGACGCCGTTTTCCGGACTTGTCGAATTCGACAGCCAAAAGGGTATTTTAATTTTTCGGAGGCCCAGACGGCCTCGGATCGGCGCGATTTCTGCGCCATCGGAACCGTCCATTCGGAGGCCTTCCGGAGAATTTTGTTTCGTAATTTTCGGACGTCCGCACAGGCCGATAGGGGCGTTTCAACGTTGGACGCCGTTTTCCGGACTTGTCGAATTCGACAGCCAAAAGGGTATTTTAATTTTTCGGAGGCCCAGACGGCCTCGGATCGGCGCGATTTCTGCGCCATCGGAACCGTCCATTCGGAGGCCTTCCGGAGGTTTTTGTTTCGTAATTTTCGGACGTCCGCACAGGCCGATAGGGGCGTTTCAACGTTGGACGCCGTTTTCCGGACTTGTCGAATTCGACAGCCAAAAGGGTATTTTAATTTTTCGGAGGCCCAGACGGCCTCGGATGGGCGCGATTTCTGCGCCATCGGAACCGTCCATCCGAAGGCCTTCCGGAGGTTTTTGTTTCGTAATTTTCGGACGTCCGCACAGGCCGATAGGGGCGTTTCAACGTTGGACGCCGTTTTCCGGACTTGTCGAATTCGACAGCCAAAAGGGTATTTTAATTTTTCGGAGGCCCAGACGGCCTCGGATGGGCGCGATTTCTGCGCCATCGGAACCGTCCATTCGGAGGCCTTCCGGAGGTTTTAGTTTCGTAATTTTCGGACGTCCGCACAGGCCGATAGGGGCGTTTCAACGTTGGACGCCGTTTTCCGGACTTGTCGAATTCGACAGCCAAAAGGGTATTTTAATTTTTCGGAGGCCCAGACGGCCTCGGATGGGCGCGATTTCTGCGCCATCGGAACCGTCCATCCGAAGGCCTTCCGGAGGTTTTTGTTTCGTAATTTTCGGACGTCCGCACAGGCCGATAGGGGCGTTTCAACGTTGGACGCCGTTTTCCGGACTTGTCGAATTCGACAGCCAAAAGGGTATTTTAATTTTTCGGAGGCCCAGACGGCCTCGGATCGGCGCGATTTCTGCGCCATCGGAACCGTCCATTCGGAGGCCTTCCGGAGAATTTTGTTTCGTAATTTTCGGACGTCCGCACAGGCCGATAGGGGCGTTTCAACGTTGGACGCCGTTTTCCGGACTTGTCGAATTCGACAGCCAAAAGGGTATTTTAATTTTTCGGAGGCCCAGACGGCCTCGGATCGGCGCGATTTCTGCGCCATCGGAACCGTCCATTCGGAGGCCTTCCGGAGGTTTTTGTTTCGTAATTTTCGGACGTCCGCACAGGCCGATAGGGGCGTTTCAACGTTGGACGCCGTTTTCCGGACTTGTCGAATTCGACAGCCAAAAGGGTATTTTAATTTTTCGGAGGCCCAGACGGCCTCGGATGGGCGCGATTTCTGCGCCATCGGAACCGTCCATCCGAAGGCCTTCCGGAGGTTTTTGTTTCGTAATTTTCGGACGTCCGCACAGGCCGATAGGGGCGTTTCAACGTTGGACGCCGTTTTCCGGACTTGTCGAATTCGACAGCCAAAAGGGTATTTTAATTTTTCGGAGGCCCAGACGGCCTCGGATGGGCGCGATTTCTGCGCCATCGGAACCGTCCATTCGGAGGCCTTCCGGAGGTTTTAGTTTCGTAATTTTCGGACGTCCGCACAGGCCGATAGGGGCGTTTCAACGTTGGACGCCGTTTTCCGGACTTGTCGAATTCGACAGCCAAAAGGGTATTTTAATTTTTCGGAGGCCCAGACGGCCTCGGATCGGCGCGATTTCTGCGCCATCGGAACCGTCCATTCGGAGGCCTTCCGGAGAATTTTGTTTCGTAATTTTCGGACTTGCACAGAGGCCGATAGGGGCGTTTCAACGTTGGACGCCGTTTTCCGGACTTGTCGAATTCGACAGCCAAAAGGGTATTTTAATTTTTCGGAGGCCCAGACGGCCTCGGATGGGCGCGATTTCTGCGCCATCGGAACCGTCCATCCGAAGGCCTTCCGGAGGTTTTTGTTTCGTAATTTTCGGACGTCCGCACAGGCCGATAGGGGCGTTTCAACGTTGGACGCCGTTTTCCGGACTTGTCGAATTCGACAGCCAAAAGGGTATTTTAATTTTTCGGAGGCCCAGACGGCCTCGGATCGGCGCGATTTCTGCGCCATCGGAACCGTCCATTCGGAGGCCTTCCGGAGAATTTTGTTTCGTAATTTTCGGACGTCCGCACAGGCCGATAGGGGCGTTTCAACGTTGGACGCCGTTTTCCGGACTTGTCGAATTCGACAGCCAAAAGGGTATTTTAATTTTTCGGAGGCCCAGACGGCCTCGGATCGGCGCGATTTCTGCGCCATCGGAACCGTCCATTCGGAGGCCTTCCGGAGAATTTTGTTTCGTAATTTTCGGACGTCCGCACAGGCCGATAGGGGCGTTTGAACGTGGGACCCCGTTTTCCGGACTTGTCGAATTCGGCAGCCAAAAGGGTATTTTAATTTTTCGGAGGCCCAGACGGCCTCGGATGGGCGCGATTTCTGCGCCATCGGAACCGTCCATCCGAAGGCCTTCCGGAGGTTTTTGTTTCGTAATTTTCGGACGTCCGCACAGGCCGATAGGGGCGTTTCAACGTTGGACGCCGTTTTCCGGACTTGTCGAATTCGACAGCCAAAAGGGTATTTTAATTTTTCGGAGGCCCAGACGGCCTCGGATCGGCGCGATTTCTGCGCCATCGGAACCGTCCATTCGGAGGCCTTCCGGAGAATTTTGTTTCGTAATTTTCGGACGTCCGCACAGGCCGATAGGGGCGTTTCAACGTTGGACGCCGTTTTCCGGACTTGTCGAATTCGACAGCCAAAAGGGTATTTTAATTTTTCGGAGGCCCAGACGGCCTCGGATCGGCGCGATTTCTGCGCCATCGGAACCGTGAGCTCGGAGGCCTTCCGCAGGTTTTTGTTGCGTAATTTTCGGACGTCCGCACAGGCCGATAGGGGCGTTTCAACGTTGGACGCCGTTTTCCGGACTTGTCGAATTCGACAGCCAAAAGGGTATTTTAATTTTTCGGAGGCCCAGACGGCCTCGGATCGGCGCGATTTCTGCGCCATCGGAACCGTGAGCTCGGAGGCCTTCCGCAGGTTTTTGTTGCGTAATTTTCGGACGTCCGCACAGGCCGATAGGGGCGTTTCAACGTTGGACGCCGTTTTCCGGACTTGTCGAATTCGACAGCCAAAAGGGTATTTTAATTTTTCGGAGGCCCAGACGGCCTCGGATCGGCGCGATTTCTGCGCCATCGGAACCGTGAGCTCGGAGGCCTTCCGCAGGTTTTTGTTGCGTAATTTTCGGACGTCCGCACAGGCCGATAGGGGCGTTTGAACGAGGGACGCCGTTTTCCGGACTTGTCGAATTCGACAGCCAAAAGGGTATTTTAATTTTTCGGAGGCCCAGACGGCCTCGGATGGGCGCGATTTCTGCGCCATCGGAACCGTCCATCCGAAGGCCTTCCGGAGGTTTTTGTTTCGTAATTTTCGGACGTCCGCACAGGCCGATAGGGGCGTTTGAACGTGGGACCCCGTTTTCCGGACTTGTCGAATTCGGCAGCCAAAAGGGTATTTTAATTTTTCGGAGGCCCAGACGGCCTCGGATGGGCGCGATTTCTGCGCCATCGGAACCGTCCATCCGAAGGCCTTCCGGAGGTTTTTGTTTCGTAATTTTCGGACGTCCGCACAGGCCGATAGGGGCGTTTCAACGTTGGACGCCGTTTTCCGGACTTGTCGAATTCGACAGCCAAAAGGGTATTTTAATTTTTCGGAGGCCCAGACGGCCTCGGATCGGCGCGATTTCTGCGCCATCGGAACCGTCCATTCGGAGGCCTTCCGGAGAATTTTGTTTCGTAATTTTCGGACTTGCACAGAGGCCGATAGGGGCGTTTCAACGTTGGACGCCGTTTTCCGGACTTGTCGAATTCGACAGCCAAAAGGGTATTTTAATTTTTCGGAGGCCCAGACGGCCTCGGATCGGCGCGATTTCTGCGCCATCGGAACCGTCCATCCGAAGGCCTTCCGGAGGTTTTTGTTTCGTAATTTTCGGACGTCCGCACAGGCCGATAGGGGCGTTTCAACGTTGGACGCCGTTTTCCGGACTTGTCGAATTCGACAGCCAAAAGGGTATTTTAATTTTTCGGAGGCCCAGACGGCCTCGGATCGGCGCGATTTCTGCGCCATCGGAACCGTCCATTCGGAGGCCTTCCGGAGAATTTTGTTTCGTAATTTTCGGACTTGCACAGAGGCCGATAGGGGCGTTTCAACGTTGGACGCCGTTTTCCGGACTTGTCGAATTCGACAGCCAAAAGGGTATTTTAATTTTTCGGAGGCCCAGACGGCCTCGGATGGGCGCGATTTCTGCGCCATCGGAACCGTCCATCCGAAGGCCTTCCGGAGGTTTTTGTTTCGTAATTTTCGGACGTCCGCACAGGCCGATAGGGGCGTTTCAACGTTGGACGCCGTTTTCCGGACTTGTCGAATTCGACAGCCAAAAGGGTATTTTAATTTTTCGGAGGCCCAGACGGCCTCGGATCGGCGCGATTTCTGCGCCATCGGAACCGTCCATTCGGAGGCCTTCCGGAGAATTTTGTTTCGTAATTTTCGGACGTCCGCACAGGCCGATAGGGGCGTTTCAACGTTGGACGCCGTTTTCCGGACTTGTCGAATTCGACAGCCAAAAGGGTATTTTAATTTTTCGGAGGCCCAGACGGCCTCGGATCGGCGCGATTTCTGCGCCATCGGAACCGTCCATTCGGAGGCCTTCCGGAGAATTTTGTTTCGTAATTTTCGGACGTCCGCACAGGCCGATAGGGGCGTTTGAACGTGGGACCCCGTTTTCCGGACTTGTCGAATTCGGCAGCCAAAAGGGTATTTTAATTTTTCGGAGGCCCAGACGGCCTCGGATGGGCGCGATTTCTGCGCCATCGGAACCGTCCATCCGAAGGCCTTCCGGAGGTTTTTGTTTCGTAATTTTCGGACGTCCGCACAGGCCGATAGGGGCGTTTCAACGTTGGACGCCGTTTTCCGGACTTGTCGAATTCGACAGCCAAAAGGGTATTTTAATTTTTCGGAGGCCCAGACGGCCTCGGATCGGCGCGATTTCTGCGCCATCGGAACCGTCCATTCGGAGGCCTTCCGGAGAATTTTGTTTCGTAATTTTCGGACGTCCGCACAGGCCGATAGGGGCGTTTCAACGTTGGACGCCGTTTTCCGGACTTGTCGAATTCGACAGCCAAAAGGGTATTTTAATTTTTCGGAGGCCCAGACGGCCTCGGATCGGCGCGATTTCTGCGCCATCGGAACCGTGAGCTCGGAGGCCTTCCGCAGGTTTTTGTTGCGTAATTTTCGGACGTCCGCACAGGCCGATAGGGGCGTTTCAACGTTGGACGCCGTTTTCCGGACTTGTCGAATTCGACAGCCAAAAGGGTATTTTAATTTTTCGGAGGCCCAGACGGCCTCGGATCGGCGCGATTTCTGCGCCATCGGAACCGTGAGCTCGGAGGCCTTCCGCAGGTTTTTGTTGCGTAATTTTCGGACGTCCGCACAGGCCGATAGGGGCGTTTCAACGTTGGACGCCGTTTTCCGGACTTGTCGAATTCGACAGCCAAAAGGGTATTTTAATTTTTCGGAGGCCCAGACGGCCTCGGATCGGCGCGATTTCTGCGCCATCGGAACCGTGAGCTCGGAGGCCTTCCGCAGGTTTTTGTTGCGTAATTTTCGGACGTCCGCACAGGCCGATAGGGGCGTTTGAACGAGGGACGCCGTTTTCCGGACTTGTCGAATTCGACAGCCAAAAGGGTATTTTAATTTTTCGGAGGCCCAGACGGCCTCGGATCGGCGCGATTTCTGCGCCATCGGAACCGTCCATTCGGAGGCCTTCCGGAGAATTTTGTTTCGTAATTTTCGGACGTCCGCACAGGCCGATAGGGGCGTTTCAACGTTGGACGCCGTTTTCCGGACTTGTCGAATTCGACAGCCAAAAGGGTATTTTAATTTTTCGGAGGCCCAGACGGCCTCGGATCGGCGCGATTTCTGCGCCATCGGAACCGTCCATTCGGAGGCCTTCCGGAGGTTTTTGTTTCGTAATTTTCGGACGTCCGCACAGGCCGATAGGGGCGTTTCAACGTTGGACGCCGTTTTCCGGACTTGTCGAATTCGACAGCCAAAAGGGTATTTTAATTTTTCGGAGGCCCAGACGGCCTCGGATGGGCGCGATTTCTGCGCCATCGGAACCGTCCATCCGAAGGCCTTCCGGAGGTTTTTGTTTCGTAATTTTCGGACGTCCGCACAGGCCGATAGGGGCGTTTCAACGTTGGACGCCGTTTTCCGGACTTGTCGAATTCGACAGCCAAAAGGGTATTTTAATTTTTCGGAGGCCCAGACGGCCTCGGATGGGCGCGATTTCTGCGCCATCGGAACCGTCCATCCGAAGGCCTTCCGGAGGTTTTTGTTTCGTAATTTTCGGACGTCCGCACAGGCCGATAGGGGCGTTTCAACGTTGGACGCCGTTTTCCGGACTTGTCGAATTCGACAGCCAAAAGGGTATTTTAATTTTTCGGAGGCCCAGACGGCCTCGGATCGGCGCGATTTCTGCGCCATCGGAACCGTGAGCTCGGAGGCCTTCCGCAGGTTTTTGTTGCGTAATTTTCGGACGTCCGCACAGGCCGATAGGGGCGTTTCAACGTTGGACGCCGTTTTCCGGACTTGTCGAATTCGACAGCCAAAAGGGTATTTTAATTTTTCGGAGGCCCAGACGGCCTCGGATCGGCGCGATTTCTGCGCCATCGGAACCGTGAGCTCGGAGGCCTTCCGCAGGTTTTTGTTGCGTAATTTTCGGACGTCCGCACAGGCCGATAGGGGCGTTTGAACGAGGGACGCCGTTTTCCGGACTTGTCGAATTCGACAGCCAAAAGGGTATTTTAATTTTTCGGAGGCCCAGACGGCCTCGGATCGGCGCGATTTCTGCGCCATCGGAACCGTCCATTCGGAGGCCTTCCGGAGAATTTTGTTTCGTAATTTTCGGACGTCCGCACAGGCCGATAGGGGCGTTTCAACGTTGGACGCCGTTTTCCGGACTTGTCGAATTCGACAGCCAAAAGGGTATTTTAATTTTTCGGAGGCCCAGACGGCCTCGGATCGGCGCGATTTCTGCGCCATCGGAACCGTCCATTCGGAGGCCTTCCGGAGGTTTTTGTTTCGTAATTTTCGGACGTCCGCACAGGCCGATAGGGGCGTTTCAACGTTGGACGCCGTTTTCCGGACTTGTCGAATTCGACAGCCAAAAGGGTATTTTAATTTTTCGGAGGCCCAGACGGCCTCGGATGGGCGCGATTTCTGCGCCATCGGAACCGTCCATCCGAAGGCCTTCCGGAGGTTTTTGTTTCGTAATTTTCGGACGTCCGCACAGGCCGATAGGGGCGTTTCAACGTTGGACGCCGTTTTCCGGACTTGTCGAATTCGACAGCCAAAAGGGTATTTTAATTTTTCGGAGGCCCAGACGGCCTCGGATGGGCGCGATTTCTGCGCCATCGGAACCGTCCATTCGGAGGCCTTCCGGAGGTTTTAGTTTCGTAATTTTCGGACGTCCGCACAGGCCGATAGGGGCGTTTCAACGTTGGACGCCGTTTTCCGGACTTGTCGAATTCGACAGCCAAAAGGGTATTTTAATTTTTCGGAGGCCCAGACGGCCTCGGATCGGCGCGATTTCTGCGCCATCGGAACCGTCCATTCGGAGGCCTTCCGGAGAATTTTGTTTCGTAATTTTCGGACTTGCACAGAGGCCGATAGGGGCGTTTCAACGTTGGACGCCGTTTTCCGGACTTGTCGAATTCGACAGCCAAAAGGGTATTTTAATTTTTCGGAGGCCCAGACGGCCTCGGATGGGCGCGATTTCTGCGCCATCGGAACCGTCCATCCGAAGGCCTTCCGGAGGTTTTTGTTTCGTAATTTTCGGACGTCCGCACAGGCCGATAGGGGCGTTTCAACGTTGGACGCCGTTTTCCGGACTTGTCGAATTCGACAGCCAAAAGGGTATTTTAATTTTTCGGAGGCCCAGACGGCCTCGGATCGGCGCGATTTCTGCGCCATCGGAACCGTCCATTCGGAGGCCTTCCGGAGAATTTTGTTTCGTAATTTTCGGACGTCCGCACAGGCCGATAGGGGCGTTTCAACGTTGGACGCCGTTTTCCGGACTTGTCGAATTCGACAGCCAAAAGGGTATTTTAATTTTTCGGAGGCCCAGACGGCCTCGGATCGGCGCGATTTCTGCGCCATCGGAACCGTCCATTCGGAGGCCTTCCGGAGAATTTTGTTTCGTAATTTTCGGACGTCCGCACAGGCCGATAGGGGCGTTTGAACGTGGGACCCCGTTTTCCGGACTTGTCGAATTCGGCAGCCAAAAGGGTATTTTAATTTTTCGGAGGCCCAGACGGCCTCGGATGGGCGCGATTTCTGCGCCATCGGAACCGTCCATCCGAAGGCCTTCCGGAGGTTTTTGTTTCGTAATTTTCGGACGTCCGCACAGGCCGATAGGGGCGTTTCAACGTTGGACGCCGTTTTCCGGACTTGTCGAATTCGACAGCCAAAAGGGTATTTTAATTTTTCGGAGGCCCAGACGGCCTCGGATCGGCGCGATTTCTGCGCCATCGGAACCGTCCATTCGGAGGCCTTCCGGAGAATTTTGTTTCGTAATTTTCGGACGTCCGCACAGGCCGATAGGGGCGTTTCAACGTTGGACGCCGTTTTCCGGACTTGTCGAATTCGACAGCCAAAAGGGTATTTTAATTTTTCGGAGGCCCAGACGGCCTCGGATCGGCGCGATTTCTGCGCCATCGGAACCGTGAGCTCGGAGGCCTTCCGCAGGTTTTTGTTGCGTAATTTTCGGACGTCCGCACAGGCCGATAGGGGCGTTTCAACGTTGGACGCCGTTTTCCGGACTTGTCGAATTCGACAGCCAAAAGGGTATTTTAATTTTTCGGAGGCCCAGACGGCCTCGGATCGGCGCGATTTCTGCGCCATCGGAACCGTGAGCTCGGAGGCCTTCCGCAGGTTTTTGTTGCGTAATTTTCGGACGTCCGCACAGGCCGATAGGGGCGTTTGAACGAGGGACGCCGTTTTCCGGACTTGTCGAATTCGACAGCCAAAAGGGTATTTTAATTTTTCGGAGGCCCAGACGGCCTCGGATGGGCGCGATTTCTGCGCCATCGGAACCGTCCATCCGAAGGCCTTCCGGAGGTTTTTGTTTCGTAATTTTCGGACGTCCGCACAGGCCGATAGGGGCGTTTCAACGTTGGACGCCGTTTTCCGGACTTGTCGAATTCGACAGCCAAAAGGGTATTTTAATTTTTCGGAGGCCCAGACGGCCTCGGATCGGCGCGATTTCTGCGCCATCGGAACCGTCCATTCGGAGGCCTTCCGGAGAATTTTGTTTCGTAATTTTCGGACGTCCGCACAGGCCGATAGGGGCGTTTCAACGTTGGACGCCGTTTTCCGGACTTGTCGAATTCGACAGCCAAAAGGGTATTTTAATTTTTCGGAGGCCCAGACGGCCTCGGATGGGCGCGATTTCTGCGCCATCGGAACCGTCCATCCGAAGGCCTTCCGGAGGTTTTTGTTTCGTAATTTTCGGACGTCCGCACAGGCCGATAGGGGCGTTTCAACGTTGGACGCCGTTTTCCGGACTTGTCGAATTCGACAGCCAAAAGGGTATTTTAATTTTTCGGAGGCCCAGACGGCCTCGGATGGGCGCGATTTCTGCGCCATCGGAACCGTCCATCCGAAGGCCTTCCGGAGGTTTTTGTTTCGTAATTTTCGGACGTCCGCACAGGCCGATAGGGGCGTTTCAACGTTGGACGCCGTTTTCCGGACTTGTCGAATTCGACAGCCAAAAGGGTATTTTAATTTTTCGGAGGCCCAGACGGCCTCGGATCGGCGCGATTTCTGCGCCATCGGAACCGTCCATTCGGAGGCCTTCCGGAGAATTTTGTTTCGTAATTTTCGGACGTCCGCACAGGCCGATAGGGGCGTTTGAACGTGGGACCCCGTTTTCCGGACTTGTCGAATTCGACAGCCAAAAGGGTATTTTAATTTTTCGGAGGCCCAGACGGCCTCGGATCGGCGCGATTTCTGCGCCATCGGAACCGTCCATTCGGAGGCCTTCCGGAGAATTTTGTTTCGTAATTTTCGGACGTCCGCACAGGCCGATAGGGGCGTTTCAACGTTGGACGCCGTTTTCCGGACTTGTCGAATTCGACAGCCAAAAGGGTATTTTAATTTTTCGGAGGCCCAGACGGCCTCGGATCGGCGCGATTTCTGCGCCATCGGAACCGTGAGCTCGGAGGCCTTCCGCAGGTTTTTGTTGCGTAATTTTCGGACGTCCGCACAGGCCGATAGGGGCGTTTCAACGTTGGACGCCGTTTTCCGGACTTGTCGAATTCGACAGCCAAAAGGGTATTTTAATTTTTCGGAGGCCCAGACGGCCTCGGATCGGCGCGATTTCTGCGCCATCGGAACCGTGAGCTCGGAGGCCTTCCGCAGGTTTTTGTTGCGTAATTTTCGGACGTCCGCACAGGCCGATAGGGGCGTTTCAACGTTGGACGCCGTTTTCCGGACTTGTCGAATTCGACAGCCAAAAGGGTATTTTAATTTTTCGGAGGCCCAGACGGCCTCGGATCGGCGCGATTTCTGCGCCATCGGAACCGTGAGCTCGGAGGCCTTCCGCAGGTTTTTGTTGCGTAATTTTCGGACGTCCGCACAGGCCGATAGGGGCGTTTGAACGAGGGACGCCGTTTTCCGGACTTGTCGAATTCGACAGCCAAAAGGGTATTTTAATTTTTCGGAGGCCCAGACGGCCTCGGATGGGCGCGATTTCTGCGCCATCGGAACCGTCCATCCGAAGGCCTTCCGGAGGTTTTTGTTTCGTAATTTTCGGACGTCCGCACAGGCCGATAGGGGCGTTTCAACGTTGGACGCCGTTTTCCGGACTTGTCGAATTCGACAGCCAAAAGGGTATTTTAATTTTTCGGAGGCCCAGACGGCCTCGGATGGGCGCGATTTCTGCGCCATCGGAACCGTCCATCCGAAGGCCTTCCGGAGGTTTTTGTTTCGTAATTTTCGGACGTCCGCACAGGCCGATAGGGGCGTTTCAACGTTGGACGCCGTTTTCCGGACTTGTCGAATTCGACAGCCAAAAGGGTATTTTAATTTTTCGGAGGCCCAGACGGCCTCGGATCGGCGCGATTTCTGCGCCATCGGAACCGTCCATTCGGAGGCCTTCCGGAGAATTTTGTTTCGTAATTTTCGGACGTCCGCACAGGCCGATAGGGGCGTTTGAACGTGGGACCCCGTTTTCCGGACTTGTCGAATTCGACAGCCAAAAGGGTATTTTAATTTTTCGGAGGCCCAGACGGCCTCGGATCGGCGCGATTTCTGCGCCATCGGAACCGTCCATTCGGAGGCCTTCCGGAGAATTTTGTTTCGTAATTTTCGGACGTCCGCACAGGCCGATAGGGGCGTTTCAACGTTGGACGCCGTTTTCCGGACTTGTCGAATTCGACAGCCAAAAGGGTATTTTAATTTTTCGGAGGCCCAGACGGCCTCGGATCGGCGCGATTTCTGCGCCATCGGAACCGTGAGCTCGGAGGCCTTCCGCAGGTTTTTGTTGCGTAATTTTCGGACGTCCGCACAGGCCGATAGGGGCGTTTCAACGTTGGACGCCGTTTTCCGGACTTGTCGAATTCGACAGCCAAAAGGGTATTTTAATTTTTCGGAGGCCCAGACGGCCTCGGATCGGCGCGATTTCTGCGCCATCGGAACCGTGAGCTCGGAGGCCTTCCGCAGGTTTTTGTTGCGTAATTTTCGGACGTCCGCACAGGCCGATAGGGGCGTTTCAACGTTGGACGCCGTTTTCCGGACTTGTCGAATTCGACAGCCAAAAGGGTATTTTAATTTTTCGGAGGCCCAGACGGCCTCGGATCGGCGCGATTTCTGCGCCATCGGAACCGTGAGCTCGGAGGCCTTCCGCAGGTTTTTGTTGCGTAATTTTCGGACGTCCGCACAGGCCGATAGGGGCGTTTGAACGAGGGACGCCGTTTTCCGGACTTGTCGAATTCGACAGCCAAAAGGGTATTTTAATTTTTCGGAGGCCCAGACGGCCTCGGATCGGCGCGATTTCTGCGCCATCGGAACCGTCCATTCGGAGGCCTTCCGGAGAATTTTGTTTCGTAATTTTCGGACGTCCGCACAGGCCGATAGGGGCGTTTCAACGTTGGACGCCGTTTTCCGGACTTGTCGAATTCGACAGCCAAAAGGGTATTTTAATTTTTCGGAGGCCCAGACGGCCTCGGATCGGCGCGATTTCTGCGCCATCGGAACCGTCCATTCGGAGGCCTTCCGGAGGTTTTTGTTTCGTAATTTTCGGACGTCCGCACAGGCCGATAGGGGCGTTTCAACGTTGGACGCCGTTTTCCGGACTTGTCGAATTCGACAGCCAAAAGGGTATTTTAATTTTTCGGAGGCCCAGACGGCCTCGGATGGGCGCGATTTCTGCGCCATCGGAACCGTCCATCCGAAGGCCTTCCGGAGGTTTTTGTTTCGTAATTTTCGGACGTCCGCACAGGCCGATAGGGGCGTTTCAACGTTGGACGCCGTTTTCCGGACTTGTCGAATTCGACAGCCAAAAGGGTATTTTAATTTTTCGGAGGCCCAGACGGCCTCGGATGGGCGCGATTTCTGCGCCATCGGAACCGTCCATCCGAAGGCCTTCCGGAGGTTTTTGTTTCGTAATTTTCGGACGTCCGCACAGGCCGATAGGGGCGTTTCAACGTTGGACGCCGTTTTCCGGACTTGTCGAATTCGACAGCCAAAAGGGTATTTTAATTTTTCGGAGGCCCAGACGGCCTCGGATCGGCGCGATTTCTGCGCCATCGGAACCGTGAGCTCGGAGGCCTTCCGCAGGTTTTTGTTGCGTAATTTTCGGACGTCCGCACAGGCCGATAGGGGCGTTTCAACGTTGGACGCCGTTTTCCGGACTTGTCGAATTCGACAGCCAAAAGGGTATTTTAATTTTTCGGAGGCCCAGACGGCCTCGGATCGGCGCGATTTCTGCGCCATCGGAACCGTGAGCTCGGAGGCCTTCCGCAGGTTTTTGTTGCGTAATTTTCGGACGTCCGCACAGGCCGATAGGGGCGTTTGAACGAGGGACGCCGTTTTCCGGACTTGTCGAATTCGACAGCCAAAAGGGTATTTTAATTTTTCGGAGGCCCAGACGGCCTCGGATCGGCGCGATTTCTGCGCCATCGGAACCGTCCATTCGGAGGCCTTCCGGAGAATTTTGTTTCGTAATTTTCGGACGTCCGCACAGGCCGATAGGGGCGTTTCAACGTTGGACGCCGTTTTCCGGACTTGTCGAATTCGACAGCCAAAAGGGTATTTTAATTTTTCGGAGGCCCAGACGGCCTCGGATCGGCGCGATTTCTGCGCCATCGGAACCGTCCATTCGGAGGCCTTCCGGAGGTTTTTGTTTCGTAATTTTCGGACGTCCGCACAGGCCGATAGGGGCGTTTCAACGTTGGACGCCGTTTTCCGGACTTGTCGAATTCGACAGCCAAAAGGGTATTTTAATTTTTCGGAGGCCCAGACGGCCTCGGATGGGCGCGATTTCTGCGCCATCGGAACCGTCCATCCGAAGGCCTTCCGGAGGTTTTTGTTTCGTAATTTTCGGACGTCCGCACAGGCCGATAGGGGCGTTTCAACGTTGGACGCCGTTTTCCGGACTTGTCGAATTCGACAGCCAAAAGGGTATTTTAATTTTTCGGAGGCCCAGACGGCCTCGGATGGGCGCGATTTCTGCGCCATCGGAACCGTCCATTCGGAGGCCTTCCGGAGGTTTTAGTTTCGTAATTTTCGGACGTCCGCACAGGCCGATAGGGGCGTTTCAACGTTGGACGCCGTTTTCCGGACTTGTCGAATTCGACAGCCAAAAGGGTATTTTAATTTTTCGGAGGCCCAGACGGCCTCGGATCGGCGCGATTTCTGCGCCATCGGAACCGTCCATTCGGAGGCCTTCCGGAGAATTTTGTTTCGTAATTTTCGGACTTGCACAGAGGCCGATAGGGGCGTTTCAACGTTGGACGCCGTTTTCCGGACTTGTCGAATTCGACAGCCAAAAGGGTATTTTAATTTTTCGGAGGCCCAGACGGCCTCGGATGGGCGCGATTTCTGCGCCATCGGAACCGTCCATCCGAAGGCCTTCCGGAGGTTTTTGTTTCGTAATTTTCGGACGTCCGCACAGGCCGATAGGGGCGTTTCAACGTTGGACGCCGTTTTCCGGACTTGTCGAATTCGACAGCCAAAAGGGTATTTTAATTTTTCGGAGGCCCAGACGGCCTCGGATCGGCGCGATTTCTGCGCCATCGGAACCGTCCATTCGGAGGCCTTCCGGAGAATTTTGTTTCGTAATTTTCGGACGTCCGCACAGGCCGATAGGGGCGTTTCAACGTTGGACGCCGTTTTCCGGACTTGTCGAATTCGACAGCCAAAAGGGTATTTTAATTTTTCGGAGGCCCAGACGGCCTCGGATCGGCGCGATTTCTGCGCCATCGGAACCGTCCATTCGGAGGCCTTCCGGAGAATTTTGTTTCGTAATTTTCGGACGTCCGCACAGGCCGATAGGGGCGTTTGAACGTGGGACCCCGTTTTCCGGACTTGTCGAATTCGGCAGCCAAAAGGGTATTTTAATTTTTCGGAGGCCCAGACGGCCTCGGATGGGCGCGATTTCTGCGCCATCGGAACCGTCCATCCGAAGGCCTTCCGGAGGTTTTTGTTTCGTAATTTTCGGACGTCCGCACAGGCCGATAGGGGCGTTTCAACGTTGGACGCCGTTTTCCGGACTTGTCGAATTCGACAGCCAAAAGGGTATTTTAATTTTTCGGAGGCCCAGACGGCCTCGGATCGGCGCGATTTCTGCGCCATCGGAACCGTCCATTCGGAGGCCTTCCGGAGAATTTTGTTTCGTAATTTTCGGACGTCCGCACAGGCCGATAGGGGCGTTTCAACGTTGGACGCCGTTTTCCGGACTTGTCGAATTCGACAGCCAAAAGGGTATTTTAATTTTTCGGAGGCCCAGACGGCCTCGGATCGGCGCGATTTCTGCGCCATCGGAACCGTGAGCTCGGAGGCCTTCCGCAGGTTTTTGTTGCGTAATTTTCGGACGTCCGCACAGGCCGATAGGGGCGTTTCAACGTTGGACGCCGTTTTCCGGACTTGTCGAATTCGACAGCCAAAAGGGTATTTTAATTTTTCGGAGGCCCAGACGGCCTCGGATCGGCGCGATTTCTGCGCCATCGGAACCGTGAGCTCGGAGGCCTTCCGCAGGTTTTTGTTGCGTAATTTTCGGACGTCCGCACAGGCCGATAGGGGCGTTTCAACGTTGGACGCCGTTTTCCGGACTTGTCGAATTCGACAGCCAAAAGGGTATTTTAATTTTTCGGAGGCCCAGACGGCCTCGGATCGGCGCGATTTCTGCGCCATCGGAACCGTGAGCTCGGAGGCCTTCCGCAGGTTTTTGTTGCGTAATTTTCGGACGTCCGCACAGGCCGATAGGGGCGTTTGAACGAGGGACGCCGTTTTCCGGACTTGTCGAATTCGACAGCCAAAAGGGTATTTTAATTTTTCGGAGGCCCAGACGGCCTCGGATGGGCGCGATTTCTGCGCCATCGGAACCGTCCATCCGAAGGCCTTCCGGAGGTTTTTGTTTCGTAATTTTCGGACGTCCGCACAGGCCGATAGGGGCGTTTGAACGTGGGACCCCGTTTTCCGGACTTGTCGAATTCGGCAGCCAAAAGGGTATTTTAATTTTTCGGAGGCCCAGACGGCCTCGGATGGGCGCGATTTCTGCGCCATCGGAACCGTCCATCCGAAGGCCTTCCGGAGGTTTTTGTTTCGTAATTTTCGGACGTCCGCACAGGCCGATAGGGGCGTTTCAACGTTGGACGCCGTTTTCCGGACTTGTCGAATTCGACAGCCAAAAGGGTATTTTAATTTTTCGGAGGCCCAGACGGCCTCGGATCGGCGCGATTTCTGCGCCATCGGAACCGTCCATTCGGAGGCCTTCCGGAGAATTTTGTTTCGTAATTTTCGGACTTGCACAGAGGCCGATAGGGGCGTTTCAACGTTGGACGCCGTTTTCCGGACTTGTCGAATTCGACAGCCAAAAGGGTATTTTAATTTTTCGGAGGCCCAGACGGCCTCGGATGGGCGCGATTTCTGCGCCATCGGAACCGTCCATCCGAAGGCCTTCCGGAGGTTTTTGTTTCGTAATTTTCGGACGTCCGCACAGGCCGATAGGGGCGTTTCAACGTTGGACGCCGTTTTCCGGACTTGTCGAATTCGACAGCCAAAAGGGTATTTTAATTTTTCGGAGGCCCAGACGGCCTCGGATCGGCGCGATTTCTGCGCCATCGGAACCGTCCATTCGGAGGCCTTCCGGAGAATTTTGTTTCGTAATTTTCGGACGTCCGCACAGGCCGATAGGGGCGTTTCAACGTTGGACGCCGTTTTCCGGACTTGTCGAATTCGACAGCCAAAAGGGTATTTTAATTTTTCGGAGGCCCAGACGGCCTCGGATCGGCGCGATTTCTGCGCCATCGGAACCGTGAGCTCGGAGGCCTTCCGCAGGTTTTTGTTGCGTAATTTTCGGACGTCCGCACAGGCCGATAGGGGCGTTTCAACGTTGGACGCCGTTTTCCGGACTTGTCGAATTCGACAGCCAAAAGGGTATTTTAATTTTTCGGAGGCCCAGACGGCCTCGGATCGGCGCGATTTCTGCGCCATCGGAACCGTGAGCTCGGAGGCCTTCCGCAGGTTTTTGTTGCGTAATTTTCGGACGTCCGCACAGGCCGATAGGGGCGTTTCAACGTTGGACGCCGTTTTCCGGACTTGTCGAATTCGACAGCCAAAAGGGTATTTTAATTTTTCGGAGGCCCAGACGGCCTCGGATCGGCGCGATTTCTGCGCCATCGGAACCGTGAGCTCGGAGGCCTTCCGCAGGTTTTTGTTGCGTAATTTTCGGACGTCCGCACAGGCCGATAGGGGCGTTTGAACGAGGGACGCCGTTTTCCGGACTTGTCGAATTCGACAGCCAAAAGGGTATTTTAATTTTTCGGAGGCCCAGACGGCCTCGGATGGGCGCGATTTCTGCGCCATCGGAACCGTCCATCCGAAGGCCTTCCGGAGGTTTTTGTTTCGTAATTTTCGGACGTCCGCACAGGCCGATAGGGGCGTTTGAACGTGGGACCCCGTTTTCCGGACTTGTCGAATTCGGCAGCCAAAAGGGTATTTTAATTTTTCGGAGGCCCAGACGGCCTCGGATGGGCGCGATTTCTGCGCCATCGGAACCGTCCATCCGAAGGCCTTCCGGAGGTTTTTGTTTCGTAATTTTCGGACGTCCGCACAGGCCGATAGGGGCGTTTCAACGTTGGACGCCGTTTTCCGGACTTGTCGAATTCGACAGCCAAAAGGGTATTTTAATTTTTCGGAGGCCCAGACGGCCTCGGATCGGCGCGATTTCTGCGCCATCGGAACCGTCCATTCGGAGGCCTTCCGGAGAATTTTGTTTCGTAATTTTCGGACGTCCGCACAGGCCGATAGGGGCGTTTCAACGTTGGACGCCGTTTTCCGGACTTGTCGAATTCGACAGCCAAAAGGGTATTTTAATTTTTCGGAGGCCCAGACGGCCTCGGATCGGCGCGATTTCTGCGCCATCGGAACCGTCCATTCGGAGGCCTTCCGGAGAATTTTGTTTCGTAATTTTCGGACGTCCGCACAGGCCGATAGGGGCGTTTCAACGTTGGACGCCGTTTTCCGGACTTGTCGAATTCGACAGCCAAAAGGGTATTTTAATTTTTCGGAGGCCCAGACGGCCTCGGATCGGCGCGATTTCTGCGCCATCGGAACCGTGAGCTCGGAGGCCTTCCGCAGGTTTTTGTTGCGTAATTTTCGGACGTCCGCACAGGCCGATAGGGGCGTTTCAACGTTGGACGCCGTTTTCCGGACTTGTCGAATTCGACAGCCAAAAGGGTATTTTAATTTTTCGGAGGCCCAGACGGCCTCGGATCGGCGCGATTTCTGCGCCATCGGAACCGTGAGCTCGGAGGCCTTCCGCAGGTTTTTGTTGCGTAATTTTCGGACGTCCGCACAGGCCGATAGGGGCGTTTGAACGAGGGACGCCGTTTTCCGGACTTGTCGAATTCGACAGCCAAAAGGGTATTTTAATTTTTCGGAGGCCCAGACGGCCTCGGATGGGCGCGATTTCTGCGCCATCGGAACCGTCCATCCGAAGGCCTTCCGGAGGTTTTTGTTTCGTAATTTTCGGACGTCCGCACAGGCCGATAGGGGCGTTTGAACGTGGGACCCCGTTTTCCGGACTTGTCGAATTCGGCAGCCAAAAGGGTATTTTAATTTTTCGGAGGCCCAGACGGCCTCGGATCGGCGCGATTTCTGCGCCATCGGAACCGTCCATTCGGAGGCCTTCCGGAGAATTTTGTTTCGTAATTTTCGGACGTCCGCACAGGCCGATAGGGGCGTTTCAACGTTGGACGCCGTTTTCCGGACTTGTCGAATTCGACAGCCAAAAGGGTATTTTAATTTTTCGGAGGCCCAGACGGCCTCGGATCGGCGCGATTTCTGCGCCATCGGAACCGTCCATTCGGAGGCCTTCCGGAGAATTTTGTTTCGTAATTTTCGGACGTCCGCACAGGCCGATAGGGGCGTTTCAACGTTGGACGCCGTTTTCCGGACTTGTCGAATTCGACAGCCAAAAGGGTATTTTAATTTTTCGGAGGCCCAGACGGCCTCGGATCGGCGCGATTTCTGCGCCATCGGAACCGTGAGCTCGGAGGCCTTCCGCAGGTTTTTGTTGCGTAATTTTCGGACGTCCGCACAGGCCGATAGGGGCGTTTGAACGAGGGACGCCGTTTTCCGGACTTGTCGAATTCGACAGCCAAAAGTGTATTTTAATTTTTCGGAGGGTCAAACGGCCTCGGATTGGCGCGATTCCTGCGCCATCGGAACCGTCCATTCGAAGGCTGTCCGCAGATTTTTGTTTCGTAATTTTCGGACTTCCACACAGGCCGATAGGCGCGTTTGAACGAGGGACGCCGTTTTCCGGACTTGTCGAATTCGACAGCCAAAAGTGTATTTTAATTTTTCGGAGGGTCAAACGGCCTCGGATTGGCGCGATTCCTGCGCCATCGGAACCGTCCATTCGAAGGCTGTCCGCAGATTTTTGTTTCGTAATTTTCGGACTTCCACACAGGCCGATAGGGGCGTTTGAACGAGGGACGCCGTTTTCCGGACTTGTCGAATTCGACAGCCATCGGGTCTTTTAATTTTTCGGAGGGTCAAACGGCCTCGGATTGGCGCGATTCCTGCGCCATCGGAACCGTCCATTCGAAGGCTGTCCGCAGATTTTTGTTTCGTAATTTTCGGACTTCCACACAGGCCGATAGGCGCGTTTGAACGAGGGACGCCGTTTTCCGGACTTGTCGAATTCGACAGCCAAAAGTGTATTTTAATTTTTCGGAGGGTCAAACGGCCTCGGATTGGCGCGATTCTTGCGTCATCGGAACCGTCCATTCGAAGGCTTTCCGCAGATTTTTGTTTCGTAATTTTCGGACTTCCCCACAGGCCGATAGCGGCGTTTGAACGAGGGACGCCGTTTTCCGGACTTGTCGAATTCGACAGCCATCGGGTCTTTTAATTTTTCGGAGGGTCAAACGGCCTCGGATTGGCGCGATTCCTGCGCCATCGGAACCGTCCATTCGAAGGCTGTCCGCAGATTTTTGTTTCGTAATTTTCGGACTTCCACACAGGCCGATAGGGGCGTTTGAACGAGGGACGCCGTTTTCCGGACTTGTCGAATTCGACAGCCATCGGGTCTTTTAATTTTTCGGAGGGTCAAACGGCCTCGGATTGGCGCGATTCCTGCGCCATCGGAACCGTCCATTCGAAGGCTGTCCGCAGATTTTTGTTTCGTAATTTTCGGACTTCCACACAGGCCGATAGGCGCGTTTGAACGAGGGACGCCGTTTTCCGGACTTGTCGAATTCGACAGCCAAAAGTGTATTTTAATTTTTCGGAGGCTCAAACGGCCTCGGATTGGCGCGATTCCTGCGCCATCGGAACCGTCCATTCGAAGGCTGTCCGCAGATTTTTGTTTCGTAATTTTCGGACTTCCACACAGGCCGATAGGGGCGTTTGAACGAGGGACGCCGTTTTCCGGACTTGTCGAATTCGACAGCCAAAAGTGTATTTTAATTTTTCGGAGGGTCAAACGGCCTCGGATTGGCGCGATTCCTGCGCCATCGGAACCGTCCATTCGAAGGCTGTCCGCAGATTTTTGTTTCGTAATTTTCGGAATTCCACACAGGCCGATAGGCGCGTTTGAACGAGGGACGCCGTTTTCCGGACTTGTCGAATTCGACAGCCAAAAGTGTATTTTAATTTTTCGGAGGGTCAAACGGCCTCGGATTGGCGCGATTCCTGCGCCATCGGAACCGTCCATTCGAAGGCTGTCCGCAGATTTTTGTTTCGTAATTTTCGGACTTCCACACAGGCCGATAGGCGCGTTTGAACGAGGGACGCCGTTTTCCGGACTTGTCGAATTCGACAGCCAAAAGTGTATTTTAATTTTTCGGAGGGTCAAACGGCCTCGGATTGGCGCGATTCTTGCGTCATCGGAACCGTCCATTCGAAGGCTTTCCGCAGATTTTTGTTTCGTAATTTTCGGACTTCCCCACAGGCCGATAGGGGCGTTTGAACGAGGGACGCCGTTTTCCGGACTTGTCGAATTCGACAGCCATCGGGTCTTTTAATTTTTCGGAGGCTCAAACGGCCTCGGATTGGCGCGATTCCTGCGCCATCGGAACCGTCCATTCGAAGGCTGTCCGCAGATTTTTGTTTCGTAATTTTCGGACTTCCACACAGGCCGATAGGGGCGTTTGAACGAGGGACGCCGTTTTCCGGACTTGTCGAATTCGACAGCCATCGGGTCTTTTAATTTTTCGGAGGGTCAAACGGCCTCGGATTGGCGCGATTCCTGCGCCATCGGAACCGTCCATTCGAAGGCTGTCCGCAGATTTTTGTTTCGTAATTTTCGGACTTCCACACAGGCCGATAGGCGCGTTTGAACGAGGGACGCCGTTTTCCGGACTTGTCGAATTCGACAGCCAAAAGTGTATTTTAATTTTTCGGAGGGTCAAACGGCCTCGGATTGGCGCGATTCTTGCGTCATCGGAACCGTCCATTCGAAGGCTTTCCGCAGATTTTTGTTTCGTAATTTTCGGACTTCCCCACAGGCCGATAGCGGCGTTTGAACGAGGGACGCCGTTTTCCGGACTTGTCGAATTCGACAGCCATCGGGTCTTTTAATTTTTCGGAGGGTCAAACGGCCTCGGATTGGCGCGATTCCTGCGCCATCGGAACCGTCCATTCGAAGGCTGTCCGCAGATTTTTGTTTCGTAATTTTCGGACTTCCACACAGGCCGATAGGGGCGTTTGAACGAGGGACGCCGTTTTCCGGACTTGTCGAATTCGACAGCCATCGGGTCTTTTAATTTTTCGGAGGGTCAAACGGCCTCGGATTGGCGCGATTCCTGCGCCATCGGAACCGTCCATTCGAAGGCTGTCCGCAGATTTTTGTTTCGTAATTTTCGGACTTCCACACAGGCCGATAGGCGCGTTTGAACGAGGGACGCCGTTTTCCGGACTTGTCGAATTCGACAGCCAAAAGTGTATTTTAATTTTTCGGAGGCTCAAACGGCCTCGGATTGGCGCGATTCCTGCGCCATCGGAACCGTCCATTCGAAGGCTGTCCGCAGATTTTTGTTTCGTAATTTTCGGACTTCCACACAGGCCGATAGGGGCGTTTGAACGAGGGACGCCGTTTTCCGGACTTGTCGAATTCGACAGCCAAAAGTGTATTTTAATTTTTCGGAGGGTCAAACGGCCTCGGATTGGCGCGATTCCTGCGCCATCGGAACCGTCCATTCGAAGGCTGTCCGCAGATTTTTGTTTCGTAATTTTCGGACTTCCACACAGGCCGATAGGGGCGTTTGAACGAGGGACGCCGTTTTCCGGACTTGTCGAATTCGACAGCCAAAAGTGTATTTTAATTTTTCGGAGGGTCAAACGGCCTCGGATTGGCGCGATTCTTGCGTCATCGGAACCGTCCATTCGAAGGCTTTCCGCAGATTTTTGTTTCGTAATTTTCGGACTTCCCCACAGGCCGATAGCGGCGTTTGAACGAGGGACGCCGTTTTCCGGACTTGTCGAATTCGACAGCCATCGGGTCTTTTAATTTTTCGGAGGGTCAAACGGCCTCGGATTGGCGCGATTCCTGCGCCATCGGAACCGTCCATTCGAAGGCTGTCCGCAGATTTTTGTTTCGTAATTTTCGGACTTCCACACAGGCCGATAGGGGCGTTTGAACGAGGGACGCCGTTTTCCGGACTTGTCGAATTCGACAGCCATCGGGTCTTTTAATTTTTCGGAGGGTCAAACGGCCTCGGATTGGCGCGATTCCTGCGCCATCGGAACCGTCCATTCGAAGGCTGTCCGCAGATTTTTGTTTCGTAATTTTCGGACTTCCACACAGGCCGATAGGCGCGTTTGAACGAGGGACGCCGTTTTCCGGACTTGTCGAATTCGACAGCCAAAAGTGTATTTTAATTTTTCGGAGGCTCAAACGGCCTCGGATTGGCGCGATTCCTGCGCCATCGGAACCGTCCATTCGAAGGCTGTCCGCAGATTTTTGTTTCGTAATTTTCGGACTTCCACACAGGCCGATAGGGGCGTTTGAACGAGGGACGCCGTTTTCCGGACTTGTCGAATTCGACAGCCAAAAGTGTATTTTAATTTTTCGGAGGGTCAAACGGCCTCGGATTGGCGCGATTCCTGCGCCATCGGAACCGTCCATTCGAAGGCTGTCCGCAGATTTTTGTTTCGTAATTTTCGGAATTCCACACAGGCCGATAGGCGCGTTTGAACGAGGGACGCCGTTTTCCGGACTTGTCGAATTCGACAGCCAAAAGTGTATTTTAATTTTTCGGAGGGTCAAACGGCCTCGGATTGGCGCGATTCCTGCGCCATCGGAACCGTCCATTCGAAGGCTGTCCGCAGATTTTTGTTTCGTAATTTTCGGACTTCCACACAGGCCGATAGGCGCGTTTGAACGAGGGACGCCGTTTTCCGGACTTGTCGAATTCGACAGCCAAAAGTGTATTTTAATTTTTCGGAGGGTCAAACGGCCTCGGATTGGCGCGATTCTTGCGTCATCGGAACCGTCCATTCGAAGGCTTTCCGCAGATTTTTGTTTCGTAATTTTCGGACTTCCCCACAGGCCGATAGGGGCGTTTGAACGAGGGACGCCGTTTTCCGGACTTGTCGAATTCGACAGCCATCGGGTCTTTTAATTTTTCGGAGGCTCAAACGGCCTCGGATTGGCGCGATTCCTGCGCCATCGGAACCGTCCATTCGAAGGCTGTCCGCAGATTTTTGTTTCGTAATTTTCGGACTTCCACACAGGCCGATAGGGGCGTTTGAACGAGGGACGCCGTTTTCCGGACTTGTCGAATTCGACAGCCATCGGGTCTTTTAATTTTTCGGAGGGTCAAACGGCCTCGGATTGGCGCGATTCCTGCGCCATCGGAACCGTCCATTCGAAGGCTGTCCGCAGATTTTTGTTTCGTAATTTTCGGACTTCCACACAGGCCGATAGGCGCGTTTGAACGAGGGACGCCGTTTTCCGGACTTGTCGAATTCGACAGCCAAAAGTGTATTTTAATTTTTCGGAGGGTCAAACGGCCTCGGATTGGCGCGATTCTTGCGTCATCGGAACCGTCCATTCGAAGGCTTTCCGCAGATTTTTGTTTCGTAATTTTCGGACTTCCCCACAGGCCGATAGCGGCGTTTGAACGAGGGACGCCGTTTTCCGGACTTGTCGAATTCGACAGCCATCGGGTCTTTTAATTTTTCGGAGGGTCAAACGGCCTCGGATTGGCGCGATTCCTGCGCCATCGGAACCGTCCATTCGAAGGCTGTCCGCAGATTTTTGTTTCGTAATTTTCGGACTTCCACACAGGCCGATAGGGGCGTTTGAACGAGGGACGCCGTTTTCCGGACTTGTCGAATTCGACAGCCATCGGGTCTTTTAATTTTTCGGAGGGTCAAACGGCCTCGGATTGGCGCGATTCCTGCGCCATCGGAACCGTCCATTCGAAGGCTGTCCGCAGATTTTTGTTTCGTAATTTTCGGACTTCCACACAGGCCGATAGGCGCGTTTGAACGAGGGACGCCGTTTTCCGGACTTGTCGAATTCGACAGCCAAAAGTGTATTTTAATTTTTCGGAGGCTCAAACGGCCTCGGATTGGCGCGATTCCTGCGCCATCGGAACCGTCCATTCGAAGGCTGTCCGCAGATTTTTGTTTCGTAATTTTCGGACTTCCACACAGGCCGATAGGGGCGTTTGAACGAGGGACGCCGTTTTCCGGACTTGTCGAATTCGACAGCCAAAAGTGTATTTTAATTTTTCGGAGGGTCAAACGGCCTCGGATTGGCGCGATTCCTGCGCCATCGGAACCGTCCATTCGAAGGCTGTCCGCAGATTTTTGTTTCGTAATTTTCGGACTTCCACACAGGCCGATAGGGGCGTTTGAACGAGGGACGCCGTTTTCCGGACTTGTCGAATTCGACAGCCAAAAGTGTATTTTAATTTTTCGGAGGGTCAAACGGCCTCGGATTGGCGCGATTCTTGCGTCATCGGAACCGTCCATTCGAAGGCTTTCCGCAGATTTTTGTTTCGTAATTTTCGGACTTCCCCACAGGCCGATAGCGGCGTTTGAACGAGGGACGCCGTTTTCCGGACTTGTCGAATTCGACAGCCATCGGGTCTTTTAATTTTTCGGAGGGTCAAACGGCCTCGGATTGGCGCGATTCCTGCGCCATCGGAACCGTCCATTCGAAGGCTGTCCGCAGATTTTTGTTTCGTAATTTTCGGACTTCCACACAGGCCGATAGGGGCGTTTGAACGAGGGACGCCGTTTTCCGGACTTGTCGAATTCGACAGCCATCGGGTCTTTTAATTTTTCGGAGGGTCAAACGGCCTCGGATTGGCGCGATTCCTGCGCCATCGGAACCGTCCATTCGAAGGCTGTCCGCAGATTTTTGTTTCGTAATTTTCGGACTTCCACACAGGCCGATAGGCGCGTTTGAACGAGGGACGCCGTTTTCCGGACTTGTCGAATTCGACAGCCAAAAGTGTATTTTAATTTTTCGGAGGGTCAAACGGCCTCGGATTGGCGCGATTCCTGCGCCATCGGAACCGTCCATTCGAAGGCTGTCCGCAGATTTTTGTTTCGTAATTTTCGGACTTCCACACAGGCCGATAGGGGCGTTTGAACGAGGGACGCCGTTTTCCGGACTTGTCGAATTCGACAGCCAAAAGTGTATTTTAATTTTTCGGAGGGTCAAACGGCCTCGGATTGGCGCGATTCCTGCGCCATCGGAACCGTCCATTCGAAGGCTGTCCGCAGATTTTTGTTTCGTAATTTTCGGACTTCCACACAGGCCGATAGGGGCGTTTGAACGAGGGACGCCGTTTTCCGGACTTGTCGAATTCGACAGCCAAAAGTGTATTTTAATTTTTCGGAGGGTCAAACGGCCTCGGATTGGCGCGATTCCTGCGCCATCGGAACCGTCCATTCGAAGGCTGTCCGCAGATTTTTGTTTCGTAATTTTCGGACTTCCACACAGGCCGATAGGCGCGTTTGAACGAGGGACGCCGTTTTCCGGACTTGTCGAATTCGACAGCCAAAAGTGTATTTTAATTTTTCGGAGGGTCAAACGGCCTCGGATTGGCGCGATTCCTGCGCCATCGGAACCGTCCATTCGAAGGCTGTCCGCAGATTTTTGTTTCGTAATTTTCGGACTTCCACACAGGCCGATAGGGGCGTTTGAACGAGGGACGCCGTTTTCCGGACTTGTCGAATTCGACAGCCATCGGGTCTTTTAATTTTTCGGAGGGTCAAACGGCCTCGGATTGGCGCGATTCCTGCGCCATCGGAACCGTCCATTCGAAGGCTGTCCGCAGATTTTTGTTTCGTAATTTTCGGACTTCCACACAGGCCGATAGGCGCGTTTGAACGAGGGACGCCGTTTTCCGGACTTGTCGAATTCGACAGCCAAAAGTGTATTTTAATTTTTCGGAGGGTCAAACGGCCTCGGATTGGCGCGATTCTTGCGTCATCGGAACCGTCCATTCGAAGGCTTTCCGCAGATTTTTGTTTCGTAATTTTCGGACTTCCCCACAGGCCGATAGCGGCGTTTGAACGAGGGACGCCGTTTTCCGGACTTGTCGAATTCGACAGCCATCGGGTCTTTTAATTTTTCGGAGGGTCAAACGGCCTCGGATTGGCGCGATTCCTGCGCCATCGGAACCGTCCATTCGAAGGCTGTCCGCAGATTTTTGTTTCGTAATTTTCGGACTTCCACACAGGCCGATAGGGGCGTTTGAACGAGGGACGCCGTTTTCCGGACTTGTCGAATTCGACAGCCATCGGGTCTTTTAATTTTTCGGAGGGTCAAACGGCCTCGGATTGGCGCGATTCCTGCGCCATCGGAACCGTCCATTCGAAGGCTGTCCGCAGATTTTTGTTTCGTAATTTTCGGACTTCCACACAGGCCGATAGGCGCGTTTGAACGAGGGACGCCGTTTTCCGGACTTGTCGAATTCGACAGCCAAAAGTGTATTTTAATTTTTCGGAGGCTCAAACGGCCTCGGATTGGCGCGATTCCTGCGCCATCGGAACCGTCCATTCGAAGGCTGTCCGCAGATTTTTGTTTCGTAATTTTCGGACTTCCACACAGGCCGATAGGGGCGTTTGAACGAGGGACGCCGTTTTCCGGACTTGTCGAATTCGACAGCCAAAAGTGTATTTTAATTTTTCGGAGGGTCAAACGGCCTCGGATTGGCGCGATTCCTGCGCCATCGGAACCGTCCATTCGAAGGCTGTCCGCAGATTTTTGTTTCGTAATTTTCGGACTTCCACACAGGCCGATAGGGGCGTTTGAACGAGGGACGCCGTTTTCCGGACTTGTCGAATTCGACAGCCAAAAGTGTATTTTAATTTTTCGGAGGGTCAAACGGCCTCGGATTGGCGCGATTCCTGCGCCATCGGAACCGTCCATTCGAAGGCTGTCCGCAGATTTTTGTTTCGTAATTTTCGGACTTCCACACAGGCCGATAGGGGCGTTTGAACGAGGGACGCCGTTTTCCGGACTTGTCGAATTCGACAGCCATCGGGTCTTTTAATTTTTCGGAGGGTCAAACGGCCTCGGATTGGCGCGATTCCTGCGCCATCGGAACCGTCCATTCGAAGGCTGTCCGCAGATTTTTGTTTCGTAATTTTCGGACTTCCACACAGGCCGATAGGCGCGTTTGAACGAGGGACGCCGTTTTCCGGACTTGTCGAATTCGACAGCCAAAAGTGTATTTTAATTTTTCGGAGGGTCAAACGGCCTCGGATTGGCGCGATTCTTGCGTCATCGGAACCGTCCATTCGAAGGCTTTCCGCAGATTTTTGTTTCGTAATTTTCGGACTTCCCCACAGGCCGATAGCGGCGTTTGAACGAGGGACGCCGTTTTCCGGACTTGTCGAATTCGACAGCCATCGGGTCTTTTAATTTTTCGGAGGGTCAAACGGCCTCGGATTGGCGCGATTCCTGCGCCATCGGAACCGTCCATTCGAAGGCTGTCCGCAGATTTTTGTTTCGTAATTTTCGGACTTCCACACAGGCCGATAGGGGCGTTTGAACGAGGGACGCCGTTTTCCGGACTTGTCGAATTCGACAGCCATCGGGTCTTTTAATTTTTCGGAGGGTCAAACGGCCTCGGATTGGCGCGATTCCTGCGCCATCGGAACCGTCCATTCGAAGGCTGTCCGCAGATTTTTGTTTCGTAATTTTCGGACTTCCACACAGGCCGATAGGCGCGTTTGAACGAGGGACGCCGTTTTCCGGACTTGTCGAATTCGACAGCCAAAAGTGTATTTTAATTTTTCGGAGGCTCAAACGGCCTCGGATTGGCGCGATTCCTGCGCCATCGGAACCGTCCATTCGAAGGCTGTCCGCAGATTTTTGTTTCGTAATTTTCGGACTTCCACACAGGCCGATAGGGGCGTTTGAACGAGGGACGCCGTTTTCCGGACTTGTCGAATTCGACAGCCAAAAGTGTATTTTAATTTTTCGGAGGGTCAAACGGCCTCGGATTGGCGCGATTCCTGCGCCATCGGAACCGTCCATTCGAAGGCTGTCCGCAGATTTTTGTTTCGTAATTTTCGGACTTCCACACAGGCCGATAGGGGCGTTTGAACGAGGGACGCCGTTTTCCGGACTTGTCGAATTCGACAGCCAAAAGTGTATTTTAATTTTTCGGAGGCTCAAACGGCCTCGGATTGGCGCGATTCCTGCGCCATCGGAACCGTCCATTCGAAGGCTGTCCGCAGATTTTTGTTTCGTAATTTTCGGACTTCCACACAGGCCGATAGGGGCGTTTGAACGAGGGACGCCGTTTTCCGGACTTGTCGAATTCGACAGCCAAAAGTGTATTTTAATTTTTCGGAGGGTCAAACGGCCTCGGATTGGCGCGATTCTTGCGTCATCGGAACCGTCCATTCGAAGGCTTTCCGCAGATTTTTGTTTCGTAATTTTCGGACTTCCCCACAGGCCGATAGCGGCGTTTGAACGAGGGACGCCGTTTTCCGGACTTGTCGAATTCGACAGCCATCGGGTCTTTTAATTTTTCGGAGGGTCAAACGGCCTCGGATTGGCGCGATTCCTGCGCCATCGGAACCGTCCATTCGAAGGCTGTCCGCAGATTTTTGTTTCGTAATTTTCGGACTTCCACACAGGCCGATAGGGGCGTTTGAACGAGGGACGCCGTTTTCCGGACTTGTCGAATTCGACAGCCAAAAGTGTATTTTAATTTTTCGGAGGGTCAAACGGCCTCGGATTGGCGCGATTCTTGCGTCATCGGAACCGTCCATTCGAAGGCTTTCCGCAGATTTTTGTTTCGTAATTTTCGGACTTCCCCACAGGCCGATAGCGGCGTTTGAACGAGGGACGCCGTTTTCCGGACTTGTCGAATTCGACAGCCATCGGGTCTTTTAATTTTTCGGAGGGTCAAACGGCCTCGGATTGGCGCGATTCCTGCGCCATCGGAACCGTCCATTCGAAGGCTGTCCGCAGATTTTTGTTTCGTAATTTTCGGACTTCCACACAGGCCGATAGGGGCGTTTGAACGAGGGACGCCGTTTTCCGGACTTGTCGAATTCGACAGCCATCGGGTCTTTTAATTTTTCGGAGGGTCAAACGGCCTCGGATTGGCGCGATTCCTGCGCCATCGGAACCGTCCATTCGAAGGCTGTCCGCAGATTTTTGTTTCGTAATTTTCGGACTTCCACACAGGCCGATAGGCGCGTTTGAACGAGGGACGCCGTTTTCCGGACTTGTCGAATTCGACAGCCAAAAGTGTATTTTAATTTTTCGGAGGGTCAAACGGCCTCGGATTGGCGCGATTCCTGCGCCATCGGAACCGTCCATTCGAAGGCTGTCCGCAGATTTTTGTTTCGTAATTTTCGGACTTCCACACAGGCCGATAGGGGCGTTTGAACGAGGGACGCCGTTTTCCGGACTTGTCGAATTCGACAGCCAAAAGTGTATTTTAATTTTTCGGAGGGTCAAACGGCCTCGGATTGGCGCGATTCCTGCGCCATCGGAACCGTCCATTCGAAGGCTGTCCGCAGATTTTTGTTTCGTAATTTTCGGACTTCCACACAGGCCGATAGGGGCGTTTGAACGAGGGACGCCGTTTTCCGGACTTGTCGAATTCGACAGCCAAAAGTGTATTTTAATTTTTCGGAGGGTCAAACGGCCTCGGATTGGCGCGATTCCTGCGCCATCGGAACCGTCCATTCGAAGGCTGTCCGCAGATTTTTGTTTCGTAATTTTCGGACTTCCACACAGGCCGATAGGGGCGTTTGAACGAGGGACGCCGTTTTCCGGACTTGTCGAATTCGACAGCCAAAAGTGTATTTTAATTTTTCGGAGGGTCAAACGGCCTCGGATTGGCGCGATTCCTGCGCCATCGGAACCGTCCATTCGAAGGCTGTCCGCAGATTTTTGTTTCGTAATTTTCGGACTTCCACACAGGCCGATAGGGGCGTTTGAACGAGGGACGCCGTTTTCCGGACTTGTCGAATTCGACAGCCATCGGGTCTTTTAATTTTTCGGAGGGTCAAACGGCCTCGGATTGGCGCGATTCCTGCGCCATCGGAACCGTCCATTCGAAGGCTGTCCGCAGATTTTTGTTTCGTAATTTTCGGACTTCCACACAGGCCGATAGGCGCGTTTGAACGAGGGACGCCGTTTTCCGGACTTGTCGAATTCGACAGCCAAAAGTGTATTTTAATTTTTCGGAGGCTCAAACGGCCTCGGATTGGCGCGATTCCTGCGCCATCGGAACCGTCCATTCGAAGGCTGTCCGCAGATTTTTGTTTCGTAATTTTCGGACTTCCACACAGGCCGATAGGGGCGTTTGAACGAGGGACGCCGTTTTCCGGACTTGTCGAATTCGACAGCCAAAAGTGTATTTTAATTTTTCGGAGGGTCAAACGGCCTCGGATTGGCGCGATTCCTGCGCCATCGGAACCGTCCATTCGAAGGCTGTCCGCAGATTTTTGTTTCGTAATTTTCGGACTTCCACACAGGCCGATAGGGGCGTTTGAACGAGGGACGCCGTTTTCCGGACTTGTCGAATTCGACAGCCAAAAGTGTATTTTAATTTTTCGGAGGGTCAAACGGCCTCGGATTGGCGCGATTCCTGCGCCATCGGAACCGTCCATTCGAAGGCTGTCCGCAGATTTTTGTTTCGTAATTTTCGGACTTCCACACAGGCCGATAGGGGCGTTTGAACGAGGGACGCCGTTTTCCGGACTTGTCGAATTCGACAGCCATCGGGTCTTTTAATTTTTCGGAGGGTCAAACGGCCTCGGATTGGCGCGATTCCTGCGCCATCGGAACCGTCCATTCGAAGGCTGTCCGCAGATTTTTGTTTCGTAATTTTCGGACTTCCACACAGGCCGATAGGCGCGTTTGAACGAGGGACGCCGTTTTCCGGACTTGTCGAATTCGACAGCCAAAAGTGTATTTTAATTTTTCGGAGGGTCAAACGGCCTCGGATTGGCGCGATTCTTGCGTCATCGGAACCGTCCATTCGAAGGCTTTCCGCAGATTTTTGTTTCGTAATTTTCGGACTTCCCCACAGGCCGATAGCGGCGTTTGAACGAGGGACGCCGTTTTCCGGACTTGTCGAATTCGACAGCCATCGGGTCTTTTAATTTTTCGGAGGGTCAAACGGCCTCGGATTGGCGCGATTCCTGCGCCATCGGAACCGTCCATTCGAAGGCTGTCCGCAGATTTTTGTTTCGTAATTTTCGGACTTCCACACAGGCCGATAGGGGCGTTTGAACGAGGGACGCCGTTTTCCGGACTTGTCGAATTCGACAGCCAAAAGTGTATTTTAATTTTTCGGAGGGTCAAACGGCCTCGGATTGGCGCGATTCCTGCGCCATCGGAACCGTCCATTCGAAGGCTGTCCGCAGATTTTTGTTTCGTAATTTTCGGACTTCCACACAGGCCGATAGGCGCGTTTGAACGAGGGACGCCGTTTTCCGGACTTGTCGAATTCGACAGCCAAAAGTGTATTTTAATTTTTCGGAGGGTCAAACGGCCTCGGATTGGCGCGATTCCTGCGCCATCGGAACCGTCCATTCGAAGGCTGTCCGCAGATTTTTGTTTCGTAATTTTCGGACTTCCACACAGGCCGATAGGGGCGTTTGAACGAGGGACGCCGTTTTCCGGACTTGTCGAATTCGACAGCCATCGGGTCTTTTAATTTTTCGGAGGGTCAAACGGCCTCGGATTGGCGCGATTCCTGCGCCATCGGAACCGTCCATTCGAAGGCTGTCCGCAGATTTTTGTTTCGTAATTTTCGGACTTCCACACAGGCCGATAGGCGCGTTTGAACGAGGGACGCCGTTTTCCGGACTTGTCGAATTCGACAGCCAAAAGTGTATTTTAATTTTTCGGAGGGTCAAACGGCCTCGGATTGGCGCGATTCTTGCGTCATCGGAACCGTCCATTCGAAGGCTTTCCGCAGATTTTTGTTTCGTAATTTTCGGACTTCCCCACAGGCCGATAGCGGCGTTTGAACGAGGGACGCCGTTTTCCGGACTTGTCGAATTCGACAGCCATCGGGTCTTTTAATTTTTCGGAGGGTCAAACGGCCTCGGATTGGCGCGATTCCTGCGCCATCGGAACCGTCCATTCGAAGGCTGTCCGCAGATTTTTGTTTCGTAATTTTCGGACTTCCACACAGGCCGATAGGGGCGTTTGAACGAGGGACGCCGTTTTCCGGACTTGTCGAATTCGACAGCCATCGGGTCTTTTAATTTTTCGGAGGGTCAAACGGCCTCGGATTGGCGCGATTCCTGCGCCATCGGAACCGTCCATTCGAAGGCTGTCCGCAGATTTTTGTTTCGTAATTTTCGGACTTCCACACAGGCCGATAGGCGCGTTTGAACGAGGGACGCCGTTTTCCGGACTTGTCGAATTCGACAGCCAAAAGTGTATTTTAATTTTTCGGAGGCTCAAACGGCCTCGGATTGGCGCGATTCCTGCGCCATCGGAACCGTCCATTCGAAGGCTGTCCGCAGATTTTTGTTTCGTAATTTTCGGACTTCCACACAGGCCGATAGGGGCGTTTGAACGAGGGACGCCGTTTTCCGGACTTGTCGAATTCGACAGCCAAAAGTGTATTTTAATTTTTCGGAGGGTCAAACGGCCTCGGATTGGCGCGATTCCTGCGCCATCGGAACCGTCCATTCGAAGGCTGTCCGCAGATTTTTGTTTCGTAATTTTCGGACTTCCACACAGGCCGATAGGGGCGTTTGAACGAGGGACGCCGTTTTCCGGACTTGTCGAATTCGACAGCCAAAAGTGTATTTTAATTTTTCGGAGGGTCAAACGGCCTCGGATTGGCGCGATTCCTGCGCCATCGGAACCGTCCATTCGAAGGCTGTCCGCAGATTTTTGTTTCGTAATTTTCGGACTTCCACACAGGCCGATAGGGGCGTTTGAACGAGGGACGCCGTTTTCCGGACTTGTCGAATTCGACAGCCATCGGGTCTTTTAATTTTTCGGAGGGTCAAACGGCCTCGGATTGGCGCGATTCCTGCGCCATCGGAACCGTCCATTCGAAGGCTGTCCGCAGATTTTTGTTTCGTAATTTTCGGACTTCCACACAGGCCGATAGGCGCGTTTGAACGAGGGACGCCGTTTTCCGGACTTGTCGAATTCGACAGCCAAAAGTGTATTTTAATTTTTCGGAGGGTCAAACGGCCTCGGATTGGCGCGATTCTTGCGTCATCGGAACCGTCCATTCGAAGGCTTTCCGCAGATTTTTGTTTCGTAATTTTCGGACTTCCCCACAGGCCGATAGCGGCGTTTGAACGAGGGACGCCGTTTTCCGGACTTGTCGAATTCGACAGCCATCGGGTCTTTTAATTTTTCGGAGGGTCAAACGGCCTCGGATTGGCGCGATTCCTGCGCCATCGGAACCGTCCATTCGAAGGCTGTCCGCAGATTTTTGTTTCGTAATTTTCGGACTTCCACACAGGCCGATAGGGGCGTTTGAACGAGGGACGCCGTTTTCCGGACTTGTCGAATTCGACAGCCATCGGGTCTTTTAATTTTTCGGAGGGTCAAACGGCCTCGGATTGGCGCGATTCCTGCGCCATCGGAACCGTCCATTCGAAGGCTGTCCGCAGATTTTTGTTTCGTAATTTTCGGACTTCCACACAGGCCGATAGGCGCGTTTGAACGAGGGACGCCGTTTTCCGGACTTGTCGAATTCGACAGCCAAAAGTGTATTTTAATTTTTCGGAGGCTCAAACGGCCTCGGATTGGCGCGATTCCTGCGCCATCGGAACCGTCCATTCGAAGGCTGTCCGCAGATTTTTGTTTCGTAATTTTCGGACTTCCACACAGGCCGATAGGGGCGTTTGAACGAGGGACGCCGTTTTCCGGACTTGTCGAATTCGACAGCCAAAAGTGTATTTTAATTTTTCGGAGGGTCAAACGGCCTCGGATTGGCGCGATTCCTGCGCCATCGGAACCGTCCATTCGAAGGCTGTCCGCAGATTTTTGTTTCGTAATTTTCGGACTTCCACACAGGCCGATAGGGGCGTTTGAACGAGGGACGCCGTTTTCCGGACTTGTCGAATTCGACAGCCAAAAGTGTATTTTAATTTTTCGGAGGCTCAAACGGCCTCGGATTGGCGCGATTCCTGCGCCATCGGAACCGTCCATTCGAAGGCTGTCCGCAGATTTTTGTTTCGTAATTTTCGGACTTCCACACAGGCCGATAGGCGCGTTTGAACGAGGGACGCCGTTTTCCGGACTTGTCGAATTCGACAGCCATCGGGTCTTTTAATTTTTCGGAGGGTCAAACGGCCTCGGATTGGCGCGATTCCTGCGCCATCGGAACCGTCCATTCGAAGGCTGTCCGCAGATTTTTGTTTCGTAATTTTCGGACTTCCACACAGGCCGATAGGCGCGTTTGAACGAGGGACGCCGTTTTCCGGACTTGTCGAATTCGACAGCCAAAAGTGTATTTTAATTTTTCGGAGGCTCAAACGGCCTCGGATTGGCGCGATTCCTGCGCCATCGGAACCGTCCATTCGAAGGCTGTCCGCAGATTTTTGTTTCGTAATTTTCGGACTTCCACACAGGCCGATAGGGGCGTTTGAACGAGGGACGCCGTTTTCCGGACTTGTCGAATTCGACAGCCAAAAGTGTATTTTAATTTTTCGGAGGGTCAAACGGCCTCGGATTGGCGCGATTCCTGCGCCATCGGAACCGTCCATTCGAAGGCTGTCCGCAGATTTTTGTTTCGTAATTTTCGGACTTCCACACAGGCCGATAGGGGCGTTTGAACGAGGGACGCCGTTTTCCGGACTTGTCGAATTCGACAGCCAAAAGTGTATTTTAATTTTTCGGAGGGTCAAACGGCCTCGGATTGGCGCGATTCCTGCGCCATCGGAACCGTCCATTCGAAGGCTGTCCGCAGATTTTTGTTTCGTAATTTTCGGACTTCCACACAGGCCGATAGGGGCGTTTGAACGAGGGACGCCGTTTTCCGGACTTGTCGAATTCGACAGCCAAAAGTGTATTTTAATTTTTCGGAGGGTCAAACGGCCTCGGATTGGCGCGATTCCTGCGCCATCGGAACCGTCCATTCGAAGGCTGTCCGCAGATTTTTGTTTCGTAATTTTCGGACTTCCACACAGGCCGATAGGCGCGTTTGAACGAGGGACGCCGTTTTCCGGACTTGTCGAATTCGACAGCCAAAAGTGTATTTTAATTTTTCGGAGGGTCAAACGGCCTCGGATTGGCGCGATTCCTGCGCCATCGGAACCGTCCATTCGAAGGCTGTCCGCAGATTTTTGTTTCGTAATTTTCGGACTTCCACACAGGCCGATAGGCGCGTTTGAACGAGGGACGCCGTTTTCCGGACTTGTCGAATTCGACAGCCAAAAGTGTATTTTAATTTTTCGGAGGCTCAAACGGCCTCGGATTGGCGCGATTCCTGCGCCATCGGAACCGTCCATTCGAAGGCTGTCCGCAGATTTTTGTTTCGTAATTTTCGGACTTCCACACAGGCCGATAGGGGCGTTTGAACGAGGGACGCCGTTTTCCGGACTTGTCGAATTCGACAGCCATCGGGTCTTTTAATTTTTCGGAGGGTCAAACGGCCTCGGATTGGCGCGATTCCTGCGCCATCGGAACCGTCCATTCGAAGGCTGTCCGCAGATTTTTGTTTCGTAATTTTCGGACTTCCACACAGGCCGATAGGGGCGTTTGAACGAGGGACGCCGTTTTCCGGACTTGTCGAATTCGACAGCCAAAAGTGTATTTTAATTTTTCGGAGGGTCAAACGGCCTCGGATTGGCGCGATTCCTGCGCCATCGGAACCGTCCATTCGAAGGCTGTCCGCAGATTTTTGTTTCGTAATTTTCGGACTTCCACACAGGCCGATAGGGGCGTTTGAACGAGGGACGCCGTTTTCCGGACTTGTCGAATTCGACAGCCATCGGGTCTTTTAATTTTTCGGAGGGTCAAACGGCCTCGGATTGGCGCGATTCCTGCGCCATCGGAACCGTCCATTCGAAGGCTGTCCGCAGATTTTTGTTTCGTAATTTTCGGACTTCCACACAGGCCGATAGGCGCGTTTGAACGAGGGACGCCGTTTTCCGGACTTGTCGAATTCGACAGCCAAAAGTGTATTTTAATTTTTCGGAGGGTCAAACGGCCTCGGATTGGCGCGATTCTTGCGTCATCGGAACCGTCCATTCGAAGGCTTTCCGCAGATTTTTGTTTCGTAATTTTCGGACTTCCCCACAGGCCGATAGCGGCGTTTGAACGAGGGACGCCGTTTTCCGGACTTGTCGAATTCGACAGCCATCGGGTCTTTTAATTTTTCGGAGGGTCAAACGGCCTCGGATTGGCGCGATTCCTGCGCCATCGGAACCGTCCATTCGAAGGCTGTCCGCAGATTTTTGTTTCGTAATTTTCGGACTTCCACACAGGCCGATAGGGGCGTTTGAACGAGGGACGCCGTTTTCCGGACTTGTCGAATTCGACAGCCATCGGGTCTTTTAATTTTTCGGAGGGTCAAACGGCCTCGGATTGGCGCGATTCCTGCGCCATCGGAACCGTCCATTCGAAGGCTGTCCGCAGATTTTTGTTTCGTAATTTTCGGACTTCCACACAGGCCGATAGGCGCGTTTGAACGAGGGACGCCGTTTTCCGGACTTGTCGAATTCGACAGCCAAAAGTGTATTTTAATTTTTCGGAGGCTCAAACGGCCTCGGATTGGCGCGATTCCTGCGCCATCGGAACCGTCCATTCGAAGGCTGTCCGCAGATTTTTGTTTCGTAATTTTCGGACTTCCACACAGGCCGATAGGGGCGTTTGAACGAGGGACGCCGTTTTCCGGACTTGTCGAATTCGACAGCCAAAAGTGTATTTTAATTTTTCGGAGGGTCAAACGGCCTCGGATTGGCGCGATTCCTGCGCCATCGGAACCGTCCATTCGAAGGCTGTCCGCAGATTTTTGTTTCGTAATTTTCGGACTTCCACACAGGCCGATAGGGGCGTTTGAACGAGGGACGCCGTTTTCCGGACTTGTCGAATTCGACAGCCAAAAGTGTATTTTAATTTTTCGGAGGCTCAAACGGCCTCGGATTGGCGCGATTCCTGCGCCATCGGAACCGTCCATTCGAAGGCTGTCCGCAGATTTTTGTTTCGTAATTTTCGGACTTCCACACAGGCCGATAGGCGCGTTTGAACGAGGGACGCCGTTTTCCGGACTTGTCGAATTCGACAGCCATCGGGTCTTTTAATTTTTCGGAGGGTCAAACGGCCTCGGATTGGCGCGATTCCTGCGCCATCGGAACCGTCCATTCGAAGGCTGTCCGCAGATTTTTGTTTCGTAATTTTCGGACTTCCACACAGGCCGATAGGCGCGTTTGAACGAGGGACGCCGTTTTCCGGACTTGTCGAATTCGACAGCCAAAAGTGTATTTTAATTTTTCGGAGGCTCAAACGGCCTCGGATTGGCGCGATTCCTGCGCCATCGGAACCGTCCATTCGAAGGCTGTCCGCAGATTTTTGTTTCGTAATTTTCGGACTTCCACACAGGCCGATAGGGGCGTTTGAACGAGGGACGCCGTTTTCCGGACTTGTCGAATTCGACAGCCAAAAGTGTATTTTAATTTTTCGGAGGGTCAAACGGCCTCGGATTGGCGCGATTCCTGCGCCATCGGAACCGTCCATTCGAAGGCTGTCCGCAGATTTTTGTTTCGTAATTTTCGGACTTCCACACAGGCCGATAGGGGCGTTTGAACGAGGGACGCCGTTTTCCGGACTTGTCGAATTCGACAGCCAAAAGTGTATTTTAATTTTTCGGAGGGTCAAACGGCCTCGGATTGGCGCGATTCCTGCGCCATCGGAACCGTCCATTCGAAGGCTGTCCGCAGATTTTTGTTTCGTAATTTTCGGACTTCCACACAGGCCGATAGGGGCGTTTGAACGAGGGACGCCGTTTTCCGGACTTGTCGAATTCGACAGCCAAAAGTGTATTTTAATTTTTCGGAGGCTCAAACGGCCTCGGATTGGCGCGATTCCTGCGCCATCGGAACCGTCCATTCGAAGGCTGTCCGCAGATTTTTGTTTCGTAATTTTCGGACTTCCACACAGGCCGATAGGCGCGTTTGAACGAGGGACGCCGTTTTCCGGACTTGTCGAATTCGACAGCCATCGGGTCTTTTAATTTTTCGGAGGGTCAAACGGCCTCGGATTGGCGCGATTCCTGCGCCATCGGAACCGTCCATTCGAAGGCTGTCCGCAGATTTTTGTTTCGTAATTTTCGGACTTCCACACAGGCCGATAGGCGCGTTTGAACGAGGGACGCCGTTTTCCGGACTTGTCGAATTCGACAGCCAAAAGTGTATTTTAATTTTTCGGAGGCTCAAACGGCCTCGGATTGGCGCGATTCCTGCGCCATCGGAACCGTCCATTCGAAGGCTGTCCGCAGATTTTTGTTTCGTAATTTTCGGACTTCCACACAGGCCGATAGGGGCGTTTGAACGAGGGACGCCGTTTTCCGGACTTGTCGAATTCGACAGCCAAAAGTGTATTTTAATTTTTCGGAGGGTCAAACGGCCTCGGATTGGCGCGATTCCTGCGCCATCGGAACCGTCCATTCGAAGGCTGTCCGCAGATTTTTGTTTCGTAATTTTCGGACTTCCACACAGGCCGATAGGGGCGTTTGAACGAGGGACGCCGTTTTCCGGACTTGTCGAATTCGACAGCCAAAAGTGTATTTTAATTTTTCGGAGGGTCAAACGGCCTCGGATTGGCGCGATTCCTGCGCCATCGGAACCGTCCATTCGAAGGCTGTCCGCAGATTTTTGTTTCGTAATTTTCGGACTTCCACACAGGCCGATAGGGGCGTTTGAACGAGGGACGCCGTTTTCCGGACTTGTCGAATTCGACAGCCAAAAGTGTATTTTAATTTTTCGGAGGCTCAAACGGCCTCGGATTGGCGCGATTCCTGCGCCATCGGAACCGTCCATTCGAAGGCTGTCCGCAGATTTTTGTTTCGTAATTTTCGGACTTCCACACAGGCCGATAGGGGCGTTTGAACGAGGGACGCCGTTTTCCGGACTTGTCGAATTCGACAGCCATCGGGTCTTTTAATTTTTCGGAGGGTCAAACGGCCTCGGATTGGCGCGATTCCTGCGCCATCGGAACCGTCCATTCGAAGGCTGTCCGCAGATTTTTGTTTCGTAATTTTCGGACTTCCACACAGGCCGATAGGGGCGTTTGAACGAGGGACGCCGTTTTCTGGACTTGTCGAATTCGACAGCCAAAAGTGTATTTTAATTTTTCGGAGGGTCAAACGGCCTCGGATTGGCGCGATTCTTGCGTCATCGGAACCGTCCATTCGAAGGCTTTCCGCAGATTTTTGTTTCGTAATTTTCGGACTTCCACACAGGCCGATAGGGGCGTTTGAACGAGGGACGCCGTTTTCCGGACTTGTCGAATTCGACAGCCAAAAGTGTATTTTAATTTTTCGGAGGGTCAAACGGCCTCGGATTGGCGCGATTCCTGCGCCATCGGAACCGTCCATTCGAAGGCTGTCCGCAGATTTTTGTTTCGTAATTTTCGGACTTCCACACAGGCCGATAGGCGCGTTTGAACGAGGGACGCCGTTTTCCGGACTTGTCGAATTCGACAGCCAAAAGTGTATTTTAATTTTTCGGAGGGTCAAACGGCCTCGGATTGGCGCGATTCCTGCGCCATCGGAACCGTCCATTCGAAGGCTGTCCGCAGATTTTTGTTTCGTAATTTTCGGACTTCCACACAGGCCGATAGGCGCGTTTGAACGAGGGACGCCGTTTTCCGGACTTGTCGAATTCGACAGCCAAAAGTGTATTTTAATTTTTCGGAGGCTCAAACGGCCTCGGATTGGCGCGATTCCTGCGCCATCGGAACCGTCCATTCGAAGGCTGTCCGCAGATTTTTGTTTCGTAATTTTCGGACTTCCACACAGGCCGATAGGGGCGTTTGAACGAGGGACGCCGTTTTCCGGACTTGTCGAATTCGACAGCCATCGGGTCTTTTAATTTTTCGGAGGGTCAAACGGCCTCGGATTGGCGCGATTCCTGCGCCATCGGAACCGTCCATTCGAAGGCTGTCCGCAGATTTTTGTTTCGTAATTTTCGGACTTCCACACAGGCCGATAGGGGCGTTTGAACGAGGGACGCCGTTTTCCGGACTTGTCGAATTCGACAGCCAAAAGTGTATTTTAATTTTTCGGAGGGTCAAACGGCCTCGGATTGGCGCGATTCCTGCGCCATCGGAACCGTCCATTCGAAGGCTGTCCGCAGATTTTTGTTTCGTAATTTTCGGACTTCCACACAGGCCGATAGGGGCGTTTGAACGAGGGACGCCGTTTTCCGGACTTGTCGAATTCGACAGCCATCGGGTCTTTTAATTTTTCGGAGGGTCAAACGGCCTCGGATTGGCGCGATTCCTGCGCCATCGGAACCGTCCATTCGAAGGCTGTCCGCAGATTTTTGTTTCGTAATTTTCGGACTTCCACACAGGCCGATAGGCGCGTTTGAACGAGGGACGCCGTTTTCCGGACTTGTCGAATTCGACAGCCAAAAGTGTATTTTAATTTTTCGGAGGGTCAAACGGCCTCGGATTGGCGCGATTCTTGCGTCATCGGAACCGTCCATTCGAAGGCTTTCCGCAGATTTTTGTTTCGTAATTTTCGGACTTCCCCACAGGCCGATAGCGGCGTTTGAACGAGGGACGCCGTTTTCCGGACTTGTCGAATTCGACAGCCATCGGGTCTTTTAATTTTTCGGAGGGTCAAACGGCCTCGGATTGGCGCGATTCCTGCGCCATCGGAACCGTCCATTCGAAGGCTGTCCGCAGATTTTTGTTTCGTAATTTTCGGACTTCCACACAGGCCGATAGGGGCGTTTGAACGAGGGACGCCGTTTTCCGGACTTGTCGAATTCGACAGCCATCGGGTCTTTTAATTTTTCGGAGGGTCAAACGGCCTCGGATTGGCGCGATTCCTGCGCCATCGGAACCGTCCATTCGAAGGCTGTCCGCAGATTTTTGTTTCGTAATTTTCGGACTTCCACACAGGCCGATAGGCGCGTTTGAACGAGGGACGCCGTTTTCCGGACTTGTCGAATTCGACAGCCAAAAGTGTATTTTAATTTTTCGGAGGCTCAAACGGCCTCGGATTGGCGCGATTCCTGCGCCATCGGAACCGTCCATTCGAAGGCTGTCCGCAGATTTTTGTTTCGTAATTTTCGGACTTCCACACAGGCCGATAGGGGCGTTTGAACGAGGGACGCCGTTTTCCGGACTTGTCGAATTCGACAGCCAAAAGTGTATTTTAATTTTTCGGAGGGTCAAACGGCCTCGGATTGGCGCGATTCCTGCGCCATCGGAACCGTCCATTCGAAGGCTGTCCGCAGATTTTTGTTTCGTAATTTTCGGACTTCCACACAGGCCGATAGGGGCGTTTGAACGAGGGACGCCGTTTTCCGGACTTGTCGAATTCGACAGCCAAAAGTGTATTTTAATTTTTCGGAGGCTCAAACGGCCTCGGATTGGCGCGATTCCTGCGCCATCGGAACCGTCCATTCGAAGGCTGTCCGCAGATTTTTGTTTCGTAATTTTCGGACTTCCACACAGGCCGATAGGCGCGTTTGAACGAGGGACGCCGTTTTCCGGACTTGTCGAATTCGACAGCCATCGGGTCTTTTAATTTTTCGGAGGGTCAAACGGCCTCGGATTGGCGCGATTCCTGCGCCATCGGAACCGTCCATTCGAAGGCTGTCCGCAGATTTTTGTTTCGTAATTTTCGGACTTCCACACAGGCCGATAGGCGCGTTTGAACGAGGGACGCCGTTTTCCGGACTTGTCGAATTCGACAGCCAAAAGTGTATTTTAATTTTTCGGAGGCTCAAACGGCCTCGGATTGGCGCGATTCCTGCGCCATCGGAACCGTCCATTCGAAGGCTGTCCGCAGATTTTTGTTTCGTAATTTTCGGACTTCCACACAGGCCGATAGGGGCGTTTGAACGAGGGACGCCGTTTTCCGGACTTGTCGAATTCGACAGCCAAAAGTGTATTTTAATTTTTCGGAGGGTCAAACGGCCTCGGATTGGCGCGATTCCTGCGCCATCGGAACCGTCCATTCGAAGGCTGTCCGCAGATTTTTGTTTCGTAATTTTCGGACTTCCACACAGGCCGATAGGGGCGTTTGAACGAGGGACGCCGTTTTCCGGACTTGTCGAATTCGACAGCCAAAAGTGTATTTTAATTTTTCGGAGGGTCAAACGGCCTCGGATTGGCGCGATTCCTGCGCCATCGGAACCGTCCATTCGAAGGCTGTCCGCAGATTTTTGTTTCGTAATTTTCGGACTTCCACACAGGCCGATAGGGGCGTTTGAACGAGGGACGCCGTTTTCCGGACTTGTCGAATTCGACAGCCAAAAGTGTATTTTAATTTTTCGGAGGGTCAAACGGCCTCGGATTGGCGCGATTCCTGCGCCATCGGAACCGTCCATTCGAAGGCTGTCCGCAGATTTTTGTTTCGTAATTTTCGGACTTCCACACAGGCCGATAGGCGCGTTTGAACGAGGGACGCCGTTTTCCGGACTTGTCGAATTCGACAGCCAAAAGTGTATTTTAATTTTTCGGAGGGTCAAACGGCCTCGGATTGGCGCGATTCCTGCGCCATCGGAACCGTCCATTCGAAGGCTGTCCGCAGATTTTTGTTTCGTAATTTTCGGACTTCCACACAGGCCGATAGGCGCGTTTGAACGAGGGACGCCGTTTTCCGGACTTGTCGAATTCGACAGCCAAAAGTGTATTTTAATTTTTCGGAGGCTCAAACGGCCTCGGATTGGCGCGATTCCTGCGCCATCGGAACCGTCCATTCGAAGGCTGTCCGCAGATTTTTGTTTCGTAATTTTCGGACTTCCACACAGGCCGATAGGGGCGTTTGAACGAGGGACGCCGTTTTCCGGACTTGTCGAATTCGACAGCCATCGGGTCTTTTAATTTTTCGGAGGGTCAAACGGCCTCGGATTGGCGCGATTCCTGCGCCATCGGAACCGTCCATTCGAAGGCTGTCCGCAGATTTTTGTTTCGTAATTTTCGGACTTCCACACAGGCCGATAGGGGCGTTTGAACGAGGGACGCCGTTTTCCGGACTTGTCGAATTCGACAGCCAAAAGTGTATTTTAATTTTTCGGAGGGTCAAACGGCCTCGGATTGGCGCGATTCCTGCGCCATCGGAACCGTCCATTCGAAGGCTGTCCGCAGATTTTTGTTTCGTAATTTTCGGAATTCCACACAGGCCGATAGGGGCGTTTGAACGAGGGACGCCGTTTTCCGGACTTGTCGAATTCGACAGCCAAAAGTGTATTTTAATTTTTCGGAGGGTCAAACGGCCTCGGATTGGCGCGATTCCTGCGCCATCGGAACCGTCCATTCGAAGGCTGTCCGCAGATTTTTGTTTCGTAATTTTCGGACTTCCACACAGGCCGATAGGCGCGTTTGAACGAGGGACGCCGTTTTCCGGACTTGTCGAATTCGACAGCCAAAAGTGTATTTTAATTTTTCGGAGGCTCAAACGGCCTCGGATTGGCGCGATTCCTGCGCCATCGGAACCGTCCATTCGAAGGCTGTCCGCAGATTTTTGTTTCGTAATTTTCGGACTTCCACACAGGCCGATAGGGGCGTTTGAACGAGGGACGCCGTTTTCCGGACTTGTCGAATTCGACAGCCAAAAGTGTATTTTAATTTTTCGGAGGGTCAAACGGCCTCGGATTGGCGCGATTCCTGCGCCATCGGAACCGTCCATTCGAAGGCTGTCCGCAGATTTTTGTTTCGTAATTTTCGGACTTCCACACAGGCCGATAGGGGCGTTTGAACGAGGGACGCCGTTTTCCGGACTTGTCGAATTCGACACCCATCGGGTCTTTTAATTTTTCGGAGGGTCAAACGGCCTCGGATTGGCGCGATTCCTGCGCCATCGGAACCGTCCATTCGAAGGCTGTCTGCAGATTTTTGTTTCGTAATTTTCGGACTTCCACACAGGCCGATAGGGGCGTTTGAACGAGGGACGCCGTTTTCCGGACTTGTCGAATTCGACACCCATCGGGTCTTTTAATTTTTCGGAGGGTCAAACGGCCTCGGATTGGCGCGATTCCTGCGCCATCGGAACCGTCCATTCGAAGGCTGTCCGCAGATTTTTGTTTCGTAATTTTCGGACTTCCACACAGGCCGATAGGGGCGTTTGAACGAGGGACGCCGTTTTCCGGACTTGTCGAATTTGACAGCCAAAAGTGTATTTTAATTTTTCGGAGGGTCAAACGGCCTCGGATTGGCGCGATTCCTGCGCCATCGGAACCGTCCATTCGAAGGCTGTCCGCAGATTTTTGTTTCGTAATTTTCGGAATTCCACACAGGCCGATAGGCGCGTTTGAACGAGGGACGCCGTTTTCCGGACTTGTCGAATTCGACAGCCAAAAGTGTATTTTAATTTTTCGGAGGGTCAAACGGCCTCGGATTGGCGCGATTCCTGCGCCATCGGAACCGTCCATTCGAAGGCTGTCCGCAGATTTTTGTTTCGTAATTTTCGGACTTCCACACAGGCCGATAGGCGCGTTTGAACGAGGGACGCCGTTTTCCGGACTTGTCGAATTCGACAGCCAAAAGTGTATTTTAATTTTTCGGAGGGTCAAACGGCCTCGGATTGGCGCGATTCTTGCGTCATCGGAACCGTCCATTCGAAGGCTTTCCGCAGATTTTTGTTTCGTAATTTTCGGACTTCCCCACAGGCCGATAGGGGCGTTTGAACGAGGGACGCCGTTTTCCGGACTTGTCGAATTCGACAGCCATCGGGTCTTTTAATTTTTCGGAGGCTCAAACGGCCTCGGATTGGCGCGATTCCTGCGCCATCGGAACCGTCCATTCGAAGGCTGTCCGCAGATTTTTGTTTCGTAATTTTCGGACTTCCACACAGGCCGATAGGGGCGTTTGAACGAGGGACGCCGTTTTCCGGACTTGTCGAATTCGACAGCCATCGGGTCTTTTAATTTTTCGGAGGGTCAAACGGCCTCGGATTGGCGCGATTCCTGCGCCATCGGAACCGTCCATTCGAAGGCTGTCCGCAGATTTTTGTTTCGTAATTTTCGGACTTCCACACAGGCCGATAGGGGCGTTTGAACGAGGGACGCCGTTTTCCGGACTTGTCGAATTCGACAGCCAAAAGTGTATTTTAATTTTTCGGAGGGTCAAACGGCCTCGGATTGGCGCGATTCCTGCGCCATCGGAACCGTCCATTCGAAGGCTGTCCGCAGATTTTTGTTTCGTAATTTTCGGAATTCCACACAGGCCGATAGGGGCGTTTGAACGAGGGACGCCGTTTTCCGGACTTGTCGAATTCGACAGCCAAAAGTGTATTTTAATTTTTCGGAGGGTCAAACGGCCTCGGATTGGCGCGATTCCTGCGCCATCGGAACCGTCCATTCGAAGGCTGTCCGCAGATTTTTGTTTCGTAATTTTCGGACTTCCACACAGGCCGATAGGCGCGTTTGAACGAGGGACGCCGTTTTCCGGACTTGTCGAATTCGACAGCCAAAAGTGTATTTTAATTTTTCGGAGGCTCAAACGGCCTCGGATTGGCGCGATTCCTGCGCCATCGGAACCGTCCATTCGAAGGCTGTCCGCAGATTTTTGTTTCGTAATTTTCGGACTTCCACACAGGCCGATAGGGGCGTTTGAACGAGGGACGCCGTTTTCCGGACTTGTCGAATTCGACAGCCAAAAGTGTATTTTAATTTTTCGGAGGGTCAAACGGCCTCGGATTGGCGCGATTCCTGCGCCATCGGAACCGTCCATTCGAAGGCTGTCCGCAGATTTTTGTTTCGTAATTTTCGGACTTCCACACAGGCCGATAGGGGCGTTTGAACGAGGGACGCCGTTTTCCGGACTTGTCGAATTCGACACCCATCGGGTCTTTTAATTTTTCGGAGGGTCAAACGGCCTCGGATTGGCGCGATTCCTGCGCCATCGGAACCGTCCATTCGAAGGCTGTCTGCAGATTTTTGTTTCGTAATTTTCGGACTTCCACACAGGCCGATAGGGGCGTTTGAACGAGGGACGCCGTTTTCCGGACTTGTCGAATTCGACACCCATCGGGTCTTTTAATTTTTCGGAGGGTCAAACGGCCTCGGATTGGCGCGATTCCTGCGCCATCGGAACCGTCCATTCGAAGGCTGTCCGCAGATTTTTGTTTCGTAATTTTCGGACTTCCACACAGGCCGATAGGGGCGTTTGAACGAGGGACGCCGTTTTCCGGACTTGTCGAATTCGACAGCCAAAAGTGTATTTTAATTTTTCGGAGGGTCAAACGGCCTCGGATTGGCGCGATTCCTGCGCCATCGGAACCGTCCATTCGAAGGCTGTCCGCAGATTTTTGTTTCGTAATTTTCGGACTTCCACACAGGCCGATAGGGGCGTTTGAACGAGGGACGCCGTTTTCCGGACTTGTCGAATTCGACACCCATCGGGTCTTTTAATTTTTCGGAGGGTCAAACGGCCTCGGATTGGCGCGATTCCTGCGCCATCGGAACCGTCCATTCGAAGGCTGTCTGCAGATTTTTGTTTCGTAATTTTCGGACTTCCACACAGGCCGATAGGGGCGTTTGAACGAGGGACGCCGTTTTCCGGACTTGTCGAATTCGACACCCATCGGGTCTTTTAATTTTTCGGAGGGTCAAACGGCCTCGGATTGGCGCGATTCCTGCGCCATCGGAACCGTCCATTCGAAGGCTGTCCGCAGATTTTTGTTTCGTAATTTTCGGACTTCCACACAGGCCGATAGGGGCGTTTGAACGAGGGACGCCGTTTTCCGGACTTGTCGAATTCGACAGCCAAAAGTGTATTTTAATTTTTCGGAGGGTCAAACGGCCTCGGATTGGCGCGATTCCTGCGCCATCGGAACCGTCCATTCGAAGGCTGTCCGCAGATTTTTGTTTCGTAATTTTCGGACTTCCACACAGGCCGATAGGGGCGTTTGAACGAGGGACGCCGTTTTCCGGACTTGTCGAATTCGACACCCATCGGGTCTTTTAATTTTTCGGAGGGTCAAACGGCCTCGGATTGGCGCGATTCCTGCGCCATCGGAACCGTCCATTCGAAGGCTGTCCGCAGATTTTTGTTTCGTAATTTTCGGACTTCCACACAGGCCGATAGGCGCGTTTGAACGAGGGACGCCGTTTTCCGGACTTGTCGAATTCGACAGCCAAAAGTGTATTTTAATTTTTCGGAGGGTCAAACGGCCTCGGATTGGCGCGATTCCTGCGCCATCGGAACCGTCCATTCGAAGGCTGTCCGCAGATTTTTGTTTCGTAATTTTCGGAATTCCACACAGGCCGATAGGGGCGTTTGAACGAGGGACGCCGTTTTCCGGACTTGTCGAATTCGACAGCCAAAAGTGTATTTTAATTTTTCGGAGGGTCAAACGGCCTCGGATTGGCGCGATTCCTGCGCCATCGGAACCGTCCATTCGAAGGCTGTCCGCAGATTTTTGTTTCGTAATTTTCGGACTTCCACACAGGCCGATAGGCGCGTTTGAACGAGGGACGCCGTTTTCCGGACTTGTCGAATTCGACAGCCAAAAGTGTATTTTAATTTTTCGGAGGCTCAAACGGCCTCGGATTGGCGCGATTCCTGCGCCATCGGAACCGTCCATTCGAAGGCTGTCCGCAGATTTTTGTTTCGTAATTTTCGGACTTCCACACAGGCCGATAGGGGCGTTTGAACGAGGGACGCCGTTTTCCGGACTTGTCGAATTCGACAGCCAAAAGTGTATTTTAATTTTTCGGAGGGTCAAACGGCCTCGGATTGGCGCGATTCCTGCGCCATCGGAACCGTCCATTCGAAGGCTGTCCGCAGATTTTTGTTTCGTAATTTTCGGACTTCCACACAGGCCGATAGGGGCGTTTGAACGAGGGACGCCGTTTTCCGGACTTGTCGAATTCGACACCCATCGGGTCTTTTAATTTTTCGGAGGGTCAAACGGCCTCGGATTGGCGCGATTCCTGCGCCATCGGAACCGTCCATTCGAAGGCTGTCTGCAGATTTTTGTTTCGTAATTTTCGGACTTCCACACAGGCCGATAGGGGCGTTTGAACGAGGGACGCCGTTTTCCGGACTTGTCGAATTCGACACCCATCGGGTCTTTTAATTTTTCGGAGGGTCAAACGGCCTCGGATTGGCGCGATTCCTGCGCCATCGGAACCGTCCATTCGAAGGCTGTCCGCAGATTTTTGTTTCGTAATTTTCGGACTTCCACACAGGCCGATAGGGGCGTTTGAACGAGGGACGCCGTTTTCCGGACTTGTCGAATTCGACAGCCAAAAGTGTATTTTAATTTTTCGGAGGGTCAAACGGCCTCGGATTGGCGCGATTCCTGCGCCATCGGAACCGTCCATTCGAAGGCTGTCCGCAGATTTTTGTTTCGTAATTTTCGGACTTCCACACAGGCCGATAGGGGCGTTTGAACGAGGGACGCCGTTTTCCGGACTTGTCGAATTCGACACCCATCGGGTCTTTTAATTTTTCGGAGGGTCAAACGGCCTCGGATTGGCGCGATTCCTGCGCCATCGGAACCGTCCATTCGAAGGCTGTCTGCAGATTTTTGTTTCGTAATTTTCGGACTTCCACACAGGCCGATAGGGGCGTTTGAACGAGGGACGCCGTTTTCCGGACTTGTCGAATTCGACACCCATCGGGTCTTTTAATTTTTCGGAGGGTCAAACGGCCTCGGATTGGCGCGATTCCTGCGCCATCGGAACCGTCCATTCGAAGGCTGTCCGCAGATTTTTGTTTCGTAATTTTCGGACTTCCACACAGGCCGATAGGGGCGTTTGAACGAGGGACGCCGTTTTCCGGACTTGTCGAATTCGACAGCCAAAAGTGTATTTTAATTTTTCGGAGGGTCAAACGGCCTCGGATTGGCGCGATTCCTGCGCCATCGGAACCGTCCATTCGAAGGCTGTCCGCAGATTTTTGTTTCGTAATTTTCGGACTTCCACACAGGCCGATAGGGGCGTTTGAACGAGGGACGCCGTTTTCCGGACTTGTCGAATTCGACACCCATCGGGTCTTTTAATTTTTCGGAGGGTCAAACGGCCTCGGATTGGCGCGATTCCTGCGCCATCGGAACCGTCCATTCGAAGGCTGTCCGCAGATTTTTGTTTCGTAATTTTCGGACTTCAGTACAGGCCGATAGGCGCGTTTGAACGAGGGACGCCGTTTTCCGGACTTGTCGAATTCGACAGCCAAAAGTGTATTTTAATTTTTCGGAGGGTCAAACGGCCTCGGATTGGCGCGATTCCTGCGCCATCGGAACCGTCCATTCGAAGGCTGTCCGCAGATTTTTGTTTCGTAATTTTCGGAATTCCACACAGGCCGATAGGCGCGTTTGAACGAGGGACGCCGTTTTCCGGACTTGTCGAATTCGACAGCCAAAAGTGTATTTTAATTTTTCGGAGGGTCAAACGGCCTCGGATTGGCGCGATTCCTGCGCCATCGGAACCGTCCATTCGAAGGCTGTCCGCAGATTTTTGTTTCGTAATTTTCGGACTTCCACACAGGCCGATAGGCGCGTTTGAACGAGGGACGCCGTTTTCCGGACTTGTCGAATTCGACAGCCAAAAGTGTATTTTAATTTTTCGGAGGCTCAAACGGCCTCGGATTGGCGCGATTCCTGCGCCATCGGAACCGTCCATTCGAAGGCTGTCCGCAGATTTTTGTTTCGTAATTTTCGGACTTCCACACAGGCCGATAGGCGCGTTTGAACGAGGGACGCCGTTTTCCGGACTTGTCGAATTCGACAGCCAAAAGTGTATTTTAATTTTTCGGAGGGTCAAACGGCCTCGGATTGGCGCGATTCCTGCGCCATCGGAACCGTCCATTCGAAGGCTGTCCGCAGATTTTTGTTTCGTAATTTTCGGACTTCCACACAGGCCGATAGGGGCGTTTGAACGAGGGACGCCGTTTTCCGGACTTGTCGAATTCGACAGCCAAAAGTGTATTTTAATTTTTCGGAGGGTCAAACGGCCTCGGATTGGCGCGATTCCTGCGCCATCGGAACCGTCCATTCGAAGGCTGTCCGCAGATTTTTGTTTCGTAATTTTCGGACTTCCACACAGGCCGATAGGCGCGTTTGAACGAGGGACGCCGTTTTCCGGACTTGTCGAATTCGACAGCCAAAAGTGTATTTTAATTTTTCGGAGGGTCAAACGGCCTCGGATTGGCGCGATTCCTGCGCCATCGGAACCGTCCATTCGAAGGCTTTCCGCAGATTTTTGTTTCGTAATTTTCGGACTTCCCCACAGGCCGATAGCGGCGTTTGAACGAGGGACGCCGTTTTCCGGACTTGTCGAATTCGACAGCCATCGGGTCTTTTAATTTTTCGGAGGGTCAAACGGCCTCGGATTGGCGCGATTCCTGCGCCATCGGAACCGTCCATTCGAAGGCTGTCCGCAGATTTTTGTTTCGTAATTTTCGGACTTCAGTACAGGCCGATAGGCGCGTTTGAACGAGGGACGCCGTTTTCCGGACTTGTCGAATTTGACAGCCAAAAGTGTATTTTAATTTTTCGGAGGGTCAAACGGCCTCGGATTGGCGCGATTCCTGCGCCATCGGAACCGTCCATTCGAAGGCTGTCCGCAGATTTTTGTTTCGTAATTTTCGGAATTCCACACAGGCCGATAGGCGCGTTTGAACGAGGGACGCCGTTTTCCGGACTTGTCGAATTCGACAGCCAAAAGTGTATTTTAATTTTTCGGAGGGTCAAACGGCCTCGGATTGGCGCGATTCCTGCGCCATCGGAACCGTCCATTCGAAGGCTGTCCGCAGATTTTTGTTTCGTAATTTTCGGACTTCCACACAGGCCGATAGGCGCGTTTGAACGAGGGACGCCGTTTTCCGGACTTGTCGAATTCGACAGCCAAAAGTGTATTTTAATTTTTCGGAGGGTCAAACGGCCTCGGATTGGCGCGATTCCTGCGCCATCGGAACCGTCCATTCGAAGGCTGTCCGCAGATTTTTGTTTCGTAATTTTCGGACTTCCACACAGGCCGATAGGGGCGTTTGAACGAGGGACGCCGTTTTCCGGACTTGTCGAATTCGACAGCCAAAAGTGTATTTTAATTTTTCGGAGGCTCAAACGGCCTCGGATTGGCGCGATTCCTGCGCCATCGGAACCGTCCATTCGAAGGCTGTCCGCAGATTTTTGTTTCGTAATTTTCGGAATTCCACACAGGCCGATAGGCGCGTTTGAACGAGGGACGCCGTTTTCCGGACTTGTCGAATTCGACAGCCAAAAGTGTATTTTAATTTTTCGGAGGGTCAAACGGCCTCGGATTGGCGCGATTCCTGCGCCATCGGAACCGTCCATTCGAAGGCTGTCCGCAGATTTTTGTTTCGTAATTTTCGGACTTCCACACAGGCCGATAGGGGCGTTTGAACGAGGGACGCCGTTTTCCGGACTTGTCGAATTCGACAGCCAAAAGTGTATTTTAATTTTTCGGAGGGTCAAACGGCCTCGGATTGGCGCGATTCCTGCGCCATCGGAACCGTCCATTCGAAGGCTGTCCGCAGATTTTTGTTTCGTAATTTTCGGAATTCCACACAGGCCGATAGGCGCGTTTGAACGAGGGACGCCGTTTTCCGGACTTGTCGAATTCGACAGCCAAAAGTGTATTTTAATTTTTCGGAGGGTCAAACGGCCTCGGATTGGCGCGATTCCTGCGCCATCGGAACCGTCCATTCGAAGGCTGTCCGCAGATTTTTGTTTCGTAATTTTCGGACTTCCACACAGGCCGATAGGCGCGTTTGAACGAGGGACGCCGTTTTCCGGACTTGTCGAATTCGACAGCCAAAAGTGTATTTTAATTTTTCGGAGGGTCAAACGGCCTCGGATTGGCGCGATTCCTGCGCCATCGGAACCGTCCATTCGAAGGCTGTCCGCAGATTTTTGTTTCGTAATTTTCGGACTTCCACACAGGCCGATAGGGGCGTTTGAACGAGGGACGCCGTTTTCCGGACTTGTCGAATTCGACAGCCAAAAGTGTATTTTAATTTTTCGGAGGCTCAAACGGCCTCGGATTGGCGCGATTCCTGCGCCATCGGAACCGTCCATTCGAAGGCTGTCCGCAGATTTTTGTTTCGTAATTTTCGGAATTCCACACAGGCCGATAGGCGCGTTTGAACGAGGGACGCCGTTTTCCGGACTTGTCGAATTCGACAGCCAAAAGTGTATTTTAATTTTTCGGAGGGTCAAACGGCCTCGGATTGGCGCGATTCCTGCGCCATCGGAACCGTCCATTCGAAGGCTGTCCGCAGATTTTTGTTTCGTAATTTTCGGACTTCCACACAGGCCGATAGGGGCGTTTGAACGAGGGACGCCGTTTTCCGGACTTGTCGAATTCGACAGCCAAAAGTGTATTTTAATTTTTCGGAGGGTCAAACGGCCTCGGATTGGCGCGATTCCTGCGCCATCGGAACCGTCCATTCGAAGGCTGTCCGCAGATTTTTGTTTCGTAATTTTCGGACTTCCACACAGGCCGATAGGCGCGTTTGAACGAGGGACGCCGTTTTCCGGACTTGTCGAATTCGACAGCCAAAAGTGTATTTTAATTTTTCGGAGGGTCAAACGGCCTCGGATTGGCGCGATTCCTGCGCCATCGGAACCGTCCATTCGAAGGCTGTCCGCAGATTTTTGTTTCGTAATTTTCGGACTTCCACACAGGCCGATAGGCGCGTTTGAACGAGGGACGCCGTTTTCCGGACTTGTCGAATTCGACAGCCAAAAGTGTATTTTAATTTTTCGGAGGGTCAAACGGCCTCGGATTGGCGCGATTCTTGCGTCATCGGAACCGTCCATTCGAAGGCTTTCCGCAGATTTTTGTTTCGTAATTTTCGGACTTCCACACAGGCCGATAGGGGCGTTTGAACGAGGGACGCCGTTTTCCGGACTTGTCGAATTCGACAGCCATCGGGTCTTTTAATTTTTCGGAGGGTCAAACGGCCTCGGATTGGCGCGATTCCTGCGCCATCGGAACCGTCCATTCGAAGGCTGTCCGCAGATTTTTGTTTCGTAATTTTCGGACTTCCACACAGGCCGATAGGGGCGTTTGAACGAGGGACGCCGTTTTCCGGACTTGTCGAATTCGACAGCCAAAAGTGTATTTTAATTTTTCGGAGGCTCAAACGGCCTCGGATTGGCGCGATTCCTGCGCCATCGGAACCGTCCATTCGAAGGCTGTCCGCAGATTTTTGTTTCGTAATTTTCGGACTTCCACACAGGCCGATAGGGGCGTTTGAACGAGGGACGCCGTTTTCCGGACTTGTCGAATTCGACAGCCAAAAGTGTATTTTAATTTTTCGGAGGGTCAAACGGCCTCGGATTGGCGCGATTCCTGCGCCATCGGAACCGTCCATTCGAAGGCTGTCCGCAGATTTTTGTTTCGTAATTTTCGGACTTCCACACAGGCCGATAGGGGCGTTTGAACGAGGGACGCCGTTTTCCGGACTTGTCGAATTCGACAGCCAAAAGTGTATTTTAATTTTTCGGAGGGTCAAACGGCCTCGGATTGGCGCGATTCCTGCGCCATCGGAACCGTCCATTCGAAGGCTGTCCGCAGATTTTTGTTTCGTAATTTTCGGACTTCCACACAGGCCGATAGGCGCGTTTGAACGAGGGACGCCGTTTTCCGGACTTGTCGAATTCGACAGCCAAAAGTGTATTTTAATTTTTCGGAGGGTCAAACGGCCTCGGATTGGCGCGATTCCTGCGCCATCGGAACCGTCCATTCGAAGGCTTTCCGCAGATTTTTGTTTCGTAATTTTCGGACTTCCCCACAGGCCGATAGCGGCGTTTGAACGAGGGACGCCGTTTTCCGGACTTGTCGAATTCGACAGCCATCGGGTCTTTTAATTTTTCGGAGGGTCAAACGGCCTCGGATTGGCGCGATTCCTGCGCCATCGGAACCGTCCATTCGAAGGCTGTCCGCAGATTTTTGTTTCGTAATTTTCGGACTTCAGTACAGGCCGATAGGCGCGTTTGAACGAGGGACGCCGTTTTCCGGACTTGTCGAATTTGACAGCCAAAAGTGTATTTTAATTTTTCGGAGGGTCAAACGGCCTCGGATTGGCGCGATTCCTGCGCCATCGGAACCGTCCATTCGAAGGCTGTCCGCAGATTTTTGTTTCGTAATTTTCGGAATTCCACACAGGCCGATAGGCGCGTTTGAACGAGGGACGCCGTTTTCCGGACTTGTCGAATTCGACAGCCAAAAGTGTATTTTAATTTTTCGGAGGGTCAAACGGCCTCGGATTGGCGCGATTCCTGCGCCATCGGAACCGTCCATTCGAAGGCTGTCCGCAGATTTTTGTTTCGTAATTTTCGGACTTCCACACAGGCCGATAGGCGCGTTTGAACGAGGGACGCCGTTTTCCGGACTTGTCGAATTCGACAGCCAAAAGTGTATTTTAATTTTTCGGAGGGTCAAACGGCCTCGGATTGGCGCGATTCCTGCGCCATCGGAACCGTCCATTCGAAGGCTGTCCGCAGATTTTTGTTTCGTAATTTTCGGACTTCCACACAGGCCGATAGGGGCGTTTGAACGAGGGACGCCGTTTTCCGGACTTGTCGAATTCGACAGCCAAAAGTGTATTTTAATTTTTCGGAGGCTCAAACGGCCTCGGATTGGCGCGATTCCTGCGCCATCGGAACCGTCCATTCGAAGGCTGTCCGCAGATTTTTGTTTCGTAATTTTCGGACTTCAGTACAGGCCGATAGGCGCGTTTGAACGAGGGACGCCGTTTTCCGGACTTGTCGAATTCGACAGCCAAAAGTGTATTTTAATTTTTCGGAGGGTCAAACGGCCTCGGATTGGCGCGATTCCTGCGCCATCGGAACCGTCCATTCGAAGGCTGTCCGCAGATTTTTGTTTCGTAATTTTCGGACTTCCACACAGGCCGATAGGCGCGTTTGAACGAGGGACGCCGTTTTCCGGACTTGTCGAATTCGACAGCCAAAAGTGTATTTTAATTTTTCGGAGGCTCAAACGGCCTCGGATTGGCGCGATTCCTGCGCCATCGGAACCGTCCATTCGAAGGCTGTCCGCAGATTTTTGTTTCGTAATTTTCGGACTTCCACACAGGCCGATAGGGGCGTTTGAACGAGGGACGCCGTTTTCCGGACTTGTCGAATTCGACAGCCAAAAGTGTATTTTAATTTTTCGGAGGGTCAAACGGCCTCGGATTGGCGCGATTCCTGCGCCATCGGAACCGTCCATTCGAAGGCTGTCCGCAGATTTTTGTTTCGTAATTTTCGGACTTCCACACAGGCCGATAGGCGCGTTTGAACGAGGGACGCCGTTTTCCGGACTTGTCGAATTCGACAGCCAAAAGTGTATTTTAATTTTTCGGAGGGTCAAACGGCCTCGGATTGGCGCGATTCCTGCGCCATCGGAACCGTCCATTCGAAGGCTGTCCGCAGATTTTTGTTTCGTAATTTTCGGACTTCCACACAGGCCGATAGGCGCGTTTGAACGAGGGACGCCGTTTTCCGGACTTGTCGAATTCGACAGCCAAAAGTGTATTTTAATTTTTCGGAGGCTCAAACGGCCTCGGATTGGCGCGATTCCTGCGCCATCGGAACCGTCCATTCGAAGGCTGTCCGCAGATTTTTGTTTCGTAATTTTCGGACTTCCACACAGGCCGATAGGGGCGTTTGAACGAGGGACGCCGTTTTCCGGACTTGTCGAATTCGACAGCCAAAAGTGTATTTTAATTTTTCGGAGGGTCAAACGGCCTCGGATTGGCGCGATTCCTGCGCCATCGGAACCGTCCATTCGAAGGCTGTCCGCAGATTTTTGTTTCGTAATTTTCGGACTTCCACACAGGCCGATAGGGGCGTTTGAACGAGGGACGCCGTTTTCCGGACTTGTCGAATTCGACAGCCAAAAGTGTATTTTAATTTTTCGGAGGCTCAAACGGCCTCGGATTGGCGCGATTCCTGCGCCATCGGAACCGTCCATTCGAAGGCTGTCCGCAGATTTTTGTTTCGTAATTTTCGGACTTCAGTACAGGCCGATAGGCGCGTTTGAACGAGGGACGCCGTTTTCCGGACTTGTCGAATTCGACAGCCAAAAGTGTATTTTAATTTTTCGGAGGGTCAAACGGCCTCGGATTGGCGCGATTCCTGCGCCATCGGAACCGTCCATTCGAAGGCTGTCCGCAGATTTTTGTTTCGTAATTTTCGGACTTCCACACAGGCCGATAGGCGCGTTTGAACGAGGGACGCCGTTTTCCGGACTTGTCGAATTCGACAGCCAAAAGTGTATTTTAATTTTTCGGAGGCTCAAACGGCCTCGGATTGGCGCGATTCCTGCGCCATCGGAACCGTCCATTCGAAGGCTGTCCGCAGATTTTTGTTTCGTAATTTTCGGACTTCCACACAGGCCGATAGGGGCGTTTGAACGAGGGACGCCGTTTTCCGGACTTGTCGAATTCGACAGCCAAAAGTGTATTTTAATTTTTCGGAGGGTCAAACGGCCTCGGATTGGCGCGATTCCTGCGCCATCGGAACCGTCCATTCGAAGGCTGTCCGCAGATTTTTGTTTCGTAATTTTCGGACTTCCACACAGGCCGATAGGCGCGTTTGAACGAGGGACGCCGTTTTCCGGACTTGTCGAATTCGACAGCCAAAAGTGTATTTTAATTTTTCGGAGGGTCAAACGGCCTCGGATTGGCGCGATTCCTGCGCCATCGGAACCGTCCATTCGAAGGCTGTCCGCAGATTTTTGTTTCGTAATTTTCGGACTTCCACACAGGCCGATAGGGGCGTTTGAACGAGGGACGCCGTTTTCCGGACTTGTCGAATTCGACAGCCAAAAGTGTATTTTAATTTTTCGGAGGCTCAAACGGCCTCGGATTGGCGCGATTCCTGCGCCATCGGAACCGTCCATTCGAAGGCTGTCCGCAGATTTTTGTTTCGTAATTTTCGGACTTCCACACAGGCCGATAGGGGCGTTTGAACGAGGGACGCCGTTTTCCGGACTTGTCGAATTCGACAGCCAAAAGTGTATTTTAATTTTTCGGAGGGTCAAACGGCCTCGGATTGGCGCGATTCCTGCGCCATCGGAACCGTCCATTCGAAGGCTGTCCGCAGATTTTTGTTTCGTAATTTTCGGACTTCCACACAGGCCGATAGGCGCGTTTGAACGAGGGACGCCGTTTTCCGGACTTGTCGAATTCGACAGCCAAAAGTGTATTTTAATTTTTCGGAGGCTCAAACGGCCTCGGATTGGCGCGATTCCTGCGCCATCGGAACCGTCCATTCGAAGGCTGTCCGCAGATTTTTGTTTCGTAATTTTCGGACTTCCACACAGGCCGATAGGGGCGTTTGAACGAGGGACGCCGTTTTCCGGACTTGTCGAATTCGACAGCCAAAAGTGTATTTTAATTTTTCGGAGGGTCAAACGGCCTCGGATTGGCGCGATTCCTGCGCCATCGGAACCGTCCATTCGAAGGCTGTCCGCAGATTTTTGTTTCGTAATTTTCGGACTTCCACACAGGCCGATAGGCGCGTTTGAACGAGGGACGCCGTTTTCCGGACTTGTCGAATTCGACAGCCAAAAGTGTATTTTAATTTTTCGGAGGCTCAAACGGCCTCGGATTGGCGCGATTCCTGCGCCATCGGAACCGTCCATTCGAAGGCTGTCCGCAGATTTTTGTTTCGTAATTTTCGGACTTCCACACAGGCCGATAGGGGCGTTTGAACGAGGGACGCCGTTTTCCGGACTTGTCGAATTCGACAGCCAAAAGTGTATTTTAATTTTTCGGAGGGTCAAACGGCCTCGGATTGGCGCGATTCCTGCGCCATCGGAACCGTCCATTCGAAGGCTGTCCGCAGATTTTTGTTTCGTAATTTTCGGACTTCCACACAGGCCGATAGGCGCGTTTGAACGAGGGACGCCGTTTTCCGGACTTGTCGAATTCGACAGCCAAAAGTGTATTTTAATTTTTCGGAGGGTCAAACGGCCTCGGATTGGCGCGATTCCTGCGCCATCGGAACCGTCCATTCGAAGGCTGTCCGCAGATTTTTGTTTCGTAATTTTCGGACTTCCACACAGGCCGATAGGCGCGTTTGAACGAGGGACGCCGTTTTCCGGACTTGTCGAATTCGACAGCCAAAAGTGTATTTTAATTTTTCGGAGGGTCAAACGGCCTCGGATTGGCGCGATTCTTGCGTCATCGGAACCGTCCATTCGAAGGCTTTCCGCAGATTTTTGTTTCGTAATTTTCGGACTTCCACACAGGCCGATAGGGGCGTTTGAACGAGGGACGCCGTTTTCCGGACTTGTCGAATTCGACAGCCATCGGGTCTTTTAATTTTTCGGAGGGTCAAACGGCCTCGGATTGGCGCGATTCCTGCGCCATCGGAACCGTCCATTCGAAGGCTGTCCGCAGATTTTTGTTTCGTAATTTTCGGACTTCCACACAGGCCGATAGGGGCGTTTGAACGAGGGACGCCGTTTTCCGGACTTGTCGAATTCGACAGCCAAAAGTGTATTTTAATTTTTCGGAGGCTCAAACGGCCTCGGATTGGCGCGATTCCTGCGCCATCGGAACCGTCCATTCGAAGGCTGTCCGCAGATTTTTGTTTCGTAATTTTCGGACTTCCACACAGGCCGATAGGGGCGTTTGAACGAGGGACGCCGTTTTCCGGACTTGTCGAATTCGACAGCCAAAAGTGTATTTTAATTTTTCGGAGGGTCAAACGGCCTCGGATTGGCGCGATTCCTGCGCCATCGGAACCGTCCATTCGAAGGCTGTCCGCAGATTTTTGTTTCGTAATTTTCGGACTTCCACACAGGCCGATAGGGGCGTTTGAACGAGGGACGCCGTTTTCCGGACTTGTCGAATTCGACAGCCAAAAGTGTATTTTAATTTTTCGGAGGGTCAAACGGCCTCGGATTGGCGCGATTCCTGCGCCATCGGAACCGTCCATTCGAAGGCTGTCCGCAGATTTTTGTTTCGTAATTTTCGGACTTCCACACAGGCCGATAGGCGCGTTTGAACGAGGGACGCCGTTTTCCGGACTTGTCGAATTCGACAGCCAAAAGTGTATTTTAATTTTTCGGAGGGTCAAACGGCCTCGGATTGGCGCGATTCCTGCGCCATCGGAACCGTCCATTCGAAGGCTTTCCGCAGATTTTTGTTTCGTAATTTTCGGACTTCCCCACAGGCCGATAGCGGCGTTTGAACGAGGGACGCCGTTTTCCGGACTTGTCGAATTCGACAGCCATCGGGTCTTTTAATTTTTCGGAGGGTCAAACGGCCTCGGATTGGCGCGATTCCTGCGCCATCGGAACCGTCCATTCGAAGGCTGTCCGCAGATTTTTGTTTCGTAATTTTCGGACTTCAGTACAGGCCGATAGGCGCGTTTGAACGAGGGACGCCGTTTTCCGGACTTGTCGAATTTGACAGCCAAAAGTGTATTTTAATTTTTCGGAGGGTCAAACGGCCTCGGATTGGCGCGATTCCTGCGCCATCGGAACCGTCCATTCGAAGGCTGTCCGCAGATTTTTGTTTCGTAATTTTCGGAATTCCACACAGGCCGATAGGCGCGTTTGAACGAGGGACGCCGTTTTCCGGACTTGTCGAATTCGACAGCCAAAAGTGTATTTTAATTTTTCGGAGGGTCAAACGGCCTCGGATTGGCGCGATTCCTGCGCCATCGGAACCGTCCATTCGAAGGCTGTCCGCAGATTTTTGTTTCGTAATTTTCGGACTTCCACACAGGCCGATAGGCGCGTTTGAACGAGGGACGCCGTTTTCCGGACTTGTCGAATTCGACAGCCAAAAGTGTATTTTAATTTTTCGGAGGGTCAAACGGCCTCGGATTGGCGCGATTCCTGCGCCATCGGAACCGTCCATTCGAAGGCTGTCCGCAGATTTTTGTTTCGTAATTTTCGGACTTCCACACAGGCCGATAGGGGCGTTTGAACGAGGGACGCCGTTTTCCGGACTTGTCGAATTCGACAGCCAAAAGTGTATTTTAATTTTTCGGAGGCTCAAACGGCCTCGGATTGGCGCGATTCCTGCGCCATCGGAACCGTCCATTCGAAGGCTGTCCGCAGATTTTTGTTTCGTAATTTTCGGACTTCAGTACAGGCCGATAGGCGCGTTTGAACGAGGGACGCCGTTTTCCGGACTTGTCGAATTCGACAGCCAAAAGTGTATTTTAATTTTTCGGAGGGTCAAACGGCCTCGGATTGGCGCGATTCCTGCGCCATCGGAACCGTCCATTCGAAGGCTGTCCGCAGATTTTTGTTTCGTAATTTTCGGACGTCCACACAGGCCGGTATGGGCGTTTAAACGTGGAACACCGGATTCCGGACTTGTCGAATTCGACAGCCATCGGGTCTTTTAATTTTTTGGAGGCTCAAACGGCCTCGGATTGGCGCGATTTTTGCGCCATCGGAACCGTGACTTCGAAGGCTTTCCACACATTTTTGTTTCGTAATTTTCGGACGTCCACACAGGCCGATAGGGGCGTTTGAACGAGGGACGCCGTTTTCCGGACTTGTCGAATTCGACACCCATCGGGTCTTTTAATTTTTCGGAGGGTCAAACGGCCTCGGATTGGCGCGATTCCTGCGCCATCGGAACCGTCCATTCGAAGGCTGTCCGCAGATTTTTGTTTCGTAATTTTCGGACTTCCACACAGGCCGATAGGGGCGTTTGAACGAGGGACGCCGTTTTCCGGACTTGTCGAATTCGACAGCCAAAAGTGTATTTTAATTTTTCGGAGGGTCAAACGGCCTCGGATTGGCGCGATTCCTGCGCCATCGGAACCGTCCATTCGAAGGCTTTCCGCAGATTTTTGTTTCGTAATTTTCGGACTTCCCCACAGGCCGATAGCGGCGTTTGAACGAGGGACGCCGTTTTCCGGACTTGTCGAATTCGACAGCCATCGGGTCTTTTAATTTTTCGGAGGGTCAAACGGCCTCGGATTGGCGCGATTCCTGCGCCATCGGAACCGTCCATTCGAAGGCTGTCCGCAGATTTTTGTTTCGTAATTTTCGGACTTCAGTACAGGCCGATAGGCGCGTTTGAACGAGGGACGCCGTTTTCCGGACTTGTCGAATTTGACAGCCAAAAGTGTATTTTAATTTTTCGGAGGGTCAAACGGCCTCGGATTGGCGCGATTCCTGCGCCATCGGAACCGTCCATTCGAAGGCTGTCCGCAGATTTTTGTTTCGTAATTTTCGGAATTCCACACAGGCCGATAGGCGCGTTTGAACGAGGGACGCCGTTTTCCGGACTTGTCGAATTCGACAGCCAAAAGTGTATTTTAATTTTTCGGAGGGTCAAACGGCCTCGGATTGGCGCGATTCCTGCGCCATCGGAACCGTCCATTCGAAGGCTGTCCGCAGATTTTTGTTTCGTAATTTTCGGACTTCCACACAGGCCGATAGGCGCGTTTGAACGAGGGACGCCGTTTTCCGGACTTGTCGAATTCGACAGCCAAAAGTGTATTTTAATTTTTCGGAGGGTCAAACGGCCTCGGATTGGCGCGATTCCTGCGCCATCGGAACCGTCCATTCGAAGGCTGTCCGCAGATTTTTGTTTCGTAATTTTCGGACTTCCACACAGGCCGATAGGGGCGTTTGAACGAGGGACGCCGTTTTCCGGACTTGTCGAATTCGACAGCCAAAAGTGTATTTTAATTTTTCGGAGGCTCAAACGGCCTCGGATTGGCGCGATTCCTGCGCCATCGGAACCGTCCATTCGAAGGCTGTCCGCAGATTTTTGTTTCGTAATTTTCGGACTTCAGTACAGGCCGATAGGCGCGTTTGAACGAGGGACGCCGTTTTCCGGACTTGTCGAATTCGACAGCCAAAAGTGTATTTTAATTTTTCGGAGGGTCAAACGGCCTCGGATTGGCGCGATTCCTGCGCCATCGGAACCGTCCATTCGAAGGCTGTCCGCAGATTTTTGTTTCGTAATTTTCGGACTTCCACACAGGCCGATAGGCGCGTTTGAACGAGGGACGCCGTTTTCCGGACTTGTCGAATTCGACAGCCAAAAGTGTATTTTAATTTTTCGGAGGCTCAAACGGCCTCGGATTGGCGCGATTCCTGCGCCATCGGAACCGTCCATTCGAAGGCTGTCCGCAGATTTTTGTTTCGTAATTTTCGGACTTCCACACAGGCCGATAGGGGCGTTTGAACGAGGGACGCCGTTTTCCGGACTTGTCGAATTCGACAGCCAAAAGTGTATTTTAATTTTTCGGAGGGTCAAACGGCCTCGGATTGGCGCGATTCCTGCGCCATCGGAACCGTCCATTCGAAGGCTGTCCGCAGATTTTTGTTTCGTAATTTTCGGACTTCCACACAGGCCGATAGGCGCGTTTGAACGAGGGACGCCGTTTTCCGGACTTGTCGAATTCGACAGCCAAAAGTGTATTTTAATTTTTCGGAGGGTCAAACGGCCTCGGATTGGCGCGATTCCTGCGCCATCGGAACCGTCCATTCGAAGGCTGTCCGCAGATTTTTGTTTCGTAATTTTCGGACTTCCACACAGGCCGATAGGCGCGTTTGAACGAGGGACGCCGTTTTCCGGACTTGTCGAATTCGACAGCCAAAAGTGTATTTTAATTTTTCGGAGGCTCAAACGGCCTCGGATTGGCGCGATTCCTGCGCCATCGGAACCGTCCATTCGAAGGCTGTCCGCAGATTTTTGTTTCGTAATTTTCGGACTTCCACACAGGCCGATAGGGGCGTTTGAACGAGGGACGCCGTTTTCCGGACTTGTCGAATTCGACAGCCAAAAGTGTATTTTAATTTTTCGGAGGGTCAAACGGCCTCGGATTGGCGCGATTCCTGCGCCATCGGAACCGTCCATTCGAAGGCTGTCCGCAGATTTTTGTTTCGTAATTTTCGGACTTCCACACAGGCCGATAGGCGCGTTTGAACGAGGGACGCCGTTTTCCGGACTTGTCGAATTCGACAGCCAAAAGTGTATTTTAATTTTTCGGAGGGTCAAACGGCCTCGGATTGGCGCGATTCCTGCGCCATCGGAACCGTCCATTCGAAGGCTGTCCGCAGATTTTTGTTTCGTAATTTTCGGACTTCCACACAGGCCGATAGGCGCGTTTGAACGAGGGACGCCGTTTTCCGGACTTGTCGAATTCGACAGCCAAAAGTGTATTTTAATTTTTCGGAGGCTCAAACGGCCTCGGATTGGCGCGATTCCTGCGCCATCGGAACCGTCCATTCGAAGGCTGTCCGCAGATTTTTGTTTCGTAATTTTCGGACTTCAGTACAGGCCGATAGGCGCGTTTGAACGAGGGACGCCGTTTTCCGGACTTGTCGAATTCGACAGCCAAAAGTGTATTTTAATTTTTCGGAGGGTCAAACGGCCTCGGATTGGCGCGATTCCTGCGCCATCGGAACCGTCCATTCGAAGGCTGTCCGCAGATTTTTGTTTCGTAATTTTCGGAATTCCACACAGGCCGATAGGCGCGTTTGAACGAGGGACGCCGTTTTCCGGACTTGTCGAATTCGACAGCCAAAAGTGTATTTTAATTTTTCGGAGGCTCAAACGGCCTCGGATTGGCGCGATTCCTGCGCCATCGGAACCGTCCATTCGAAGGCTGTCCGCAGATTTTTGTTTCGTAATTTTCGGACTTCCACACAGGCCGATAGGGGCGTTTGAACGAGGGACGCCGTTTTCCGGACTTGTCGAATTCGACAGCCAAAAGTGTATTTTAATTTTTCGGAGGGTCAAACGGCCTCGGATTGGCGCGATTCCTGCGCCATCGGAACCGTCCATTCGAAGGCTGTCCGCAGATTTTTGTTTCGTAATTTTCGGACTTCCACACAGGCCGATAGGCGCGTTTGAACGAGGGACGCCGTTTTCCGGACTTGTCGAATTCGACAGCCAAAAGTGTATTTTAATTTTTCGGAGGCTCAAACGGCCTCGGATTGGCGCGATTCCTGCGCCATCGGAACCGTCCATTCGAAGGCTGTCCGCAGATTTTTGTTTCGTAATTTTCGGACTTCCACACAGGCCGATAGGGGCGTTTGAACGAGGGACGCCGTTTTCCGGACTTGTCGAATTCGACAGCCAAAAGTGTATTTTAATTTTTCGGAGGGTCAAACGGCCTCGGATTGGCGCGATTCCTGCGCCATCGGAACCGTCCATTCGAAGGCTGTCCGCAGATTTTTGTTTCGTAATTTTCGGACTTCCACACAGGCCGATAGGCGCGTTTGAACGAGGGACGCCGTTTTCCGGACTTGTCGAATTCGACAGCCAAAAGTGTATTTTAATTTTTCGGAGGGTCAAACGGCCTCGGATTGGCGCGATTCCTGCGCCATCGGAACCGTCCATTCGAAGGCTGTCCGCAGATTTTTGTTTCGTAATTTTCGGACTTCCACACAGGCCGATAGGGGCGTTTGAACGAGGGACGCCGTTTTCCGGACTTGTCGAATTCGACAGCCAAAAGTGTATTTTAATTTTTCGGAGGCTCAAACGGCCTCGGATTGGCGCGATTCCTGCGCCATCGGAACCGTCCATTCGAAGGCTGTCCGCAGATTTTTGTTTCGTAATTTTCGGACTTCAGTACAGGCCGATAGGCGCGTTTGAACGAGGGACGCCGTTTTCCGGACTTGTCGAATTCGACAGCCAAAAGTGTATTTTAATTTTTCGGAGGGTCAAACGGCCTCGGATTGGCGCGATTCCTGCGCCATCGGAACCGTCCATTCGAAGGCTGTCCGCAGATTTTTGTTTCGTAATTTTCGGACTTCCACACAGGCCGATAGGCGCGTTTGAACGAGGGACGCCGTTTTCCGGACTTGTCGAATTCGACAGCCAAAAGTGTATTTTAATTTTTCGGAGGCTCAAACGGCCTCGGATTGGCGCGATTCCTGCGCCATCGGAACCGTCCATTCGAAGGCTGTCCGCAGATTTTTGTTTCGTAATTTTCGGACTTCCACACAGGCCGATAGGGGCGTTTGAACGAGGGACGCCGTTTTCCGGACTTGTCGAATTCGACAGCCAAAAGTGTATTTTAATTTTTCGGAGGGTCAAACGGCCTCGGATTGGCGCGATTCCTGCGCCATCGGAACCGTCCATTCGAAGGCTGTCCGCAGATTTTTGTTTCGTAATTTTCGGACTTCCACACAGGCCGATAGGCGCGTTTGAACGAGGGACGCCGTTTTCCGGACTTGTCGAATTCGACAGCCAAAAGTGTATTTTAATTTTTCGGAGGGTCAAACGGCCTCGGATTGGCGCGATTCCTGCGCCATCGGAACCGTCCATTCGAAGGCTGTCCGCAGATTTTTGTTTCGTAATTTTCGGACTTCCACACAGGCCGATAGGCGCGTTTGAACGAGGGACGCCGTTTTCCGGACTTGTCGAATTCGACAGCCAAAAGTGTATTTTAATTTTTCGGAGGCTCAAACGGCCTCGGATTGGCGCGATTCCTGCGCCATCGGAACCGTCCATTCGAAGGCTGTCCGCAGATTTTTGTTTCGTAATTTTCGGACTTCCACACAGGCCGATAGGGGCGTTTGAACGAGGGACGCCGTTTTCCGGACTTGTCGAATTCGACAGCCAAAAGTGTATTTTAATTTTTCGGAGGGTCAAACGGCCTCGGATTGGCGCGATTCCTGCGCCATCGGAACCGTCCATTCGAAGGCTGTCCGCAGATTTTTGTTTCGTAATTTTCGGACTTCCACACAGGCCGATAGGCGCGTTTGAACGAGGGACGCCGTTTTCCGGACTTGTCGAATTCGACAGCCAAAAGTGTATTTTAATTTTTCGGAGGGTCAAACGGCCTCGGATTGGCGCGATTCCTGCGCCATCGGAACCGTCCATTCGAAGGCTGTCCGCAGATTTTTGTTTCGTAATTTTCGGACTTCCACACAGGCCGATAGGCGCGTTTGAACGAGGGACGCCGTTTTCCGGACTTGTCGAATTCGACAGCCAAAAGTGTATTTTAATTTTTCGGAGGCTCAAACGGCCTCGGATTGGCGCGATTCCTGCGCCATCGGAACCGTCCATTCGAAGGCTGTCCGCAGATTTTTGTTTCGTAATTTTCGGACTTCAGTACAGGCCGATAGGCGCGTTTGAACGAGGGACGCCGTTTTCCGGACTTGTCGAATTCGACAGCCAAAAGTGTATTTTAATTTTTCGGAGGGTCAAACGGCCTCGGATTGGCGCGATTCCTGCGCCATCGGAACCGTCCATTCGAAGGCTGTCCGCAGATTTTTGTTTCGTAATTTTCGGAATTCCACACAGGCCGATAGGCGCGTTTGAACGAGGGACGCCGTTTTCCGGACTTGTCGAATTCGACAGCCAAAAGTGTATTTTAATTTTTCGGAGGCTCAAACGGCCTCGGATTGGCGCGATTCCTGCGCCATCGGAACCGTCCATTCGAAGGCTGTCCGCAGATTTTTGTTTCGTAATTTTCGGACTTCCACACAGGCCGATAGGGGCGTTTGAACGAGGGACGCCGTTTTCCGGACTTGTCGAATTCGACAGCCAAAAGTGTATTTTAATTTTTCGGAGGGTCAAACGGCCTCGGATTGGCGCGATTCCTGCGCCATCGGAACCGTCCATTCGAAGGCTGTCCGCAGATTTTTGTTTCGTAATTTTCGGACTTCCACACAGGCCGATAGGCGCGTTTGAACGAGGGACGCCGTTTTCCGGACTTGTCGAATTCGACAGCCAAAAGTGTATTTTAATTTTTCGGAGGCTCAAACGGCCTCGGATTGGCGCGATTCCTGCGCCATCGGAACCGTCCATTCGAAGGCTGTCCGCAGATTTTTGTTTCGTAATTTTCGGACTTCAGTACAGGCCGATAGGCGCGTTTGAACGAGGGACGCCGTTTTCCGGACTTGTCGAATTTGACAGCCAAAAGTGTATTTTAATTTTTCGGAGGGTCAAACGGCCTCGGATTGGCGCGATTCCTGCGCCATCGGAACCGTCCATTCGAAGGCTGTCCGCAGATTTTTGTTTCGTAATTTTCGGAATTCCACACAGGCCGATAGGCGCGTTTGAACGAGGGACGCCGTTTTCCGGACTTGTCGAATTCGACAGCCAAAAGTGTATTTTAATTTTTCGGAGGGTCAAACGGCCTCGGATTGGCGCGATTCCTGCGCCATCGGAACCGTCCATTCGAAGGCTGTCCGCAGATTTTTGTTTCGTAATTTTCGGACTTCCACACAGGCCGATAGGCGCGTTTGAACGAGGGACGCCGTTTTCCGGACTTGTCGAATTCGACAGCCAAAAGTGTATTTTAATTTTTCGGAGGGTCAAACGGCCTCGGATTGGCGCGATTCCTGCGCCATCGGAACCGTCCATTCGAAGGCTTTCCGCAGATTTTTGTTTCGTAATTTTCGGACTTCCCCACAGGCCGATAGCGGCGTTTGAACGAGGGACGCCGTTTTCCGGACTTGTCGAATTCGACAGCCATCGGGTCTTTTAATTTTTCGGAGGGTCAAACGGCCTCGGATTGGCGCGATTCCTGCGCCATCGGAACCGTCCATTCGAAGGCTGTCCGCAGATTTTTGTTTCGTAATTTTCGGACTTCAGTACAGGCCGATAGGCGCGTTTGAACGAGGGACGCCGTTTTCCGGACTTGTCGAATTTGACAGCCAAAAGTGTATTTTAATTTTTCGGAGGGTCAAACGGCCTCGGATTGGCGCGATTCCTGCGCCATCGGAACCGTCCATTCGAAGGCTGTCCGCAGATTTTTGTTTCGTAATTTTCGGAATTCCACACAGGCCGATAGGCGCGTTTGAACGAGGGACGCCGTTTTCCGGACTTGTCGAATTCGACAGCCAAAAGTGTATTTTAATTTTTCGGAGGGTCAAACGGCCTCGGATTGGCGCGATTCCTGCGCCATCGGAACCGTCCATTCGAAGGCTGTCCGCAGATTTTTGTTTCGTAATTTTCGGACTTCCACACAGGCCGATAGGCGCGTTTGAACGAGGGACGCCGTTTTCCGGACTTGTCGAATTCGACAGCCAAAAGTGTATTTTAATTTTTCGGAGGGTCAAACGGCCTCGGATTGGCGCGATTCCTGCGCCATCGGAACCGTCCATTCGAAGGCTGTCCGCAGATTTTTGTTTCGTAATTTTCGGACTTCCACACAGGCCGATAGGGGCGTTTGAACGAGGGACGCCGTTTTCCGGACTTGTCGAATTCGACAGCCAAAAGTGTATTTTAATTTTTCGGAGGCTCAAACGGCCTCGGATTGGCGCGATTCCTGCGCCATCGGAACCGTCCATTCGAAGGCTGTCCGCAGATTTTTGTTTCGTAATTTTCGGACTTCAGTACAGGCCGATAGGCGCGTTTGAACGAGGGACGCCGTTTTCCGGACTTGTCGAATTCGACAGCCAAAAGTGTATTTTAATTTTTCGGAGGGTCAAACGGCCTCGGATTGGCGCGATTCCTGCGCCATCGGAACCGTCCATTCGAAGGCTGTCCGCAGATTTTTGTTTCGTAATTTTCGGACTTCCACACAGGCCGATAGGCGCGTTTGAACGAGGGACGCCGTTTTCCGGACTTGTCGAATTCGACAGCCAAAAGTGTATTTTAATTTTTCGGAGGCTCAAACGGCCTCGGATTGGCGCGATTCCTGCGCCATCGGAACCGTCCATTCGAAGGCTGTCCGCAGATTTTTGTTTCGTAATTTTCGGACTTCCACACAGGCCGATAGGGGCGTTTGAACGAGGGACGCCGTTTTCCGGACTTGTCGAATTCGACAGCCAAAAGTGTATTTTAATTTTTCGGAGGGTCAAACGGCCTCGGATTGGCGCGATTCCTGCGCCATCGGAACCGTCCATTCGAAGGCTGTCCGCAGATTTTTGTTTCGTAATTTTCGGACTTCCACACAGGCCGATAGGCGCGTTTGAACGAGGGACGCCGTTTTCCGGACTTGTCGAATTCGACAGCCAAAAGTGTATTTTAATTTTTCGGAGGCTCAAACGGCCTCGGATTGGCGCGATTCCTGCGCCATCGGAACCGTCCATTCGAAGGCTGTCCGCAGATTTTTGTTTCGTAATTTTCGGACTTCCACACAGGCCGATAGGGGCGTTTGAACGAGGGACGCCGTTTTCCGGACTTGTCGAATTCGACAGCCAAAAGTGTATTTTAATTTTTCGGAGGGTCAAACGGCCTCGGATTGGCGCGATTCCTGCGCCATCGGAACCGTCCATTCGAAGGCTGTCCGCAGATTTTTGTTTCGTAATTTTCGGACTTCCACACAGGCCGATAGGCGCGTTTGAACGAGGGACGCCGTTTTCCGGACTTGTCGAATTCGACAGCCAAAAGTGTATTTTAATTTTTCGGAGGGTCAAACGGCCTCGGATTGGCGCGATTCCTGCGCCATCGGAACCGTCCATTCGAAGGCTGTCCGCAGATTTTTGTTTCGTAATTTTCGGACTTCCACACAGGCCGATAGGCGCGTTTGAACGAGGGACGCCGTTTTCCGGACTTGTCGAATTCGACAGCCAAAAGTGTATTTTAATTTTTCGGAGGCTCAAACGGCCTCGGATTGGCGCGATTCCTGCGCCATCGGAACCGTCCATTCGAAGGCTGTCCGCAGATTTTTGTTTCGTAATTTTCGGACTTCAGTACAGGCCGATAGGCGCGTTTGAACGAGGGACGCCGTTTTCCGGACTTGTCGAATTCGACAGCCAAAAGTGTATTTTAATTTTTCGGAGGGTCAAACGGCCTCGGATTGGCGCGATTCCTGCGCCATCGGAACCGTCCATTCGAAGGCTGTCCGCAGATTTTTGTTTCGTAATTTTCGGAATTCCACACAGGCCGATAGGCGCGTTTGAACGAGGGACGCCGTTTTCCGGACTTGTCGAATTCGACAGCCAAAAGTGTATTTTAATTTTTCGGAGGCTCAAACGGCCTCGGATTGGCGCGATTCCTGCGCCATCGGAACCGTCCATTCGAAGGCTGTCCGCAGATTTTTGTTTCGTAATTTTCGGACTTCCACACAGGCCGATAGGGGCGTTTGAACGAGGGACGCCGTTTTCCGGACTTGTCGAATTCGACAGCCAAAAGTGTATTTTAATTTTTCGGAGGGTCAAACGGCCTCGGATTGGCGCGATTCCTGCGCCATCGGAACCGTCCATTCGAAGGCTGTCCGCAGATTTTTGTTTCGTAATTTTCGGACTTCCACACAGGCCGATAGGCGCGTTTGAACGAGGGACGCCGTTTTCCGGACTTGTCGAATTCGACAGCCAAAAGTGTATTTTAATTTTTCGGAGGCTCAAACGGCCTCGGATTGGCGCGATTCCTGCGCCATCGGAACCGTCCATTCGAAGGCTGTCCGCAGATTTTTGTTTCGTAATTTTCGGACTTCCACACAGGCCGATAGGGGCGTTTGAACGAGGGACGCCGTTTTCCGGACTTGTCGAATTCGACAGCCAAAAGTGTATTTTAATTTTTCGGAGGGTCAAACGGCCTCGGATTGGCGCGATTCCTGCGCCATCGGAACCGTCCATTCGAAGGCTGTCCGCAGATTTTTGTTTCGTAATTTTCGGACTTCCACACAGGCCGATAGGCGCGTTTGAACGAGGGACGCCGTTTTCCGGACTTGTCGAATTCGACAGCCAAAAGTGTATTTTAATTTTTCGGAGGGTCAAACGGCCTCGGATTGGCGCGATTCCTGCGCCATCGGAACCGTCCATTCGAAGGCTGTCCGCAGATTTTTGTTTCGTAATTTTCGGAATTCCACACAGGCCGATAGGCGCGTTTGAACGAGGGACGCCGTTTTCCGGACTTGTCGAATTCGACAGCCAAAAGTGTATTTTAATTTTTCGGAGGCTCAAACGGCCTCGGATTGGCGCGATTCCTGCGCCATCGGAACCGTCCATTCGAAGGCTGTCCGCAGATTTTTGTTTCGTAATTTTCGGACTTCCACACAGGCCGATAGGGGCGTTTGAACGAGGGACGCCGTTTTCCGGACTTGTCGAATTCGACAGCCAAAAGTGTATTTTAATTTTTCGGAGGGTCAAACGGCCTCGGATTGGCGCGATTCCTGCGCCATCGGAACCGTCCATTCGAAGGCTGTCCGCAGATTTTTGTTTCGTAATTTTCGGACTTCCACACAGGCCGATAGGCGCGTTTGAACGAGGGACGCCGTTTTCCGGACTTGTCGAATTCGACAGCCAAAAGTGTATTTTAATTTTTCGGAGGCTCAAACGGCCTCGGATTGGCGCGATTCCTGCGCCATCGGAACCGTCCATTCGAAGGCTGTCCGCAGATTTTTGTTTCGTAATTTTCGGACTTCAGTACAGGCCGATAGGCGCGTTTGAACGAGGGACGCCGTTTTCCGGACTTGTCGAATTTGACAGCCAAAAGTGTATTTTAATTTTTCGGAGGGTCAAACGGCCTCGGATTGGCGCGATTCCTGCGCCATCGGAACCGTCCATTCGAAGGCTGTCCGCAGATTTTTGTTTCGTAATTTTCGGAATTCCACACAGGCCGATAGGCGCGTTTGAACGAGGGACGCCGTTTTCCGGACTTGTCGAATTCGACAGCCAAAAGTGTATTTTAATTTTTCGGAGGGTCAAACGGCCTCGGATTGGCGCGATTCCTGCGCCATCGGAACCGTCCATTCGAAGGCTGTCCGCAGATTTTTGTTTCGTAATTTTCGGACTTCCACACAGGCCGATAGGCGCGTTTGAACGAGGGACGCCGTTTTCCGGACTTGTCGAATTCGACAGCCAAAAGTGTATTTTAATTTTTCGGAGGCTCAAACGGCCTCGGATTGGCGCGATTCCTGCGCCATCGGAACCGTCCATTCGAAGGCTGTCCGCAGATTTTTGTTTCGTAATTTTCGGACTTCCACACAGGCCGATAGGCGCGTTTGAACGAGGGACGCCGTTTTCCGGACTTGTCGAATTCGACAGCCAAAAGTGTATTTTAATTTTTCGGAGGCTCAAACGGCCTCGGATTGGCGCGATTCCTGCGCCATCGGAACCGTCCATTCGAAGGCTGTCCGCAGATTTTTGTTTCGTAATTTTCGGACTTCAGTACAGGCCGATAGGCGCGTTTGAACGAGGGACGCCGTTTTCCGGACTTGTCGAATTCGACAGCCAAAAGTGTATTTTAATTTTTCGGAGGGTCAAACGGCCTCGGATTGGCGCGATTCCTGCGCCATCGGAACCGTCCATTCGAAGGCTGTCCGCAGATTTTTGTTTCGTAATTTTCGGAATTCCACACAGGCCGATAGGCGCGTTTGAACGAGGGACGCCGTTTTCCGGACTTGTCGAATTCGACAGCCAAAAGTGTATTTTAATTTTTCGGAGGCTCAAACGGCCTCGGATTGGCGCGATTCCTGCGCCATCGGAACCGTCCATTCGAAGGCTGTCCGCAGATTTTTGTTTCGTAATTTTCGGACTTCCACACAGGCCGATAGGGGCGTTTGAACGAGGGACGCCGTTTTCCGGACTTGTCGAATTCGACAGCCAAAAGTGTATTTTAATTTTTCGGAGGGTCAAACGGCCTCGGATTGGCGCGATTCCTGCGCCATCGGAACCGTCCATTCGAAGGCTGTCCGCAGATTTTTGTTTCGTAATTTTCGGACTTCCACACAGGCCGATAGGCGCGTTTGAACGAGGGACGCCGTTTTCCGGACTTGTCGAATTCGACAGCCAAAAGTGTATTTTAATTTTTCGGAGGCTCAAACGGCCTCGGATTGGCGCGATTCCTGCGCCATCGGAACCGTCCATTCGAAGGCTGTCCGCAGATTTTTGTTTCGTAATTTTCGGACTTCAGTACAGGCCGATAGGCGCGTTTGAACGAGGGACGCCGTTTTCCGGACTTGTCGAATTTGACAGCCAAAAGTGTATTTTAATTTTTCGGAGGGTCAAACGGCCTCGGATTGGCGCGATTCCTGCGCCATCGGAACCGTCCATTCGAAGGCTGTCCGCAGATTTTTGTTTCGTAATTTTCGGAATTCCACACAGGCCGATAGGCGCGTTTGAACGAGGGACGCCGTTTTCCGGACTTGTCGAATTCGACAGCCAAAAGTGTATTTTAATTTTTCGGAGGGTCAAACGGCCTCGGATTGGCGCGATTCCTGCGCCATCGGAACCGTCCATTCGAAGGCTGTCCGCAGATTTTTGTTTCGTAATTTTCGGACTTCCACACAGGCCGATAGGCGCGTTTGAACGAGGGACGCCGTTTTCCGGACTTGTCGAATTCGACAGCCAAAAGTGTATTTTAATTTTTCGGAGGCTCAAACGGCCTCGGATTGGCGCGATTCCTGCGCCATCGGAACCGTCCATTCGAAGGCTGTCCGCAGATTTTTGTTTCGTAATTTTCGGACTTCCACACAGGCCGATAGGCGCGTTTGAACGAGGGACGCCGTTTTCCGGACTTGTCGAATTCGACAGCCAAAAGTGTATTTTAATTTTTCGGAGGCTCAAACGGCCTCGGATTGGCGCGATTCCTGCGCCATCGGAACCGTCCATTCGAAGGCTGTCCGCAGATTTTTGTTTCGTAATTTTCGGACTTCAGTACAGGCCGATAGGCGCGTTTGAACGAGGGACGCCGTTTTCCGGACTTGTCGAATTCGACAGCCAAAAGTGTATTTTAATTTTTCGGAGGGTCAAACGGCCTCGGATTGGCGCGATTCCTGCGCCATCGGAACCGTCCATTCGAAGGCTGTCCGCAGATTTTTGTTTCGTAATTTTCGGACTTCCACACAGGCCGATAGGGGCGTTTGAACGAGGGACGCCGTTTTCCGGACTTGTCGAATTCGACAGCCAAAAGTGTATTTTAATTTTTCGGAGGGTCAAACGGCCTCGGATTGGCGCGATTCCTGCGCCATCGGAACCGTCCATTCGAAGGCTGTCCGCAGATTTTTGTTTCGTAATTTTCGGACTTCCACACAGGCCGATAGGGGCGTTTGAACGAGGGACGCCGTTTTCCGGACTTGTCGAATTCGACAGCCAAAAGTGTATTTTAATTTTTCGGAGGGTCAAACGGCCTCGGATTGGCGCGATTCCTGCGCCATCGGAACCGTCCATTCGAAGGCTGTCCGCAGATTTTTGTTTCGTAATTTTCGGACTTCAGTACAGGCCGATAGGCGCGTTTGAACGAGGGACGCCGTTTTCCGGACTTGTCGAATTCGACAGCCAAAAGTGTATTTTAATTTTTCGGAGGGTCAAACGGCCTCGGATTGGCGCGATTCCTGCGCCATCGGAACCGTCCATTCGAAGGCTGTCCGCAGATTTTTGTTTCGTAATTTTCGGACTTCCACACAGGCCGATAGGCGCGTTTGAACGAGGGACGCCGTTTTCCGGACTTGTCGAATTCGACAGCCAAAAGTGTATTTTAATTTTTCGGAGGCTCAAACGGCCTCGGATTGGCGCGATTCCTGCGCCATCGGAACCGTCCATTCGAAGGCTGTCCGCAGATTTTTGTTTCGTAATTTTCGGACTTCCACACAGGCCGATAGGGGCGTTTGAACGAGGGACGCCGTTTTCCGGACTTGTCGAATTCGACAGCCAAAAGTGTATTTTAATTTTTCGGAGGGTCAAACGGCCTCGGATTGGCGCGATTCCTGCGCCATCGGAACCGTCCATTCGAAGGCTGTCCGCAGATTTTTGTTTCGTAATTTTCGGACTTCCACACAGGCCGATAGGCGCGTTTGAACGAGGGACGCCGTTTTCCGGACTTGTCGAATTCGACAGCCAAAAGTGTATTTTAATTTTTCGGAGGCTCAAACGGCCTCGGATTGGCGCGATTCCTGCGCCATCGGAACCGTCCATTCGAAGGCTGTCCGCAGATTTTTGTTTCGTAATTTTCGGACTTCCACACAGGCCGATAGGGGCGTTTGAACGAGGGACGCCGTTTTCCGGACTTGTCGAATTCGACAGCCAAAAGTGTATTTTAATTTTTCGGAGGGTCAAACGGCCTCGGATTGGCGCGATTCCTGCGCCATCGGAACCGTCCATTCGAAGGCTGTCCGCAGATTTTTGTTTCGTAATTTTCGGACTTCCACACAGGCCGATAGGCGCGTTTGAACGAGGGACGCCGTTTTCCGGACTTGTCGAATTCGACAGCCAAAAGTGTATTTTAATTTTTCGGAGGGTCAAACGGCCTCGGATTGGCGCGATTCCTGCGCCATCGGAACCGTCCATTCGAAGGCTGTCCGCAGATTTTTGTTTCGTAATTTTCGGACTTCCACACAGGCCGATAGGGGCGTTTGAACGAGGGACGCCGTTTTCCGGACTTGTCGAATTCGACAGCCAAAAGTGTATTTTAATTTTTCGGAGGGTCAAACGGCCTCGGATTGGCGCGATTCCTGCGCCATCGGAACCGTCCATTCGAAGGCTGTCCGCAGATTTTTGTTTCGTAATTTTCGGACTTCCACACAGGCCGATAGGCGCGTTTGAACGAGGGACGCCGTTTTCCGGACTTGTCGAATTCGACAGCCAAAAGTGTATTTTAATTTTTCGGAGGCTCAAACGGCCTCGGATTGGCGCGATTCCTGCGCCATCGGAACCGTCCATTCGAAGGCTGTCCGCAGATTTTTGTTTCGTAATTTTCGGACTTCCACACAGGCCGATAGGGGCGTTTGAACGAGGGACGCCGTTTTCCGGACTTGTCGAATTCGACAGCCAAAAGTGTATTTTAATTTTTCGGAGGGTCAAACGGCCTCGGATTGGCGCGATTCCTGCGCCATCGGAACCGTCCATTCGAAGGCTGTCCGCAGATTTTTGTTTCGTAATTTTCGGACTTCCACACAGGCCGATAGGCGCGTTTGAACGAGGGACGCCGTTTTCCGGACTTGTCGAATTCGACAGCCAAAAGTGTATTTTAATTTTTCGGAGGCTCAAACGGCCTCGGATTGGCGCGATTCCTGCGCCATCGGAACCGTCCATTCGAAGGCTGTCCGCAGATTTTTGTTTCGTAATTTTCGGACTTCCACACAGGCCGATAGGGGCGTTTGAACGAGGGACGCCGTTTTCCGGACTTGTCGAATTCGACAGCCAAAAGTGTATTTTAATTTTTCGGAGGGTCAAACGGCCTCGGATTGGCGCGATTCCTGCGCCATCGGAACCGTCCATTCGAAGGCTGTCCGCAGATTTTTGTTTCGTAATTTTCGGACTTCCACACAGGCCGATAGGCGCGTTTGAACGAGGGACGCCGTTTTCCGGACTTGTCGAATTCGACAGCCAAAAGTGTATTTTAATTTTTCGGAGGGTCAAACGGCCTCGGATTGGCGCGATTCCTGCGCCATCGGAACCGTCCATTCGAAGGCTGTCCGCAGATTTTTGTTTCGTAATTTTCGGACTTCCACACAGGCCGATAGGCGCGTTTGAACGAGGGACGCCGTTTTCCGGACTTGTCGAATTCGACAGCCAAAAGTGTATTTTAATTTTTCGGAGGCTCAAACGGCCTCGGATTGGCGCGATTCCTGCGCCATCGGAACCGTCCATTCGAAGGCTGTCCGCAGATTTTTGTTTCGTAATTTTCGGACTTCAGTACAGGCCGATAGGCGCGTTTGAACGAGGGACGCCGTTTTCCGGACTTGTCGAATTCGACAGCCAAAAGTGTATTTTAATTTTTCGGAGGGTCAAACGGCCTCGGATTGGCGCGATTCCTGCGCCATCGGAACCGTCCATTCGAAGGCTGTCCGCAGATTTTTGTTTCGTAATTTTCGGAATTCCACACAGGCCGATAGGCGCGTTTGAACGAGGGACGCCGTTTTCCGGACTTGTCGAATTCGACAGCCAAAAGTGTATTTTAATTTTTCGGAGGCTCAAACGGCCTCGGATTGGCGCGATTCCTGCGCCATCGGAACCGTCCATTCGAAGGCTGTCCGCAGATTTTTGTTTCGTAATTTTCGGACTTCCACACAGGCCGATAGGGGCGTTTGAACGAGGGACGCCGTTTTCCGGACTTGTCGAATTCGACAGCCAAAAGTGTATTTTAATTTTTCGGAGGGTCAAACGGCCTCGGATTGGCGCGATTCCTGCGCCATCGGAACCGTCCATTCGAAGGCTGTCCGCAGATTTTTGTTTCGTAATTTTCGGACTTCCACACAGGCCGATAGGCGCGTTTGAACGAGGGACGCCGTTTTCCGGACTTGTCGAATTCGACAGCCAAAAGTGTATTTTAATTTTTCGGAGGCTCAAACGGCCTCGGATTGGCGCGATTCCTGCGCCATCGGAACCGTCCATTCGAAGGCTGTCCGCAGATTTTTGTTTCGTAATTTTCGGACTTCAGTACAGGCCGATAGGCGCGTTTGAACGAGGGACGCCGTTTTCCGGACTTGTCGAATTTGACAGCCAAAAGTGTATTTTAATTTTTCGGAGGGTCAAACGGCCTCGGATTGGCGCGATTCCTGCGCCATCGGAACCGTCCATTCGAAGGCTGCCCGCAGATTTTTGTTTCGTAATTTTCGGAATTCCACACAGGCCGATAGGCGCGTTTGAACGAGGGACGCCGTTTTCCGGACTTGTCGAATTCGACAGCCAAAAGTGTATTTTAATTTTTCGGAGGGTCAAACGGCCTCGGATTGGCGCGATTCCTGCGCCATCGGAACCGTCCATTCGAAGGCTGTCCGCAGATTTTTGTTTCGTAATTTTCGGACTTCCACACAGGCCGATAGGCGCGTTTGAACGAGGGACGCCGTTTTCCGGACTTGTCGAATTCGACAGCCAAAAGTGTATTTTAATTTTTCGGAGGCTCAAACGGCCTCGGATTGGCGCGATTCCTGCGCCATCGGAACCGTCCATTCGAAGGCTGTCCGCAGATTTTTGTTTCGTAATTTTCGGACTTCCACACAGGCCGATAGGCGCGTTTGAACGAGGGACGCCGTTTTCCGGACTTGTCGAATTCGACAGCCAAAAGTGTATTTTAATTTTTCGGAGGCTCAAACGGCCTCGGATTGGCGCGATTCCTGCGCCATCGGAACCGTCCATTCGAAGGCTGTCCGCAGATTTTTGTTTCGTAATTTTCGGACTTCAGTACAGGCCGATAGGCGCGTTTGAACGAGGGACGCCGTTTTCCGGACTTGTCGAATTTGACAGCCAAAAGTGTATTTTAATTTTTCGGAGGGTCAAACGGCCTCGGATTGGCGCGATTCCTGCGCCATCGGAACCGTCCATTCGAAGGCTGTCCGCAGATTTTTGTTTCGTAATTTTCGGAATTCCACACAGGCCGATAGGCGCGTTTGAACGAGGGACGCCGTTTTCCGGACTTGTCGAATTCGACAGCCAAAAGTGTATTTTAATTTTTCGGAGGGTCAAACGGCCTCGGATTGGCGCGATTCCTGCGCCATCGGAACCGTCCATTCGAAGGCTGTCCGCAGATTTTTGTTTCGTAATTTTCGGACTTCCACACAGGCCGATAGGCGCGTTTGAACGAGGGACGCCGTTTTCCGGACTTGTCGAATTCGACAGCCAAAAGTGTATTTTAATTTTTCGGAGGCTCAAACGGCCTCGGATTGGCGCGATTCCTGCGCCATCGGAACCGTCCATTCGAAGGCTGTCCGCAGATTTTTGTTTCGTAATTTTCGGACTTCCACACAGGCCGATAGGGGCGTTTGAACGAGGGACGCCGTTTTCCGGACTTGTCGAATTCGACAGCCAAAAGTGTATTTTAATTTTTCGGAGGCTCAAACGGCCTCGGATTGGCGCGATTCCTGCGCCATCGGAACCGTCCATTCGAAGGCTGTCCGCAGATTTTTGTTTCGTAATTTTCGGACTTCCACACAGGCCGATAGGGGCGTTTGAACGAGGGACGCCGTTTTCCGGACTTGTCGAATTCGACAGCCAAAAGTGTATTTTAATTTTTCGGAGGGTCAAACGGCCTCGGATTGGCGCGATTCCTGCGCCATCGGAACCGTCCATTCGAAGGCTGTCCGCAGATTTTTGTTTCGTAATTTTCGGACTTCCACACAGGCCGATAGGCGCGTTTGAACGAGGGACGCCGTTTTCCGGACTTGTCGAATTCGACAGCCAAAAGTGTATTTTAATTTTTCGGAGGCTCAAACGGCCTCGGATTGGCGCGATTCCTGCGCCATCGGAACCGTCCATTCGAAGGCTGTCCGCAGATTTTTGTTTCGTAATTTTCGGACTTCCACACAGGCCGATAGGCGCGTTTGAACGAGGGACGCCGTTTTCCGGACTTGTCGAATTCGACAGCCAAAAGTGTATTTTAATTTTTCGGAGGCTCAAACGGCCTCGGATTGGCGCGATTCCTGCGCCATCGGAACCGTCCATTCGAAGGCTGTCCGCAGATTTTTGTTTCGTAATTTTCGGACTTCCACACAGGCCGATAGGGGCGTTTGAACGAGGGACGCCGTTTTCCGGACTTGTCGAATTCGACAGCCAAAAGTGTATTTTAATTTTTCGGAGGCTCAAACGGCCTCGGATTGGCGCGATTCCTGCGCCATCGGAACCGTCCATTCGAAGGCTGTCCGCAGATTTTTGTTTCGTAATTTTCGGACTTCCACACAGGCCGATAGGGGCGTTTGAACGAGGGACGCCGTTTTCCGGACTTGTCGAATTCGACAGCCAAAAGTGTATTTTAATTTTTCGGAGGGTCAAACGGCCTCGGATTGGCGCGATTCCTGCGCCATCGGAACCGTCCATTCGAAGGCTGTCCGCAGATTTTTGTTTCGTAATTTTCGGACTTCCACACAGGCCGATAGGCGCGTTTGAACGAGGGACGCCGTTTTCCGGACTTGTCGAATTCGACAGCCAAAAGTGTATTTTAATTTTTCGGAGGCTCAAACGGCCTCGGATTGGCGCGATTCCTGCGCCATCGGAACCGTCCATTCGAAGGCTGTCCGCAGATTTTTGTTTCGTAATTTTCGGACTTCCACACAGGCCGATAGGGGCGTTTGAACGAGGGACGCCGTTTTCCGGACTTGTCGAATTCGACAGCCAAAAGGGTATTTTAATTTTTCGGAGGCCCAGACGGCCTCGGATGGGCGCGATTTCTGCGCCATCGGAACCGTCCATCCGAAGGCCTTCCGGAGGTTTTTGTTTCGTAATTTTCGGACGTCCGCACAGGCCGATAGGGGCGTTTGAACGTGGGACCCCGTTTTCCGGACTTGTCGAATTCGGCAGCCAAAAGGGTATTTTAATTTTTCGGAGGCCCAGACGGCCTCGGATGGGCGCGATTTCTGCGCCATCGGAACCGTCCATCCGAAGGCCTTCCGGAGGTTTTTGTTTCGTAATTTTCGGACGTCCGCACAGGCCGATAGGGGCGTTTCAACGTTGGACGCCGTTTTCCGGACTTGTCGAATTCGACAGCCAAAAGGGTATTTTAATTTTTCGGAGGCCCAGACGGCCTCGGATCGGCGCGATTTCTGCGCCATCGGAACCGTCCATTCGGAGGCCTTCCGGAGAATTTTGTTTCGTAATTTTCGGACTTGCACAGAGGCCGATAGGGGCGTTTCAACGTTGGACGCCGTTTTCCGGACTTGTCGAATTCGACAGCCAAAAGGGTATTTTAATTTTTCGGAGGCCCAGACGGCCTCGGATGGGCGCGATTTCTGCGCCATCGGAACCGTCCATCCGAAGGCCTTCCGGAGGTTTTTGTTTCGTAATTTTCGGACGTCCGCACAGGCCGATAGGGGCGTTTCAACGTTGGACGCCGTTTTCCGGACTTGTCGAATTCGACAGCCAAAAGGGTATTTTAATTTTTCGGAGGCCCAGACGGCCTCGGATCGGCGCGATTTCTGCGCCATCGGAACCGTCCATTCGGAGGCCTTCCGGAGAATTTTGTTTCGTAATTTTCGGACTTGCACAGAGGCCGATAGGGGCGTTTCAACGTTGGACGCCGTTTTCCGGACTTGTCGAATTCGACAGCCAAAAGGGTATTTTAATTTTTCGGAGGCCCAGACGGCCTCGGATGGGCGCGATTTCTGCGCCATCGGAACCGTCCATCCGAAGGCCTTCCGGAGGTTTTTGTTTCGTAATTTTCGGACGTCCGCACAGGCCGATAGGGGCGTTTCAACGTTGGACGCCGTTTTCCGGACTTGTCGAATTCGACAGCCAAAAGGGTATTTTAATTTTTCGGAGGCCCAGACGGCCTCGGATCGGCGCGATTTCTGCGCCATCGGAACCGTCCATTCGGAGGCCTTCCGGAGAATTTTGTTTCGTAATTTTCGGACGTCCGCACAGGCCGATAGGGGCGTTTCAACGTTGGACGCCGTTTTCCGGACTTGTCGAATTCGACAGCCAAAAGGGTATTTTAATTTTTCGGAGGCCCAGACGGCCTCGGATCGGCGCGATTTCTGCGCCATCGGAACCGTCCATTCGGAGGCCTTCCGGAGAATTTTGTTTCGTAATTTTCGGACGTCCGCACAGGCCGATAGGGGCGTTTGAACGTGGGACCCCGTTTTCCGGACTTGTCGAATTCGGCAGCCAAAAGGGTATTTTAATTTTTCGGAGGCCCAGACGGCCTCGGATGGGCGCGATTTCTGCGCCATCGGAACCGTCCATCCGAAGGCCTTCCGGAGGTTTTTGTTTCGTAATTTTCGGACGTCCGCACAGGCCGATAGGGGCGTTTCAACGTTGGACGCCGTTTTCCGGACTTGTCGAATTCGACAGCCAAAAGGGTATTTTAATTTTTCGGAGGCCCAGACGGCCTCGGATCGGCGCGATTTCTGCGCCATCGGAACCGTCCATTCGGAGGCCTTCCGGAGAATTTTGTTTCGTAATTTTCGGACGTCCGCACAGGCCGATAGGGGCGTTTCAACGTTGGACGCCGTTTTCCGGACTTGTCGAATTCGACAGCCAAAAGGGTATTTTAATTTTTCGGAGGCCCAGACGGCCTCGGATCGGCGCGATTTCTGCGCCATCGGAACCGTGAGCTCGGAGGCCTTCCGCAGGTTTTTGTTGCGTAATTTTCGGACGTCCGCACAGGCCGATAGGGGCGTTTCAACGTTGGACGCCGTTTTCCGGACTTGTCGAATTCGACAGCCAAAAGGGTATTTTAATTTTTCGGAGGCCCAGACGGCCTCGGATCGGCGCGATTTCTGCGCCATCGGAACCGTGAGCTCGGAGGCCTTCCGCAGGTTTTTGTTGCGTAATTTTCGGACGTCCGCACAGGCCGATAGGGGCGTTTCAACGTTGGACGCCGTTTTCCGGACTTGTCGAATTCGACAGCCAAAAGGGTATTTTAATTTTTCGGAGGCCCAGACGGCCTCGGATCGGCGCGATTTCTGCGCCATCGGAACCGTGAGCTCGGAGGCCTTCCGCAGGTTTTTGTTGCGTAATTTTCGGACGTCCGCACAGGCCGATAGGGGCGTTTGAACGAGGGACGCCGTTTTCCGGACTTGTCGAATTCGACAGCCAAAAGGGTATTTTAATTTTTCGGAGGCCCAGACGGCCTCGGATGGGCGCGATTTCTGCGCCATCGGAACCGTCCATCCGAAGGCCTTCCGGAGGTTTTTGTTTCGTAATTTTCGGACGTCCGCACAGGCCGATAGGGGCGTTTGAACGTGGGACCCCGTTTTCCGGACTTGTCGAATTCGGCAGCCAAAAGGGTATTTTAATTTTTCGGAGGCCCAGACGGCCTCGGATGGGCGCGATTTCTGCGCCATCGGAACCGTCCATCCGAAGGCCTTCCGGAGGTTTTTGTTTCGTAATTTTCGGACGTCCGCACAGGCCGATAGGGGCGTTTCAACGTTGGACGCCGTTTTCCGGACTTGTCGAATTCGACAGCCAAAAGGGTATTTTAATTTTTCGGAGGCCCAGACGGCCTCGGATCGGCGCGATTTCTGCGCCATCGGAACCGTCCATTCGGAGGCCTTCCGGAGAATTTTGTTTCGTAATTTTCGGACTTGCACAGAGGCCGATAGGGGCGTTTCAACGTTGGACGCCGTTTTCCGGACTTGTCGAATTCGACAGCCAAAAGGGTATTTTAATTTTTCGGAGGCCCAGACGGCCTCGGATGGGCGCGATTTCTGCGCCATCGGAACCGTCCATCCGAAGGCCTTCCGGAGGTTTTTGTTTCGTAATTTTCGGACGTCCGCACAGGCCGATAGGGGCGTTTCAACGTTGGACGCCGTTTTCCGGACTTGTCGAATTCGACAGCCAAAAGGGTATTTTAATTTTTCGGAGGCCCAGACGGCCTCGGATCGGCGCGATTTCTGCGCCATCGGAACCGTCCATTCGGAGGCCTTCCGGAGAATTTTGTTTCGTAATTTTCGGACGTCCGCACAGGCCGATAGGGGCGTTTCAACGTTGGACGCCGTTTTCCGGACTTGTCGAATTCGACAGCCAAAAGGGTATTTTAATTTTTCGGAGGCCCAGACGGCCTCGGATCGGCGCGATTTCTGCGCCATCGGAACCGTGAGCTCGGAGGCCTTCCGCAGGTTTTTGTTGCGTAATTTTCGGACGTCCGCACAGGCCGATAGGGGCGTTTCAACGTTGGACGCCGTTTTCCGGACTTGTCGAATTCGACAGCCAAAAGGGTATTTTAATTTTTCGGAGGCCCAGACGGCCTCGGATCGGCGCGATTTCTGCGCCATCGGAACCGTGAGCTCGGAGGCCTTCCGCAGGTTTTTGTTGCGTAATTTTCGGACGTCCGCACAGGCCGATAGGGGCGTTTCAACGTTGGACGCCGTTTTCCGGACTTGTCGAATTCGACAGCCAAAAGGGTATTTTAATTTTTCGGAGGCCCAGACGGCCTCGGATCGGCGCGATTTCTGCGCCATCGGAACCGTGAGCTCGGAGGCCTTCCGCAGGTTTTTGTTGCGTAATTTTCGGACGTCCGCACAGGCCGATAGGGGCGTTTGAACGAGGGACGCCGTTTTCCGGACTTGTCGAATTCGACAGCCAAAAGGGTATTTTAATTTTTCGGAGGCCCAGACGGCCTCGGATGGGCGCGATTTCTGCGCCATCGGAACCGTCCATCCGAAGGCCTTCCGGAGGTTTTTGTTTCGTAATTTTCGGACGTCCGCACAGGCCGATAGGGGCGTTTGAACGTGGGACCCCGTTTTCCGGACTTGTCGAATTCGGCAGCCAAAAGGGTATTTTAATTTTTCGGAGGCCCAGACGGCCTCGGATGGGCGCGATTTCTGCGCCATCGGAACCGTCCATCCGAAGGCCTTCCGGAGGTTTTTGTTTCGTAATTTTCGGACGTCCGCACAGGCCGATAGGGGCGTTTCAACGTTGGACGCCGTTTTCCGGACTTGTCGAATTCGACAGCCAAAAGGGTATTTTAATTTTTCGGAGGCCCAGACGGCCTCGGATCGGCGCGATTTCTGCGCCATCGGAACCGTCCATTCGGAGGCCTTCCGGAGAATTTTGTTTCGTAATTTTCGGACGTCCGCACAGGCCGATAGGGGCGTTTCAACGTTGGACGCCGTTTTCCGGACTTGTCGAATTCGACAGCCAAAAGGGTATTTTAATTTTTCGGAGGCCCAGACGGCCTCGGATCGGCGCGATTTCTGCGCCATCGGAACCGTCCATTCGGAGGCCTTCCGGAGAATTTTGTTTCGTAATTTTCGGACGTCCGCACAGGCCGATAGGGGCGTTTCAACGTTGGACGCCGTTTTCCGGACTTGTCGAATTCGACAGCCAAAAGGGTATTTTAATTTTTCGGAGGCCCAGACGGCCTCGGATCGGCGCGATTTCTGCGCCATCGGAACCGTGAGCTCGGAGGCCTTCCGCAGGTTTTTGTTGCGTAATTTTCGGACGTCCGCACAGGCCGATAGGGGCGTTTCAACGTTGGACGCCGTTTTCCGGACTTGTCGAATTCGACAGCCAAAAGGGTATTTTAATTTTTCGGAGGCCCAGACGGCCTCGGATCGGCGCGATTTCTGCGCCATCGGAACCGTGAGCTCGGAGGCCTTCCGCAGGTTTTTGTTGCGTAATTTTCGGACGTCCGCACAGGCCGATAGGGGCGTTTGAACGAGGGACGCCGTTTTCCGGACTTGTCGAATTCGACAGCCAAAAGGGTATTTTAATTTTTCGGAGGCCCAGACGGCCTCGGATGGGCGCGATTTCTGCGCCATCGGAACCGTCCATCCGAAGGCCTTCCGGAGGTTTTTGTTTCGTAATTTTCGGACGTCCGCACAGGCCGATAGGGGCGTTTGAACGTGGGACCCCGTTTTCCGGACTTGTCGAATTCGGCAGCCAAAAGGGTATTTTAATTTTTCGGAGGCCCAGACGGCCTCGGATGGGCGCGATTTCTGCGCCATCGGAACCGTCCATCCGAAGGCCTTCCGGAGGTTTTTGTTTCGTAATTTTCGGACGTCCGCACAGGCCGATAGGGGCGTTTGAACGTGGGACCCCGTTTTCCGGACTTGTCGAATTCGGCAGCCAAAAGGGTATTTTAATTTTTCGGAGGCCCAGACGGCCTCGGATGGGCGCGATTTCTGCGCCATCGGAACCGTCCATCCGAAGGCCTTCCGGAGGTTTTTGTTTCGTAATTTTCGGACGTCCGCACAGGCCGATAGGGGCGTTTCAACGTTGGACGCCGTTTTCCGGACTTGTCGAATTCGACAGCCAAAAGGGTATTTTAATTTTTCGGAGGCCCAGACGGCCTCGGATCGGCGCGATTTCTGCGCCATCGGAACCGTCCATTCGGAGGCCTTCCGGAGAATTTTGTTTCGTAATTTTCGGACGTCCGCACAGGCCGATAGGGGCGTTTCAACGTTGGACGCCGTTTTCCGGACTTGTCGAATTCGACAGCCAAAAGGGTATTTTAATTTTTCGGAGGCCCAGACGGCCTCGGATCGGCGCGATTTCTGCGCCATCGGAACCGTCCATTCGGAGGCCTTCCGGAGAATTTTGTTTCGTAATTTTCGGACGTCCGCACAGGCCGATAGGGGCGTTTCAACGTTGGACGCCGTTTTCCGGACTTGTCGAATTCGACAGCCAAAAGGGTATTTTAATTTTTCGGAGGCCCAGACGGCCTCGGATCGGCGCGATTTCTGCGCCATCGGAACCGTGAGCTCGGAGGCCTTCCGCAGGTTTTTGTTGCGTAATTTTCGGACGTCCGCACAGGCCGATAGGGGCGTTTCAACGTTGGACGCCGTTTTCCGGACTTGTCGAATTCGACAGCCAAAAGGGTATTTTAATTTTTCGGAGGCCCAGACGGCCTCGGATCGGCGCGATTTCTGCGCCATCGGAACCGTGAGCTCGGAGGCCTTCCGCAGGTTTTTGTTGCGTAATTTTCGGACGTCCGCACAGGCCGATAGGGGCGTTTGAACGAGGGACGCCGTTTTCCGGACTTGTCGAATTCGACAGCCAAAAGGGTATTTTAATTTTTCGGAGGCCCAGACGGCCTCGGATGGGCGCGATTTCTGCGCCATCGGAACCGTCCATCCGAAGGCCTTCCGGAGGTTTTTGTTTCGTAATTTTCGGACGTCCGCACAGGCCGATAGGGGCGTTTCAACGTTGGACGCCGTTTTCCGGACTTGTCGAATTCGACAGCCAAAAGGGTATTTTAATTTTTCGGAGGCCCAGACGGCCTCGGATGGGCGCGATTTCTGCGCCATCGGAACCGTCCATCCGAAGGCCTTCCGGAGGTTTTTGTTTCGTAATTTTCGGACGTCCGCACAGGCCGATAGGGGCGTTTGAACGTGGGACCCCGTTTTCCGGACTTGTCGAATTCGGCAGCCAAAAGGGTATTTTAATTTTTCGGAGGCCCAGACGGCCTCGGATGGGCGCGATTTCTGCGCCATCGGAACCGTCCATCCGAAGGCCTTCCGGAGGTTTTTGTTTCGTAATTTTCGGACGTCCGCACAGGCCGATAGGGGCGTTTCAACGTTGGACGCCGTTTTCCGGACTTGTCGAATTCGACAGCCAAAAGGGTATTTTAATTTTTCGGAGGCCCAGACGGCCTCGGATCGGCGCGATTTCTGCGCCATCGGAACCGTCCATTCGGAGGCCTTCCGGAGAATTTTGTTTCGTAATTTTCGGACGTCCGCACAGGCCGATAGGGGCGTTTCAACGTTGGACGCCGTTTTCCGGACTTGTCGAATTCGACAGCCAAAAGGGTATTTTAATTTTTCGGAGGCCCAGACGGCCTCGGATCGGCGCGATTTCTGCGCCATCGGAACCGTCCATTCGGAGGCCTTCCGGAGAATTTTGTTTCGTAATTTTCGGACGTCCGCACAGGCCGATAGGGGCGTTTCAACGTTGGACGCCGTTTTCCGGACTTGTCGAATTCGACAGCCAAAAGGGTATTTTAATTTTTCGGAGGCCCAGACGGCCTCGGATCGGCGCGATTTCTGCGCCATCGGAACCGTGAGCTCGGAGGCCTTCCGCAGGTTTTTGTTGCGTAATTTTCGGACGTCCGCACAGGCCGATAGGGGCGTTTCAACGTTGGACGCCGTTTTCCGGACTTGTCGAATTCGACAGCCAAAAGGGTATTTTAATTTTTCGGAGGCCCAGACGGCCTCGGATCGGCGCGATTTCTGCGCCATCGGAACCGTGAGCTCGGAGGCCTTCCGCAGGTTTTTGTTGCGTAATTTTCGGACGTCCGCACAGGCCGATAGGGGCGTTTGAACGAGGGACGCCGTTTTCCGGACTTGTCGAATTCGACAGCCAAAAGGGTATTTTAATTTTTCGGAGGCCCAGACGGCCTCGGATGGGCGCGATTTCTGCGCCATCGGAACCGTCCATCCGAAGGCCTTCCGGAGGTTTTTGTTTCGTAATTTTCGGACGTCCGCACAGGCCGATAGGGGCGTTTGAACGTGGGACCCCGTTTTCCGGACTTGTCGAATTCGGCAGCCAAAAGGGTATTTTAATTTTTCGGAGGCCCAGACGGCCTCGGATGGGCGCGATTTCTGCGCCATCGGAACCGTCCATCCGAAGGCCTTCCGGAGGTTTTTGTTTCGTAATTTTCGGACGTCCGCACAGGCCGATAGGGGCGTTTGAACGTGGGACCCCGTTTTCCGGACTTGTCGAATTCGGCAGCCAAAAGGGTATTTTAATTTTTCGGAGGCCCAGACGGCCTCGGATGGGCGCGATTTCTGCGCCATCGGAACCGTCCATCCGAAGGCCTTCCGGAGGTTTTTGTTTCGTAATTTTCGGACGTCCGCACAGGCCGATAGGGGCGTTTCAACGTTGGACGCCGTTTTCCGGACTTGTCGAATTCGACAGCCAAAAGGGTATTTTAATTTTTCGGAGGCCCAGACGGCCTCGGATCGGCGCGATTTCTGCGCCATCGGAACCGTCCATTCGGAGGCCTTCCGGAGAATTTTGTTTCGTAATTTTCGGACGTCCGCACAGGCCGATAGGGGCGTTTCAACGTTGGACGCCGTTTTCCGGACTTGTCGAATTCGACAGCCAAAAGGGTATTTTAATTTTTCGGAGGCCCAGACGGCCTCGGATCGGCGCGATTTCTGCGCCATCGGAACCGTCCATTCGGAGGCCTTCCGGAGAATTTTGTTTCGTAATTTTCGGACGTCCGCACAGGCCGATAGGGGCGTTTCAACGTTGGACGCCGTTTTCCGGACTTGTCGAATTCGACAGCCAAAAGGGTATTTTAATTTTTCGGAGGCCCAGACGGCCTCGGATCGGCGCGATTTCTGCGCCATCGGAACCGTGAGCTCGGAGGCCTTCCGCAGGTTTTTGTTGCGTAATTTTCGGACGTCCGCACAGGCCGATAGGGGCGTTTCAACGTTGGACGCCGTTTTCCGGACTTGTCGAATTCGACAGCCAAAAGGGTATTTTAATTTTTCGGAGGCCCAGACGGCCTCGGATCGGCGCGATTTCTGCGCCATCGGAACCGTGAGCTCGGAGGCCTTCCGCAGGTTTTTGTTGCGTAATTTTCGGACGTCCGCACAGGCCGATAGGGGCGTTTGAACGAGGGACGCCGTTTTCCGGACTTGTCGAATTCGACAGCCAAAAGGGTATTTTAATTTTTCGGAGGCCCAGACGGCCTCGGATGGGCGCGATTTCTGCGCCATCGGAACCGTCCATCCGAAGGCCTTCCGGAGGTTTTTGTTTCGTAATTTTCGGACGTCCGCACAGGCCGATAGGGGCGTTTCAACGTTGGACGCCGTTTTCCGGACTTGTCGAATTCGACAGCCAAAAGGGTATTTTAATTTTTCGGAGGCCCAGACGGCCTCGGATCGGCGCGATTTCTGCGCCATCGGAACCGTCCATTCGGAGGCCTTCCGGAGAATTTTGTTTCGTAATTTTCGGACGTCCGCACAGGCCGATAGGGGCGTTTCAACGTTGGACGCCGTTTTCCGGACTTGTCGAATTCGACAGCCAAAAGGGTATTTTAATTTTTCGGAGGCCCAGACGGCCTCGGATGGGCGCGATTTCTGCGCCATCGGAACCGTCCATCCGAAGGCCTTCCGGAGGTTTTTGTTTCGTAATTTTCGGACGTCCGCACAGGCCGATAGGGGCGTTTCAACGTTGGACGCCGTTTTCCGGACTTGTCGAATTCGACAGCCAAAAGGGTATTTTAATTTTTCGGAGGCCCAGACGGCCTCGGATGGGCGCGATTTCTGCGCCATCGGAACCGTCCATCCGAAGGCCTTCCGGAGGTTTTTGTTTCGTAATTTTCGGACGTCCGCACAGGCCGATAGGGGCGTTTCAACGTTGGACGCCGTTTTCCGGACTTGTCGAATTCGACAGCCAAAAGGGTATTTTAATTTTTCGGAGGCCCAGACGGCCTCGGATCGGCGCGATTTCTGCGCCATCGGAACCGTCCATTCGGAGGCCTTCCGGAGAATTTTGTTTCGTAATTTTCGGACGTCCGCACAGGCCGATAGGGGCGTTTCAACGTTGGACGCCGTTTTCCGGACTTGTCGAATTCGACAGCCAAAAGGGTATTTTAATTTTTCGGAGGCCCAGACGGCCTCGGATCGGCGCGATTTCTGCGCCATCGGAACCGTCCATTCGGAGGCCTTCCGGAGAATTTTGTTTCGTAATTTTCGGACGTCCGCACAGGCCGATAGGGGCGTTTGAACGTGGGACCCCGTTTTCCGGACTTGTCGAATTCGGCAGCCAAAAGGGTATTTTAATTTTTCGGAGGCCCAGACGGCCTCGGATGGGCGCGATTTCTGCGCCATCGGAACCGTCCATCCGAAGGCCTTCCGGAGGTTTTTGTTTCGTAATTTTCGGACGTCCGCACAGGCCGATAGGGGCGTTTCAACGTTGGACGCCGTTTTCCGGACTTGTCGAATTCGACAGCCAAAAGGGTATTTTAATTTTTCGGAGGCCCAGACGGCCTCGGATCGGCGCGATTTCTGCGCCATCGGAACCGTCCATTCGGAGGCCTTCCGGAGAATTTTGTTTCGTAATTTTCGGACGTCCGCACAGGCCGATAGGGGCGTTTCAACGTTGGACGCCGTTTTCCGGACTTGTCGAATTCGACAGCCAAAAGGGTATTTTAATTTTTCGGAGGCCCAGACGGCCTCGGATCGGCGCGATTTCTGCGCCATCGGAACCGTGAGCTCGGAGGCCTTCCGCAGGTTTTTGTTGCGTAATTTTCGGACGTCCGCACAGGCCGATAGGGGCGTTTCAACGTTGGACGCCGTTTTCCGGACTTGTCGAATTCGACAGCCAAAAGGGTATTTTAATTTTTCGGAGGCCCAGACGGCCTCGGATGGGCGCGATTTCTGCGCCATCGGAACCGTCCATCCGAAGGCCTTCCGGAGGTTTTTGTTTCGTAATTTTCGGACGTCCGCACAGGCCGATAGGGGCGTTTGAACGTGGGACCCCGTTTTCCGGACTTGTCGAATTCGGCAGCCAAAAGGGTATTTTAATTTTTCGGAGGCCCAGACGGCCTCGGATGGGCGCGATTTCTGCGCCATCGGAACCGTCCATCCGAAGGCCTTCCGGAGGTTTTTGTTTCGTAATTTTCGGACGTCCGCACAGGCCGATAGGGGCGTTTCAACGTTGGACGCCGTTTTCCGGACTTGTCGAATTCGACAGCCAAAAGGGTATTTTAATTTTTCGGAGGCCCAGACGGCCTCGGATCGGCGCGATTTCTGCGCCATCGGAACCGTCCATTCGGAGGCCTTCCGGAGAATTTTGTTTCGTAATTTTCGGACGTCCGCACAGGCCGATAGGGGCGTTTCAACGTTGGACGCCGTTTTCCGGACTTGTCGAATTCGACAGCCAAAAGGGTATTTTAATTTTTCGGAGGCCCAGACGGCCTCGGATGGGCGCGATTTCTGCGCCATCGGAACCGTGAGCTCGGAGGCCTTCCGCAGGTTTTTGTTGCGTAATTTTCGGACGTCCGCACAGGCCGATAGGGGCGTTTCAACGTTGGACGCCGTTTTCCGGACTTGTCGAATTCGACAGCCAAAAGGGTATTTTAATTTTTCGGAGGCCCAGACGGCCTCGGATGGGCGCGATTTCTGCGCCATCGGAACCGTCCATCCGAAGGCCTTCCGGAGGTTTTTGTTTCGTAATTTTCGGACGTCCGCACAGGCCGATAGGGGCGTTTGAACGTGGGACCCCGTTTTCCGGACTTGTCGAATTCGGCAGCCAAAAGGGTATTTTAATTTTTCGGAGGCCCAGACGGCCTCGGATGGGCGCGATTTCTGCGCCATCGGAACCGTCCATCCGAAGGCCTTCCGGAGGTTTTTGTTTCGTAATTTTCGGACGTCCGCACAGGCCGATAGGGGCGTTTCAACGTTGGACGCCGTTTTCCGGACTTGTCGAATTCGACAGCCAAAAGGGTATTTTAATTTTTCGGAGGCCCAGACGGCCTCGGATCGGCGCGATTTCTGCGCCATCGGAACCGTCCATTCGGAGGCCTTCCGGAGAATTTTGTTTCGTAATTTTCGGACGTCCGCACAGGCCGATAGGGGCGTTTCAACGTTGGACGCCGTTTTCCGGACTTGTCGAATTCGACAGCCAAAAGGGTATTTTAATTTTTCGGAGGCCCAGACGGCCTCGGATCGGCGCGATTTCTGCGCCATCGGAACCGTCCATTCGGAGGCCTTCCGGAGAATTTTGTTTCGTAATTTTCGGACGTCCGCACAGGCCGATAGGGGCGTTTCAACGTTGGACGCCGTTTTCCGGACTTGTCGAATTCGACAGCCAAAAGGGTATTTTAATTTTTCGGAGGCCCAGACGGCCTCGGATCGGCGCGATTTCTGCGCCATCGGAACCGTGAGCTCGGAGGCCTTCCGCAGGTTTTTGTTGCGTAATTTTCGGACGTCCGCACAGGCCGATAGGGGCGTTTCAACGTTGGACGCCGTTTTCCGGACTTGTCGAATTCGACAGCCAAAAGGGTATTTTAATTTTTCGGAGGCCCAGACGGCCTCGGATCGGCGCGATTTCTGCGCCATCGGAACCGTGAGCTCGGAGGCCTTCCGCAGGTTTTTGTTGCGTAATTTTCGGACGTCCGCACAGGCCGATAGGGGCGTTTGAACGAGGGACGCCGTTTTCCGGACTTGTCGAATTCGACAGCCAAAAGGGTATTTTAATTTTTCGGAGGCCCAGACGGCCTCGGATGGGCGCGATTTCTGCGCCATCGGAACCGTCCATCCGAAGGCCTTCCGGAGGTTTTTGTTTCGTAATTTTCGGACGTCCGCACAGGCCGATAGGGGCGTTTCAACGTTGGACGCCGTTTTCCGGACTTGTCGAATTCGACAGCCAAAAGGGTATTTTAATTTTTCGGAGGCCCAGACGGCCTCGGATCGGCGCGATTTCTGCGCCATCGGAACCGTCCATTCGGAGGCCTTCCGGAGAATTTTGTTTCGTAATTTTCGGACGTCCGCACAGGCCGATAGGGGCGTTTCAACGTTGGACGCCGTTTTCCGGACTTGTCGAATTCGACAGCCAAAAGGGTATTTTAATTTTTCGGAGGCCCAGACGGCCTCGGATGGGCGCGATTTCTGCGCCATCGGAACCGTCCATCCGAAGGCCTTCCGGAGGTTTTTGTTTCGTAATTTTCGGACGTCCGCACAGGCCGATAGGGGCGTTTCAACGTTGGACGCCGTTTTCCGGACTTGTCGAATTCGACAGCCAAAAGGGTATTTTAATTTTTCGGAGGCCCAGACGGCCTCGGATGGGCGCGATTTCTGCGCCATCGGAACCGTCCATCCGAAGGCCTTCCGGAGGTTTTTGTTTCGTAATTTTCGGACGTCCGCACAGGCCGATAGGGGCGTTTCAACGTTGGACGCCGTTTTCCGGACTTGTCGAATTCGACAGCCAAAAGGGTATTTTAATTTTTCGGAGGCCCAGACGGCCTCGGATCGGCGCGATTTCTGCGCCATCGGAACCGTCCATTCGGAGGCCTTCCGGAGAATTTTGTTTCGTAATTTTCGGACGTCCGCACAGGCCGATAGGGGCGTTTCAACGTTGGACGCCGTTTTCCGGACTTGTCGAATTCGACAGCCAAAAGGGTATTTTAATTTTTCGGAGGCCCAGACGGCCTCGGATCGGCGCGATTTCTGCGCCATCGGAACCGTCCATTCGGAGGCCTTCCGGAGAATTTTGTTTCGTAATTTTCGGACGTCCGCACAGGCCGATAGGGGCGTTTGAACGTGGGACCCCGTTTTCCGGACTTGTCGAATTCGGCAGCCAAAAGGGTATTTTAATTTTTCGGAGGCCCAGACGGCCTCGGATGGGCGCGATTTCTGCGCCATCGGAACCGTCCATCCGAAGGCCTTCCGGAGGTTTTTGTTTCGTAATTTTCGGACGTCCGCACAGGCCGATAGGGGCGTTTCAACGTTGGACGCCGTTTTCCGGACTTGTCGAATTCGACAGCCAAAAGGGTATTTTAATTTTTCGGAGGCCCAGACGGCCTCGGATCGGCGCGATTTCTGCGCCATCGGAACCGTCCATTCGGAGGCCTTCCGGAGAATTTTGTTTCGTAATTTTCGGACGTCCGCACAGGCCGATAGGGGCGTTTCAACGTTGGACGCCGTTTTCCGGACTTGTCGAATTCGACAGCCAAAAGGGTATTTTAATTTTTCGGAGGCCCAGACGGCCTCGGATCGGCGCGATTTCTGCGCCATCGGAACCGTGAGCTCGGAGGCCTTCCGCAGGTTTTTGTTGCGTAATTTTCGGACGTCCGCACAGGCCGATAGGGGCGTTTCAACGTTGGACGCCGTTTTCCGGACTTGTCGAATTCGACAGCCAAAAGGGTATTTTAATTTTTCGGAGGCCCAGACGGCCTCGGATCGGCGCGATTTCTGCGCCATCGGAACCGTGAGCTCGGAGGCCTTCCGCAGGTTTTTGTTGCGTAATTTTCGGACGTCCGCACAGGCCGATAGGGGCGTTTGAACGAGGGACGCCGTTTTCCGGACTTGTCGAATTCGACAGCCAAAAGGGTATTTTAATTTTTCGGAGGCCCAGACGGCCTCGGATGGGCGCGATTTCTGCGCCATCGGAACCGTCCATCCGAAGGCCTTCCGGAGGTTTTTGTTTCGTAATTTTCGGACGTCCGCACAGGCCGATAGGGGCGTTTCAACGTTGGACGCCGTTTTCCGGACTTGTCGAATTCGACAGCCAAAAGGGTATTTTAATTTTTCGGAGGCCCAGACGGCCTCGGATCGGCGCGATTTCTGCGCCATCGGAACCGTCCATTCGGAGGCCTTCCGGAGAATTTTGTTTCGTAATTTTCGGACGTCCGCACAGGCCGATAGGGGCGTTTCAACGTTGGACGCCGTTTTCCGGACTTGTCGAATTCGACAGCCAAAAGGGTATTTTAATTTTTCGGAGGCCCAGACGGCCTCGGATGGGCGCGATTTCTGCGCCATCGGAACCGTCCATCCGAAGGCCTTCCGGAGGTTTTTGTTTCGTAATTTTCGGACGTCCGCACAGGCCGATAGGGGCGTTTCAACGTTGGACGCCGTTTTCCGGACTTGTCGAATTCGACAGCCAAAAGGGTATTTTAATTTTTCGGAGGCCCAGACGGCCTCGGATCGGCGCGATTTCTGCGCCATCGGAACCGTCCATTCGGAGGCCTTCCGGAGAATTTTGTTTCGTAATTTTCGGACGTCCGCACAGGCCGATAGGGGCGTTTCAACGTTGGACGCCGTTTTCCGGACTTGTCGAATTCGACAGCCAAAAGGGTATTTTAATTTTTCGGAGGCCCAGACGGCCTCGGATGGGCGCGATTTCTGCGCCATCGGAACCGTCCATCCGAAGGCCTTCCGGAGGTTTTTGTTTCGTAATTTTCGGACGTCCGCACAGGCCGATAGGGGCGTTTCAACGTTGGACGCCGTTTTCCGGACTTGTCGAATTCGACAGCCAAAAGGGTATTTTAATTTTTCGGAGGCCCAGACGGCCTCGGATGGGCGCGATTTCTGCGCCATCGGAACCGTCCATCCGAAGGCCTTCCGGAGGTTTTTGTTTCGTAATTTTCGGACGTCCGCACAGGCCGATAGGGGCGTTTCAACGTTGGACGCCGTTTTCCGGACTTGTCGAATTCGACAGCCAAAAGGGTATTTTAATTTTTCGGAGGCCCAGACGGCCTCGGATCGGCGCGATTTCTGCGCCATCGGAACCGTCCATTCGGAGGCCTTCCGGAGAATTTTGTTTCGTAATTTTCGGACGTCCGCACAGGCCGATAGGGGCGTTTCAACGTTGGACGCCGTTTTCCGGACTTGTCGAATTCGACAGCCAAAAGGGTATTTTAATTTTTCGGAGGCCCAGACGGCCTCGGATCGGCGCGATTTCTGCGCCATCGGAACCGTCCATTCGGAGGCCTTCCGGAGAATTTTGTTTCGTAATTTTCGGACGTCCGCACAGGCCGATAGGGGCGTTTGAACGTGGGACCCCGTTTTCCGGACTTGTCGAATTCGGCAGCCAAAAGGGTATTTTAATTTTTCGGAGGCCCAGACGGCCTCGGATGGGCGCGATTTCTGCGCCATCGGAACCGTCCATCCGAAGGCCTTCCGGAGGTTTTTGTTTCGTAATTTTCGGACGTCCGCACAGGCCGATAGGGGCGTTTCAACGTTGGACGCCGTTTTCCGGACTTGTCGAATTCGACAGCCAAAAGGGTATTTTAATTTTTCGGAGGCCCAGACGGCCTCGGATCGGCGCGATTTCTGCGCCATCGGAACCGTCCATTCGGAGGCCTTCCGGAGAATTTTGTTTCGTAATTTTCGGACGTCCGCACAGGCCGATAGGGGCGTTTCAACGTTGGACGCCGTTTTCCGGACTTGTCGAATTCGACAGCCAAAAGGGTATTTTAATTTTTCGGAGGCCCAGACGGCCTCGGATCGGCGCGATTTCTGCGCCATCGGAACCGTGAGCTCGGAGGCCTTCCGCAGGTTTTTGTTGCGTAATTTTCGGACGTCCGCACAGGCCGATAGGGGCGTTTCAACGTTGGACGCCGTTTTCCGGACTTGTCGAATTCGACAGCCAAAAGGGTATTTTAATTTTTCGGAGGCCCAGACGGCCTCGGATCGGCGCGATTTCTGCGCCATCGGAACCGTGAGCTCGGAGGCCTTCCGCAGGTTTTTGTTGCGTAATTTTCGGACGTCCGCACAGGCCGATAGGGGCGTTTGAACGAGGGACGCCGTTTTCCGGACTTGTCGAATTCGACAGCCAAAAGGGTATTTTAATTTTTCGGAGGCCCAGACGGCCTCGGATGGGCGCGATTTCTGCGCCATCGGAACCGTCCATCCGAAGGCCTTCCGGAGGTTTTTGTTTCGTAATTTTCGGACGTCCGCACAGGCCGATAGGGGCGTTTCAACGTTGGACGCCGTTTTCCGGACTTGTCGAATTCGACAGCCAAAAGGGTATTTTAATTTTTCGGAGGCCCAGACGGCCTCGGATCGGCGCGATTTCTGCGCCATCGGAACCGTCCATTCGGAGGCCTTCCGGAGAATTTTGTTTCGTAATTTTCGGACGTCCGCACAGGCCGATAGGGGCGTTTCAACGTTGGACGCCGTTTTCCGGACTTGTCGAATTCGACAGCCAAAAGGGTATTTTAATTTTTCGGAGGCCCAGACGGCCTCGGATGGGCGCGATTTCTGCGCCATCGGAACCGTCCATCCGAAGGCCTTCCGGAGGTTTTTGTTTCGTAATTTTCGGACGTCCGCACAGGCCGATAGGGGCGTTTCAACGTTGGACGCCGTTTTCCGGACTTGTCGAATTCGACAGCCAAAAGGGTATTTTAATTTTTCGGAGGCCCAGACGGCCTCGGATGGGCGCGATTTCTGCGCCATCGGAACCGTCCATCCGAAGGCCTTCCGGAGGTTTTTGTTTCGTAATTTTCGGACGTCCGCACAGGCCGATAGGGGCGTTTCAACGTTGGACGCCGTTTTCCGGACTTGTCGAATTCGACAGCCAAAAGGGTATTTTAATTTTTCGGAGGCCCAGACGGCCTCGGATCGGCGCGATTTCTGCGCCATCGGAACCGTCCATTCGGAGGCCTTCCGGAGAATTTTGTTTCGTAATTTTCGGACGTCCGCACAGGCCGATAGGGGCGTTTCAACGTTGGACGCCGTTTTCCGGACTTGTCGAATTCGACAGCCAAAAGGGTATTTTAATTTTTCGGAGGCCCAGACGGCCTCGGATGGGCGCGATTTCTGCGCCATCGGAACCGTCCATCCGAAGGCCTTCCGGAGGTTTTTGTTTCGTAATTTTCGGACGTCCGCACAGGCCGATAGGGGCGTTTCAACGTTGGACGCCGTTTTCCGGACTTGTCGAATTCGACAGCCAAAAGGGTATTTTAATTTTTCGGAGGCCCAGACGGCCTCGGATCGGCGCGATTTCTGCGCCATCGGAACCGTCCATTCGGAGGCCTTCCGGAGAATTTTGTTTCGTAATTTTCGGACGTCCGCACAGGCCGATAGGGGCGTTTCAACGTTGGACGCCGTTTTCCGGACTTGTCGAATTCGACAGCCAAAAGGGTATTTTAATTTTTCGGAGGCCCAGACGGCCTCGGATCGGCGCGATTTCTGCGCCATCGGAACCGTGAGCTCGGAGGCCTTCCGCAGGTTTTTGTTGCGTAATTTTCGGACGTCCGCACAGGCCGATAGGGGCGTTTGAACGAGGGACGCCGTTTTCCGGACTTGTCGAATTCGACAGCCAAAAGGGTATTTTAATTTTTCGGAGGCCCAGACGGCCTCGGATGGGCGCGATTTCTGCGCCATCGGAACCGTCCATCCGAAGGCCTTCCGGAGGTTTTTGTTTCGTAATTTTCGGACGTCCGCACAGGCCGATAGGGGCGTTTCAACGTTGGACGCCGTTTTCCGGACTTGTCGAATTCGACAGCCAAAAGGGTATTTTAATTTTTCGGAGGCCCAGACGGCCTCGGATCGGCGCGATTTCTGCGCCATCGGAACCGTCCATCCGAAGGCCTTCCGGAGGTTTTTGTTTCGTAATTTTCGGACGTCCGCACAGGCCGATAGGGGCGTTTCAACGTTGGACGCCGTTTTCCGGACTTGTCGAATTCGACAGCCAAAAGGGTATTTTAATTTTTCGGAGGCCCAGACGGCCTCGGATCGGCGCGATTTCTGCGCCATCGGAACCGTCCATTCGGAGGCCTTCCGGAGAATTTTGTTTCGTAATTTTCGGACGTCCGCACAGGCCGATAGGGGCGTTTCAACGTTGGACGCCGTTTTCCGGACTTGTCGAATTCGACAGCCAAAAGGGTATTTTAATTTTTCGGAGGCCCAGACGGCCTCGGATCGGCGCGATTTCTGCGCCATCGGAACCGTCCATTCGGAGGCCTTCCGGAGAATTTTGTTTCGTAATTTTCGGACGTCCGCACAGGCCGATAGGGGCGTTTCAACGTTGGACGCCGTTTTCCGGACTTGTCGAATTCGACAGCCAAAAGGGTATTTTAATTTTTCGGAGGCCCAGACGGCCTCGGATGGGCGCGATTTCTGCGCCATCGGAACCGTCCATCCGAAGGCCTTCCGGAGGTTTTTGTTTCGTAATTTTCGGACGTCCGCACAGGCCGATAGGGGCGTTTCAACGTTGGACGCCGTTTTCCGGACTTGTCGAATTCGACAGCCAAAAGGGTATTTTAATTTTTCGGAGGCCCAGACGGCCTCGGATCGGCGCGATTTCTGCGCCATCGGAACCGTCCATTCGGAGGCCTTCCGGAGAATTTTGTTTCGTAATTTTCGGACTTGCACAGAGGCCGATAGGGGCGTTTCAACGTTGGACGCCGTTTTCCGGACTTGTCGAATTCGACAGCCAAAAGGGTATTTTAATTTTTCGGAGGCCCAGACGGCCTCGGATCGGCGCGATTTCTGCGCCATCGGAACCGTCCATTCGGAGGCCTTCCGAAGAATTTTGTTTCGTAATTTTCGGACTTGCACAGAGGCCGATAGGGGCGTTTCAACGTTGGACGCCGTTTTCCGGACTTGTCGAATTCGACAGCCAAAAGGGTATTTTAATTTTTCGGAGGCCCAGACGGCCTCGGATGGGCGCGATTTCTGCGCCATCGGAACCGTCCATCCGAAGGCCTTCCGGAGGTTTTTGTTTCGTAATTTTCGGACGTCCGCACAGGCCGATAGGGGCGTTTCAACGTTGGACGCCGTTTTCCGGACTTGTCGAATTCGACAGCCAAAAGGGTATTTTAATTTTTCGGAGGCCCAGACGGCCTCGGATCGGCGCGATTTCTGCGCCATCGGAACCGTGAGCTCGGAGGCCTTCCGCAGGTTTTTGTTGCGTAATTTTCGGACGTCCGCACAGGCCGATAGGGGCGTTTCAACGTTGGACGCCGTTTTCCGGACTTGTCGAATTCGACAGCCAAAAGGGTATTTTAATTTTTCGGAGGCCCAGACGGCCTCGGATCGGCGCGATTTCTGCGCCATCGGAACCGTCCATCCGAAGGCCTTCCGGAGGTTTTTGTTTCGTAATTTTCGGACGTCCGCACAGGCCGATAGGGGCGTTTGAACGAGGGACGCCGTTTTCCGGACTTGTCGAATTCGACAGCCAAAAGGGTATTTTAATTTTTCGGAGGCCCAGACGGCCTCGGATGGGCGCGATTTCTGCGCCATCGGAACCGTCCATCCGAAGGCCTTCCGGAGGTTTTTGTTTCGTAATTTTCGGACGTCCGCACAGGCCGATAGGGGCGTTTCAACGTTGGACGCCGTTTTCCGGACTTGTCGAATTCGACAGCCAAAAGGGTATTTTAATTTTTCGGAGGCCCAGACGGCCTCGGATCGGCGCGATTTCTGCGCCATCGGAACCGTCCATTCGGAGGCCTTCCGGAGAATTTTGTTTCGTAATTTTCGGACGTCCGCACAGGCCGATAGGGGCGTTTCAACGTTGGACGCCGTTTTCCGGACTTGTCGAATTCGACAGCCAAAAGGGTATTTTAATTTTTCGGAGGCCCAGACGGCCTCGGATCGGCGCGATTTCTGCGCCATCGGAACCGTGAGCTCGGAGGCCTTCCGCAGGTTTTTGTTGCGTAATTTTCGGACGTCCGCACAGGCCGATAGGGGCGTTTGAACGAGGGACGCCGTTTTCCGGACTTGTCGAATTCGACAGCCAAAAGGGTATTTTAATTTTTCGGAGGCCCAGACGGCCTCGGATGGGCGCGATTTCTGCGCCATCGGAACCGTCCATCCGAAGGCCTTCCGGAGGTTTTTGTTTCGTAATTTTCGGACGTCCGCACAGGCCGATAGGGGCGTTTCAACGTTGGACGCCGTTTTCCGGACTTGTCGAATTCGACAGCCAAAAGGGTATTTTAATTTTTCGGAGGCCCAGACGGCCTCGGATCGGCGCGATTTCTGCGCCATCGGAACCGTCCATCCGAAGGCCTTCCGGAGGTTTTTGTTTCGTAATTTTCGGACGTCCGCACAGGCCGATAGGGGCGTTTCAACGTTGGACGCCGTTTTCCGGACTTGTCGAATTCGACAGCCAAAAGGGTATTTTAATTTTTCGGAGGCCCAGACGGCCTCGGATCGGCGCGATTTCTGCGCCATCGGAACCGTCCATTCGGAGGCCTTCCGGAGAATTTTGTTTCGTAATTTTCGGACGTCCGCACAGGCCGATAGGGGCGTTTCAACGTTGGACGCCGTTTTCCGGACTTGTCGAATTCGACAGCCAAAAGGGTATTTTAATTTTTCGGAGGCCCAGACGGCCTCGGATCGGCGCGATTTCTGCGCCATCGGAACCGTCCATTCGGAGGCCTTCCGGAGAATTTTGTTTCGTAATTTTCGGACGTCCGCACAGGCCGATAGGGGCGTTTCAACGTTGGACGCCGTTTTCCGGACTTGTCGAATTCGACAGCCAAAAGGGTATTTTAATTTTTCGGAGGCCCAGACGGCCTCGGATGGGCGCGATTTCTGCGCCATCGGAACCGTCCATCCGAAGGCCTTCCGGAGGTTTTTGTTTCGTAATTTTCGGACGTCCGCACAGGCCGATAGGGGCGTTTCAACGTTGGACGCCGTTTTCCGGACTTGTCGAATTCGACAGCCAAAAGGGTATTTTAATTTTTCGGAGGCCCAGACGGCCTCGGATCGGCGCGATTTCTGCGCCATCGGAACCGTCCATTCGGAGGCCTTCCGGAGAATTTTGTTTCGTAATTTTCGGACTTGCACAGAGGCCGATAGGGGCGTTTCAACGTTGGACGCCGTTTTCCGGACTTGTCGAATTCGACAGCCAAAAGGGTATTTTAATTTTTCGGAGGCCCAGACGGCCTCGGATCGGCGCGATTTCTGCGCCATCGGAACCGTCCATTCGGAGGCCTTCCGAAGAATTTTGTTTCGTAATTTTCGGACTTGCACAGAGGCCGATAGGGGCGTTTCAACGTTGGACGCCGTTTTCCGGACTTGTCGAATTCGACAGCCAAAAGGGTATTTTAATTTTTCGGAGGCCCAGACGGCCTCGGATGGGCGCGATTTCTGCGCCATCGGAACCGTCCATCCGAAGGCCTTCCGGAGGTTTTTGTTTCGTAATTTTCGGACGTCCGCACAGGCCGATAGGGGCGTTTCAACGTTGGACGCCGTTTTCCGGACTTGTCGAATTCGACAGCCAAAAGGGTATTTTAATTTTTCGGAGGCCCAGACGGCCTCGGATCGGCGCGATTTCTGCGCCATCGGAACCGTGAGCTCGGAGGCCTTCCGCAGGTTTTTGTTGCGTAATTTTCGGACGTCCGCACAGGCCGATAGGGGCGTTTCAACGTTGGACGCCGTTTTCCGGACTTGTCGAATTCGACAGCCAAAAGGGTATTTTAATTTTTCGGAGGCCCAGACGGCCTCGGATCGGCGCGATTTCTGCGCCATCGGAACCGTCCATCCGAAGGCCTTCCGGAGGTTTTTGTTTCGTAATTTTCGGACGTCCGCACAGGCCGATAGGGGCGTTTGAACGAGGGACGCCGTTTTCCGGACTTGTCGAATTCGACAGCCAAAAGGGTATTTTAATTTTTCGGAGGCCCAGACGGCCTCGGATGGGCGCGATTTCTGCGCCATCGGAACCGTCCATCCGAAGGCCTTCCGGAGGTTTTTGTTTCGTAATTTTCGGACGTCCGCACAGGCCGATAGGGGCGTTTCAACGTTGGACGCCGTTTTCCGGACTTGTCGAATTCGACAGCCAAAAGGGTATTTTAATTTTTCGGAGGCCCAGACGGCCTCGGATCGGCGCGATTTCTGCGCCATCGGAACCGTGAGCTCGGAGGCCTTCCGCAGGTTTTTGTTGCGTAATTTTCGGACGTCCGCACAGGCCGATAGGGGCGTTTCAACGTTGGACGCCGTTTTCCGGACTTGTCGAATTCGACAGCCAAAAGGGTATTTTAATTTTTCGGAGGCCCAGACGGCCTCGGATCGGCGCGATTTCTGCGCCATCGGAACCGTCCATCCGAAGGCCTTCCGGAGGTTTTTGTTTCGTAATTTTCGGACGTCCGCACAGGCCGATAGGGGCGTTTGAACGAGGGACGCCGTTTTCCGGACTTGTCGAATTCGACAGCCAAAAGGGTATTTTAATTTTTCGGAGGCCCAGACGGCCTCGGATGGGCGCGATTTCTGCGCCATCGGAACCGTCCATCCGAAGGCCTTCCGGAGGTTTTTGTTTCGTAATTTTCGGACGTCCGCACAGGCCGATAGGGGCGTTTCAACGTTGGACGCCGTTTTCCGGACTTGTCGAATTCGACAGCCAAAAGGGTATTTTAATTTTTCGGAGGCCCAGACGGCCTCGGATCGGCGCGATTTCTGCGCCATCGGAACCGTCCATTCGGAGGCCTTCCGGAGAATTTTGTTTCGTAATTTTCGGACTTGCACAGAGGCCGATAGGGGCGTTTCAACGTTGGACGCCGTTTTCCGGACTTGTCGAATTCGACAGCCAAAAGGGTATTTTAATTTTTCGGAGGCCCAGACGGCCTCGGATCGGCGCGATTTCTGCGCCATCGGAACCGTCCATTCGGAGGCCTTCCGGAGAATTTTGTTTCGTAATTTTCGGACTTGCACAGAGGCCGATAGGGGCGTTTCAACGTTGGACGCCGTTTTCCGGACTTGTCGAATTCGACAGCCAAAAGGGTATTTTAATTTTTCGGAGGCCCAGACGGCCTCGGATCGGCGCGATTTCTGCGCCATCGGAACCGTCCATCCGAAGGCCTTCCGGAGGTTTTTGTTTCGTAATTTTCGGACGTCCGCACAGGCCGATAGGGGCGTTTGAACGAGGGACGCCGTTTTCCGGACTTGTCGAATTCGACAGCCAAAAGGGTATTTTAATTTTTCGGAGGCCCAGACGGCCTCGGATGGGCGCGATTTCTGCGCCATCGGAACCGTCCATCCGAAGGCCTTCCGGAGGTTTTTGTTTCGTAATTTTCGGACGTCCGCACAGGCCGATAGGGGCGTTTCAACGTTGGACGCCGTTTTCCGGACTTGTCGAATTCGACAGCCAAAAGGGTATTTTAATTTTTCGGAGGCCCAGACGGCCTCGGATCGGCGCGATTTCTGCGCCATCGGAACCGTCCATTCGGAGGCCTTCCGGAGAATTTTGTTTCGTAATTTTCGGACTTGCACAGAGGCCGATAGGGGCGTTTCAACGTTGGACGCCGTTTTCCGGACTTGTCGAATTCGACAGCCAAAAGGGTATTTTAATTTTTCGGAGGCCCAGACGGCCTCGGATCGGCGCGATTTCTGCGCCATCGGAACCGTCCATTCGGAGGCCTTCCGAAGAATTTTGTTTCGTAATTTTCGGACTTGCACAGAGGCCGATAGGGGCGTTTCAACGTTGGACGCCGTTTTCCGGACTTGTCGAATTCGACAGCCAAAAGGGTATTTTAATTTTTCGGAGGCCCAGACGGCCTCGGATGGGCGCGATTTCTGCGCCATCGGAACCGTCCATCCGAAGGCCTTCCGGAGGTTTTTGTTTCGTAATTTTCGGACGTCCGCACAGGCCGATAGGGGCGTTTGAACGAGGGACGCCGTTTTCCGGACTTGTCGAATTCGGCAGCCAAAAGTGTATTTTACTTTTTCGGAGGCCCAGACGGCCTCGGATCGGCGCGATTTCTGCGCCATCGGAACCGTCCATTCGGAGGCCTTCCGGAGGTTTTTGTTTCGTAATTTTCGGACGTCCGCACAGGCCGATAGGGGCGTTTCAACGTTGGACGCCGTTTTCCGGACTTGTCGAATTCGACAGCCAAAAGGGTATTTTAATTTTTCGGAGGCCCAGACGGCCTCGGATCGGCGCGATTTCTGCGCCATCGGAACCGTGAGCTCGGAGGCCTTCCGCAGGTTTTTGTTGCGTAATTTTCGGACGTCCGCACAGGCCGATAGGGGCGTTTCAACGTTGGACGCCGTTTTCCGGACTTGTCGAATTCGACAGCCAAAAGGGTATTTTAATTTTTCGGAGGCCCAGACGGCCTCGGATCGGCGCGATTTCTGCGCCATCGGAACCGTGAGCTCGGAGGCCTTCCGCAGGTTTTTGTTGCGTAATTTTCGGACGTCCGCACAGGCCGATAGGGGCGTTTCAACGTTGGACGCCGTTTTCCGGACTTGTCGAATTCGACAGCCAAAAGGGTATTTTAATTTTTCGGAGGCCCAGACGGCCTCGGATCGGCGCGATTTCTGCGCCATCGGAACCGTCCATCCGAAGGCCTTCCGGAGGTTTTTGTTTCGTAATTTTCGGACGTCCGCACAGGCCGATAGGGGCGTTTGAACGAGGGACGCCGTTTTCCGGACTTGTCGAATTCGACAGCCAAAAGGGTATTTTAATTTTTCGGAGGCCCAGACGGCCTCGGATGGGCGCGATTTCTGCGCCATCGGAACCGTCCATCCGAAGGCCTTCCGGAGGTTTTTGTTTCGTAATTTTCGGACGTCCGCACAGGCCGATAGGGGCGTTTCAACGTTGGACGCCGTTTTCCGGACTTGTCGAATTCGACAGCCAAAAGGGTATTTTAATTTTTCGGAGGCCCAGACGGCCTCGGATCGGCGCGATTTCTGCGCCATCGGAACCGTCCATTCGGAGGCCTTCCGGAGAATTTTGTTTCGTAATTTTCGGACTTGCACAGAGGCCGATAGGGGCGTTTCAACGTTGGACGCCGTTTTCCGGACTTGTCGAATTCGACAGCCAAAAGGGTATTTTAATTTTTCGGAGGCCCAGACGGCCTCGGATCGGCGCGATTTCTGCGCCATCGGAACCGTCCATTCGGAGGCCTTCCGGAGAATTTTGTTTCGTAATTTTCGGACTTGCACAGAGGCCGATAGGGGCGTTTCAACGTTGGACGCCGTTTTCCGGACTTGTCGAATTCGACAGCCAAAAGGGTATTTTAATTTTTCGGAGGCCCAGACGGCCTCGGATCGGCGCGATTTCTGCGCCATCGGAACCGTCCATCCGAAGGCCTTCCGGAGGTTTTTGTTTCGTAATTTTCGGACGTCCGCACAGGCCGATAGGGGCGTTTGAACGAGGGACGCCGTTTTCCGGACTTGTCGAATTCGACAGCCAAAAGGGTATTTTAATTTTTCGGAGGCCCAGACGGCCTCGGATGGGCGCGATTTCTGCGCCATCGGAACCGTCCATCCGAAGGCCTTCCGGAGGTTTTTGTTTCGTAATTTTCGGACGTCCGCACAGGCCGATAGGGGCGTTTCAACGTTGGACGCCGTTTTCCGGACTTGTCGAATTCGACAGCCAAAAGGGTATTTTAATTTTTCGGAGGCCCAGACGGCCTCGGATCGGCGCGATTTCTGCGCCATCGGAACCGTCCATTCGGAGGCCTTCCGGAGAATTTTGTTTCGTAATTTTCGGACTTGCACAGAGGCCGATAGGGGCGTTTCAACGTTGGACGCCGTTTTCCGGACTTGTCGAATTCGACAGCCAAAAGGGTATTTTAATTTTTCGGAGGCCCAGACGGCCTCGGATCGGCGCGATTTCTGCGCCATCGGAACCGTCCATTCGGAGGCCTTCCGAAGAATTTTGTTTCGTAATTTTCGGACTTGCACAGAGGCCGATAGGGGCGTTTCAACGTTGGACGCCGTTTTCCGGACTTGTCGAATTCGACAGCCAAAAGGGTATTTTAATTTTTCGGAGGCCCAGACGGCCTCGGATGGGCGCGATTTCTGCGCCATCGGAACCGTCCATCCGAAGGCCTTCCGGAGGTTTTTGTTTCGTAATTTTCGGACGTCCGCACAGGCCGATAGGGGCGTTTGAACGAGGGACGCCGTTTTCCGGACTTGTCGAATTCGGCAGCCAAAAGTGTATTTTACTTTTTCGGAGGCCCAGACGGCCTCGGATCGGCGCGATTTCTGCGCCATCGGAACCGTCCATTCGGAGGCCTTCCGGAGGTTTTTGTTTCGTAATTTTCGGACGTCCGCACAGGCCGATAGGGGCGTTTCAACGTTGGACGCCGTTTTCCGGACTTGTCGAATTCGACAGCCAAAAGGGTATTTTAATTTTTCGGAGGCCCAGACGGCCTCGGATCGGCGCGATTTCTGCGCCATCGGAACCGTGAGCTCGGAGGCCTTCCGCAGGTTTTTGTTGCGTAATTTTCGGACGTCCGCACAGGCCGATAGGGGCGTTTCAACGTTGGACGCCGTTTTCCGGACTTGTCGAATTCGACAGCCAAAAGGGTATTTTAATTTTTCGGAGGCCCAGACGGCCTCGGATCGGCGCGATTTCTGCGCCATCGGAACCGTCCATCCGAAGGCCTTCCGGAGGTTTTTGTTTCGTAATTTTCGGACGTCCGCACAGGCCGATAGGGGCGTTTGAACGAGGGACGCCGTTTTCCGGACTTGTCGAATTCGACAGCCAAAAGGGTATTTTAATTTTTCGGAGGCCCAGACGGCCTCGGATGGGCGCGATTTCTGCGCCATCGGAACCGTCCATCCGAAGGCCTTCCGGAGGTTTTTGTTTCGTAATTTTCGGACGTCCGCACAGGCCGATAGGGGCGTTTCAACGTTGGACGCCGTTTTCCGGACTTGTCGAATTCGACAGCCAAAAGGGTATTTTAATTTTTCGGAGGCCCAGACGGCCTCGGATCGGCGCGATTTCTGCGCCATCGGAACCGTCCATTCGGAGGCCTTCCGGAGAATTTTGTTTCGTAATTTTCGGACTTGCACAGAGGCCGATAGGGGCGTTTCAACGTTGGACGCCGTTTTCCGGACTTGTCGAATTCGACAGCCAAAAGGGTATTTTAATTTTTCGGAGGCCCAGACGGCCTCGGATCGGCGCGATTTCTGCGCCATCGGAACCGTCCATCCGAAGGCCTTCCGGAGGTTTTTGTTTCGTAATTTTCGGACGTCCGCACAGGCCGATAGGGGCGTTTCAACGTTGGACGCCGTTTTCCGGACTTGTCGAATTCGACAGCCATCGGGTCTTTTAATTTTTCGGAGGCTCAAACGGCCTCGGATTGGCGCGATTCCTGCGCCATCGGAACCGTCCATTCGAAGGCTGTCCGCAGATTTTTGTTTCGTAATTTTCGGACTTCCACACAGGCCGATAGGGGCGTTTGAACGAGGGACGCCGTTTTCCGGACTTGTCGAATTCGACAGCCATCGGGTCTTTTAATTTTTCGGAGGGTCAAACGGCCTCGGATTGGCGCGATTCCTGCGCCATCGGAACCGTCCATTCGAAGGCTGTCCGCAGATTTTTGTTTCGTAATTTTCGGACTTCCACACAGGCCGATAGGGGCGTTTGAACGAGGGACGCCGTTTTCCGGACTTGTCGAATTCGACAGCCATCGGGTCTTTTAATTTTTCGGAGGGTCAAACGGCCTCGGATTGGCGCGATTCCTGCGCCATCGGAACCGTCCATTCGAAGGCTGTCCGCAGATTTTTGTTTCGTAATTTTCGGACTTCCACACAGGCCGATAGGGGCGTTTGAACGAGGGACGCCGTTTTCCGGACTTGTCGAATTTGACAGCCAAAAGTGTATTTTAATTTTTCGGAGGGTCAAACGGCCTCGGATTGGCGCGATTCCTGCGCCATCGGAACCGTCCATTCGAAGGCTGTCCGCAGATTTTTGTTTCGTAATTTTCGGAATTCCACACAGGCCGATAGGCGCGTTTGAACGAGGGACGCCGTTTTCCGGACTTGTCGAATTCGACAGCCAAAAGTGTATTTTAATTTTTCGGAGGGTCAAACGGCCTCGGATTGGCGCGATTCCTGCGCCATCGGAACCGTCCATTCGAAGGCTGTCCGCAGATTTTTGTTTCGTAATTTTCGGAATTCCACACAGGCCGATAGGCGCGTTTGAACGAGGGACGCCGTTTTCCGGACTTGTCGAATTCGACAGCCAAAAGTGTATTTTAATTTTTCGGAGGGTCAAACGGCCTCGGATTGGCGCGATTCCTGCGCCATCGGAACCGTCCATTCGAAGGCTGTCCGCAGATTTTTGTTTCGTAATTTTCGGACTTCCACACAGGCCGATAGGCGCGTTTGAACGAGGGACGCCGTTTTCCGGACTTGTCGAATTCGACAGCCAAAAGTGTATTTTAATTTTTCGGAGGGTCAAACGGCCTCGGATTGGCGCGATTCTTGCGTCATCGGAACCGTCCATTCGAAGGCTTTCCGCAGATTTTTGTTTCGTAATTTTCGGACTTCCCCACAGGCCGATAGGGGCGTTTGAACGAGGGACGCCGTTTTCCGGACTTGTCGAATTCGACAGCCATCGGGTCTTTTAATTTTTCGGAGGCTCAAACGGCCTCGGATTGGCGCGATTCCTGCGCCATCGGAACCGTCCATTCGAAGGCTGTCTGCAGATTTTTGTTTCGTAATTTTCGGACTTCCACACAGGCCGATAGGGGCGTTTGAACGAGGGACGCCGTTTTCCGGACTTGTCGAATTCGACAGCCAAAAGTGTATTTTAATTTTTCGGAGGGTCAAACGGCCTCGGATTGGCGCGATTCCTGCGCCATCGGAACCGTCCATTCGAAGGCTGTCCGCAGATTTTTGTTTCGTAATTTTCGGAATTCCACACAGGCCGATAGGCGCGTTTGAACGAGGGACGCCGTTTTCCGGACTTGTCGAATTCGACAGCCATCGGGTCTTTTAATTTTTCGGAGGGTCAAACGGCCTCGGATTGGCGCGATTCCTGCGCCATCGGAACCGTCCATTCGAAGGCTGTCCGCAGATTTTTGTTTCGTAATTTTCGGACTTCCACACAGGCCGATAGGGGCGTTTGAACGAGGGACGCCGTTTTCCGGACTTGTCGAATTCGACAGCCAAAAGTGTATTTTAATTTTTCGGAGGGTCAAACGGCCTCGGATTGGCGCGATTCCTGCGCCATCGGAACCGTCCATTCGAAGGCTGTCCGCAGATTTTTGTTTCGTAATTTTCGGACTTCCACACAGGCCGATAGGCGCGTTTGAACGAGGGACGCCGTTTTCCGGACTTGTCGAATTCGACAGCCAAAAGTGTATTTTAATTTTTCGGAGGCTCAAACGGCCTCGGATTGGCGCGATTCTTGCGTCATCGGAACCGTCCATTCGGAGGCTTTCCGGAGAATTTTGTTTCGTAATTTTCGGACTTGCACAGAGGCCGATAGGGGCGTTTGAACGAGGGACGCCGTTTTCCGGACTTGTCGAATTCGACAGCCATCGGGTCTTTTAATTTTTCGGAGGCTCAAACGGCCTCGGATTGGCGCGATTCCTGCGCCATCGGAACCGTCCATTCGAAGGCTGTCCGCAGATTTTTGTTTCGTAATTTTCGGACTTCCACACAGGCCGATAGGGGCGTTTGAACGAGGGACGCCGTTTTCCGGACTTGTCGAATTCGACAGCCATCGGGTCTTTTAATTTTTCGGAGGGTCAAACGGCCTCGGATTGGCGCGATTCCTGCGCCATCGGAACCGTCCATTCGAAGGCTGTCCGCAGATTTTTGTTTCGTAATTTTCGGAATTCCACACAGGCCGATAGGCGCGTTTGAACGAGGGACGCCGTTTTCCGGACTTGTCGAATTCGACAGCCAAAAGTGTATTTTAATTTTTCGGAGGGTCAAACGGCCTCGGATTGGCGCGATTCCTGCGCCATCGGAACCGTCCATTCGAAGGCTGTCCGCAGATTTTTGTTTCGTAATTTTCGGAATTCCACACAGGCCGATAGGCGCGTTTGAACGAGGGACGCCGTTTTCCGGACTTGTCGAATTCGACAGCCAAAAGTGTATTTTAATTTTTCGGAGGGTCAAACGGCCTCGGATTGGCGCGATTCCTGCGCCATCGGAACCGTCCATTCGAAGGCTGTCCGCAGATTTTTGTTTCGTAATTTTCGGACTTCCACACAGGCCGATAGGCGCGTTTGAACGAGGGACGCCGTTTTCCGGACTTGTCGAATTCGACAGCCAAAAGTGTATTTTAATTTTTCGGAGGGTCAAACGGCCTCGGATCGGCGCGATTTCTGCGCCATCGGAACCGTCCATCCGAAGGCCTTCCGGAGGTTTTTGTTTCGTAATTTTCGGACGTCCGCACAGGCCGATAGGGGCGTTTCAACGTTGGACGCCGTTTTCCGGACTTGTCGAATTCGACAGCCATCGGGTCTTTTAATTTTTCGGAGGCTCAAACGGCCTCGGATTGGCGCGATTCCTGCGCCATCGGAACCGTCCATTCGAAGGCTGTCCGCAGATTTTTGTTTCGTAATTTTCGGACTTCCACACAGGCCGATAGGGGCGTTTGAACGAGGGACGCCGTTTTCCGGACTTGTCGAATTCGACAGCCATCGGGTCTTTTAATTTTTCGGAGGGTCAAACGGCCTCGGATTGGCGCGATTCCTGCGCCATCGGAACCGTCCATTCGAAGGCTGTCCGCAGATTTTTGTTTCGTAATTTTCGGACTTCCACACAGGCCGATAGGGGCGTTTGAACGAGGGACGCCGTTTTCCGGACTTGTCGAATTCGACAGCCATCGGGTCTTTTAATTTTTCGGAGGGTCAAACGGCCTCGGATTGGCGCGATTCCTGCGCCATCGGAACCGTCCATTCGAAGGCTGTCCGCAGATTTTTGTTTCGTAATTTTCGGACTTCCACACAGGCCGATAGGGGCGTTTGAACGAGGGACGCCGTTTTCCGGACTTGTCGAATTTGACAGCCAAAAGTGTATTTTAATTTTTCGGAGGGTCAAACGGCCTCGGATTGGCGCGATTCCTGCGCCATCGGAACCGTCCATTCGAAGGCTGTCCGCAGATTTTTGTTTCGTAATTTTCGGAATTCCACACAGGCCGATAGGCGCGTTTGAACGAGGGACGCCGTTTTCCGGACTTGTCGAATTCGACAGCCAAAAGTGTATTTTAATTTTTCGGAGGGTCAAACGGCCTCGGATTGGCGCGATTCCTGCGCCATCGGAACCGTCCATTCGAAGGCTGTCCGCAGATTTTTGTTTCGTAATTTTCGGAATTCCACACAGGCCGATAGGCGCGTTTGAACGAGGGACGCCGTTTTCCGGACTTGTCGAATTCGACAGCCAAAAGTGTATTTTAATTTTTCGGAGGGTCAAACGGCCTCGGATTGGCGCGATTCCTGCGCCATCGGAACCGTCCATTCGAAGGCTGTCCGCAGATTTTTGTTTCGTAATTTTCGGACTTCCACACAGGCCGATAGGCGCGTTTGAACGAGGGACGCCGTTTTCCGGACTTGTCGAATTCGACAGCCAAAAGTGTATTTTAATTTTTCGGAGGGTCAAACGGCCTCGGATTGGCGCGATTCTTGCGTCATCGGAACCGTCCATTCGAAGGCTTTCCGCAGATTTTTGTTTCGTAATTTTCGGACTTCCCCACAGGCCGATAGGGGCGTTTGAACGAGGGACGCCGTTTTCCGGACTTGTCGAATTCGACAGCCATCGGGTCTTTTAATTTTTCGGAGGCTCAAACGGCCTCGGATTGGCGCGATTCCTGCGCCATCGGAACCGTCCATTCGAAGGCTGTCTGCAGATTTTTGTTTCGTAATTTTCGGACTTCCACACAGGCCGATAGGGGCGTTTGAACGAGGGACGCCGTTTTCCGGACTTGTCGAATTCGACAGCCAAAAGTGTATTTTAATTTTTCGGAGGGTCAAACGGCCTCGGATTGGCGCGATTCCTGCGCCATCGGAACCGTCCATTCGAAGGCTGTCCGCAGATTTTTGTTTCGTAATTTTCGGAATTCCACACAGGCCGATAGGCGCGTTTGAACGAGGGACGCCGTTTTCCGGACTTGTCGAATTCGACAGCCATCGGGTCTTTTAATTTTTCGGAGGGTCAAACGGCCTCGGATTGGCGCGATTCCTGCGCCATCGGAACCGTCCATTCGAAGGCTGTCCGCAGATTTTTGTTTCGTAATTTTCGGACTTCCACACAGGCCGATAGGGGCGTTTGAACGAGGGACGCCGTTTTCCGGACTTGTCGAATTCGACAGCCAAAAGTGTATTTTAATTTTTCGGAGGGTCAAACGGCCTCGGATTGGCGCGATTCCTGCGCCATCGGAACCGTCCATTCGAAGGCTGTCCGCAGATTTTTGTTTCGTAATTTTCGGACTTCCACACAGGCCGATAGGCGCGTTTGAACGAGGGACGCCGTTTTCCGGACTTGTCGAATTCGACAGCCAAAAGTGTATTTTAATTTTTCGGAGGCTCAAACGGCCTCGGATTGGCGCGATTCTTGCGTCATCGGAACCGTCCATTCGGAGGCTTTCCGGAGAATTTTGTTTCGTAATTTTCGGACTTGCACAGAGGCCGATAGGGGCGTTTGAACGAGGGACGCCGTTTTCCGGACTTGTCGAATTCGACAGCCATCGGGTCTTTTAATTTTTCGGAGGCTCAAACGGCCTCGGATTGGCGCGATTCCTGCGCCATCGGAACCGTCCATTCGAAGGCTGTCCGCAGATTTTTGTTTCGTAATTTTCGGACTTCCACACAGGCCGATAGGGGCGTTTGAACGAGGGACGCCGTTTTCCGGACTTGTCGAATTCGACAGCCATCGGGTCTTTTAATTTTTCGGAGGGTCAAACGGCCTCGGATTGGCGCGATTCCTGCGCCATCGGAACCGTCCATTCGAAGGCTGTCCGCAGATTTTTGTTTCGTAATTTTCGGACTTCCACACAGGCCGATAGGGGCGTTTGAACGAGGGACGCCGTTTTCCGGACTTGTCGAATTTGACAGCCAAAAGTGTATTTTAATTTTTCGGAGGGTCAAACGGCCTCGGATTGGCGCGATTCCTGCGCCATCGGAACCGTCCATTCGAAGGCTGTCCGCAGATTTTTGTTTCGTAATTTTCGGAATTCCACACAGGCCGATAGGCGCGTTTGAACGAGGGACGCCGTTTTCCGGACTTGTCGAATTCGACAGCCAAAAGTGTATTTTAATTTTTCGGAGGGTCAAACGGCCTCGGATTGGCGCGATTCCTGCGCCATCGGAACCGTCCATTCGAAGGCTGTCCGCAGATTTTTGTTTCGTAATTTTCGGAATTCCACACAGGCCGATAGGCGCGTTTGAACGAGGGACGCCGTTTTCCGGACTTGTCGAATTCGACAGCCAAAAGTGTATTTTAATTTTTCGGAGGGTCAAACGGCCTCGGATTGGCGCGATTCCTGCGCCATCGGAACCGTCCATTCGAAGGCTGTCCGCAGATTTTTGTTTCGTAATTTTCGGACTTCCACACAGGCCGATAGGCGCGTTTGAACGAGGGACGCCGTTTTCCGGACTTGTCGAATTCGACAGCCAAAAGTGTATTTTAATTTTTCGGAGGGTCAAACGGCCTCGGATTGGCGCGATTCTTGCGTCATCGGAACCGTCCATTCGAAGGCTTTCCGCAGATTTTTGTTTCGTAATTTTCGGACTTCCCCACAGGCCGATAGGGGCGTTTGAACGAGGGACGCCGTTTTCCGGACTTGTCGAATTCGACAGCCATCGGGTCTTTTAATTTTTCGGAGGCTCAAACGGCCTCGGATTGGCGCGATTCCTGCGCCATCGGAACCGTCCATTCGAAGGCTGTCTGCAGATTTTTGTTTCGTAATTTTCGGACTTCCACACAGGCCGATAGGGGCGTTTGAACGAGGGACGCCGTTTTCCGGACTTGTCGAATTCGACAGCCAAAAGTGTATTTTAATTTTTCGGAGGGTCAAACGGCCTCGGATTGGCGCGATTCCTGCGCCATCGGAACCGTCCATTCGAAGGCTGTCCGCAGATTTTTGTTTCGTAATTTTCGGAATTCCACACAGGCCGATAGGCGCGTTTGAACGAGGGACGCCGTTTTCCGGACTTGTCGAATTCGACAGCCATCGGGTCTTTTAATTTTTCGGAGGGTCAAACGGCCTCGGATTGGCGCGATTCCTGCGCCATCGGAACCGTCCATTCGAAGGCTGTCCGCAGATTTTTGTTTCGTAATTTTCGGACTTCCACACAGGCCGATAGGGGCGTTTGAACGAGGGACGCCGTTTTCCGGACTTGTCGAATTCGACAGCCAAAAGTGTATTTTAATTTTTCGGAGGGTCAAACGGCCTCGGATTGGCGCGATTCCTGCGCCATCGGAACCGTCCATTCGAAGGCTGTCCGCAGATTTTTGTTTCGTAATTTTCGGACTTCCACACAGGCCGATAGGCGCGTTTGAACGAGGGACGCCGTTTTCCGGACTTGTCGAATTCGACAGCCAAAAGTGTATTTTAATTTTTCGGAGGCTCAAACGGCCTCGGATTGGCGCGATTCTTGCGTCATCGGAACCGTCCATTCGGAGGCTTTCCGGAGAATTTTGTTTCGTAATTTTCGGACTTGCACAGAGGCCGATAGGGGCGTTTGAACGAGGGACGCCGTTTTCCGGACTTGTCGAATTCGACAGCCATCGGGTCTTTTAATTTTTCGGAGGCTCAAACGGCCTCGGATTGGCGCGATTCCTGCGCCATCGGAACCGTCCATTCGAAGGCTGTCCGCAGATTTTTGTTTCGTAATTTTCGGACTTCCACACAGGCCGATAGGGGCGTTTGAACGAGGGACGCCGTTTTCCGGACTTGTCGAATTCGACAGCCAAAAGTGTATTTTAATTTTTCGGAGGGTCAAACGGCCTCGGATTGGCGCGATTCCTGCGCCATCGGAACCGTCCATTCGAAGGCTGTCCGCAGATTTTTGTTTCGTAATTTTCGGAATTCCACACAGGCCGATAGGCGCGTTTGAACGAGGGACGCCGTTTTCCGGACTTGTCGAATTCGACAGCCAAAAGTGTATTTTAATTTTTCGGAGGGTCAAACGGCCTCGGATTGGCGCGATTCCTGCGCCATCGGAACCGTCCATTCGAAGGCTGTCCGCAGATTTTTGTTTCGTAATTTTCGGAATTCCACACAGGCCGATAGGCGCGTTTGAACGAGGGACGCCGTTTTCCGGACTTGTCGAATTCGACAGCCAAAAGTGTATTTTAATTTTTCGGAGGGTCAAACGGCCTCGGATTGGCGCGATTCCTGCGCCATCGGAACCGTCCATTCGAAGGCTGTCCGCAGATTTTTGTTTCGTAATTTTCGGACTTCCACACAGGCCGATAGGCGCGTTTGAACGAGGGACGCCGTTTTCCGGACTTGTCGAATTCGACAGCCAAAAGTGTATTTTAATTTTTCGGAGGGTCAAACGGCCTCGGATTGGCGCGATTCTTGCGTCATCGGAACCGTCCATTCGAAGGCTTTCCGCAGATTTTTGTTTCGTAATTTTCGGACTTCCCCACAGGCCGATAGGGGCGTTTGAACGAGGGACGCCGTTTTCCGGACTTGTCGAATTCGACAGCCATCGGGTCTTTTAATTTTTCGGAGGCTCAAACGGCCTCGGATTGGCGCGATTCCTGCGCCATCGGAACCGTCCATTCGAAGGCTGTCCGCAGATTTTTGTTTCGTAATTTTCGGACTTCCACACAGGCCGATAGGGGCGTTTGAACGAGGGACGCCGTTTTCCGGACTTGTCGAATTTGACAGCCAAAAGTGTATTTTAATTTTTCGGAGGGTCAAACGGCCTCGGATTGGCGCGATTCCTGCGCCATCGGAACCGTCCATTCGAAGGCTGTCCGCAGATTTTTGTTTCGTAATTTTCGGACTTCCACACAGGCCGATAGGGGCGTTTGAACGAGGGACGCCGTTTTCCGGACTTGTCGAATTCGACAGCCAAAAGTGTATTTTAATTTTTCGGAGGGTCAAACGGCCTCGGATTGGCGCGATTCCTGCGCCATCGGAACCGTCCATTCGAAGGCTGTCTGCAGATTTTTGTTTCGTAATTTTCGGACTTCCACACAGGCCGATAGGGGCGTTTGAACGAGGGACGCCGTTTTCCGGACTTGTCGAATTCGACACCCATCGGGTCTTTTAATTTTTCGGAGGGTCAAACGGCCTCGGATTGGCGCGATTCCTGCGCCATCGGAACCGTCCATTCGAAGGCTGTCCGCAGATTTTTGTTTCGTAATTTTCGGACTTCCACACAGGCCGATAGGGGCGTTTGAACGAGGGACGCCGTTTTCCGGACTTGTCGAATTTGACAGCCAAAAGTGTATTTTAATTTTTCGGAGGGTCAAACGGCCTCGGATTGGCGCGATTCCTGCGCCATCGGAACCGTCCATTCGAAGGCTGTCCGCAGATTTTTGTTTCGTAATTTTCGGAATTCCACACAGGCCGATAGGCGCGTTTGAACGAGGGACGCCGTTTTCCGGACTTGTCGAATTCGACAGCCAAAAGTGTATTTTAATTTTTCGGAGGGTCAAACGGCCTCGGATTGGCGCGATTCCTGCGCCATCGGAACCGTCCATTCGAAGGCTGTCCGCAGATTTTTGTTTCGTAATTTTCGGACTTCCACACAGGCCGATAGGCGCGTTTGAACGAGGGACGCCGTTTTCCGGACTTGTCGAATTCGACAGCCAAAAGTGTATTTTAATTTTTCGGAGGGTCAAACGGCCTCGGATTGGCGCGATTCTTGCGTCATCGGAACCGTCCATTCGAAGGCTTTCCGCAGATTTTTGTTTCGTAATTTTCGGACTTCCCCACAGGCCGATAGGGGCGTTTGAACGAGGGACGCCGTTTTCCGGACTTGTCGAATTCGACAGCCATCGGGTCTTTTAATTTTTCGGAGGCTCAAACGGCCTCGGATTGGCGCGATTCCTGCGCCATCGGAACCGTCCATTCGAAGGCTGTCCGCAGATTTTTGTTTCGTAATTTTCGGACTTCCACACAGGCCGATAGGGGCGTTTGAACGAGGGACGCCGTTTTCCGGACTTGTCGAATTCGACAGCCATCGGGTCTTTTAATTTTTCGGAGGGTCAAACGGCCTCGGATTGGCGCGATTCCTGCGCCATCGGAACCGTCCATTCGAAGGCTGTCCGCAGATTTTTGTTTCGTAATTTTCGGACTTCCACACAGGCCGATAGGGGCGTTTGAACGAGGGACGCCGTTTTCCGGACTTGTCGAATTCGACAGCCAAAAGTGTATTTTAATTTTTCGGAGGGTCAAACGGCCTCGGATTGGCGCGATTCCTGCGCCATCGGAACCGTCCATTCGAAGGCTGTCCGCAGATTTTTGTTTCGTAATTTTCGGACTTCCACACAGGCCGATAGGCGCGTTTGAACGAGGGACGCCGTTTTCCGGACTTGTCGAATTCGACAGCCAAAAGTGTATTTTAATTTTTCGGAGGGTCAAACGGCCTCGGATTGGCGCGATTCTTGCGTCATCGGAACCGTCCATTCGAAGGCTTTCCGCAGATTTTTGTTTCGTAATTTTCGGACTTCCCCACAGGCCGATAGGGGCGTTTGAACGAGGGACGCCGTTTTCCGGACTTGTCGAATTCGACAGCCATCGGGTCTTTTAATTTTTCGGAGGCTCAAACGGCCTCGGATTGGCGCGATTCCTGCGCCATCGGAACCGTCCATTCGAAGGCTGTCTGCAGATTTTTGTTTCGTAATTTTCGGACTTCCACACAGGCCGATAGGGGCGTTTGAACGAGGGACGCCGTTTTCCGGACTTGTCGAATTCGACAGCCAAAAGTGTATTTTAATTTTTCGGAGGGTCAAACGGCCTCGGATTGGCGCGATTCCTGCGCCATCGGAACCGTCCATTCGAAGGCTGTCCGCAGATTTTTGTTTCGTAATTTTCGGAATTCCACACAGGCCGATAGGCGCGTTTGAACGAGGGACGCCGTTTTCCGGACTTGTCGAATTCGACAGCCATCGGGTCTTTTAATTTTTCGGAGGGTCAAACGGCCTCGGATTGGCGCGATTCCTGCGCCATCGGAACCGTCCATTCGAAGGCTGTCCGCAGATTTTTGTTTCGTAATTTTCGGACTTCCACACAGGCCGATAGGGGCGTTTGAACGAGGGACGCCGTTTTCCGGACTTGTCGAATTCGACAGCCAAAAGTGTATTTTAATTTTTCGGAGGGTCAAACGGCCTCGGATTGGCGCGATTCCTGCGCCATCGGAACCGTCCATTCGAAGGCTGTCCGCAGATTTTTGTTTCGTAATTTTCGGACTTCCACACAGGCCGATAGGCGCGTTTGAACGAGGGACGCCGTTTTCCGGACTTGTCGAATTCGACAGCCAAAAGTGTATTTTAATTTTTCGGAGGCTCAAACGGCCTCGGATTGGCGCGATTCTTGCGTCATCGGAACCGTCCATTCGGAGGCTTTCCGGAGAATTTTGTTTCGTAATTTTCGGACTTGCACAGAGGCCGATAGGGGCGTTTGAACGAGGGACGCCGTTTTCCGGACTTGTCGAATTCGACAGCCATCGGGTCTTTTAATTTTTCGGAGGCTCAAACGGCCTCGGATTGGCGCGATTCCTGCGCCATCGGAACCGTCCATTCGAAGGCTGTCCGCAGATTTTTGTTTCGTAATTTTCGGACTTCCACACAGGCCGATAGGGGCGTTTGAACGAGGGACGCCGTTTTCCGGACTTGTCGAATTCGACAGCCAAAAGTGTATTTTAATTTTTCGGAGGGTCAAACGGCCTCGGATTGGCGCGATTCCTGCGCCATCGGAACCGTCCATTCGAAGGCTGTCCGCAGATTTTTGTTTCGTAATTTTCGGAATTCCACACAGGCCGATAGGCGCGTTTGAACGAGGGACGCCGTTTTCCGGACTTGTCGAATTCGACAGCCAAAAGTGTATTTTAATTTTTCGGAGGGTCAAACGGCCTCGGATTGGCGCGATTCCTGCGCCATCGGAACCGTCCATTCGAAGGCTGTCCGCAGATTTTTGTTTCGTAATTTTCGGAATTCCACACAGGCCGATAGGCGCGTTTGAACGAGGGACGCCGTTTTCCGGACTTGTCGAATTCGACAGCCAAAAGTGTATTTTAATTTTTCGGAGGGTCAAACGGCCTCGGATTGGCGCGATTCCTGCGCCATCGGAACCGTCCATTCGAAGGCTGTCCGCAGATTTTTGTTTCGTAATTTTCGGACTTCCACACAGGCCGATAGGCGCGTTTGAACGAGGGACGCCGTTTTCCGGACTTGTCGAATTCGACAGCCAAAAGTGTATTTTAATTTTTCGGAGGGTCAAACGGCCTCGGATTGGCGCGATTCTTGCGTCATCGGAACCGTCCATTCGAAGGCTTTCCGCAGATTTTTGTTTCGTAATTTTCGGACTTCCCCACAGGCCGATAGGGGCGTTTGAACGAGGGACGCCGTTTTCCGGACTTGTCGAATTCGACAGCCATCGGGTCTTTTAATTTTTCGGAGGCTCAAACGGCCTCGGATTGGCGCGATTCCTGCGCCATCGGAACCGTCCATTCGAAGGCTGTCCGCAGATTTTTGTTTCGTAATTTTCGGACTTCCACACAGGCCGATAGGGGCGTTTGAACGAGGGACGCCGTTTTCCGGACTTGTCGAATTTGACAGCCAAAAGTGTATTTTAATTTTTCGGAGGGTCAAACGGCCTCGGATTGGCGCGATTCCTGCGCCATCGGAACCGTCCATTCGAAGGCTGTCCGCAGATTTTTGTTTCGTAATTTTCGGACTTCCACACAGGCCGATAGGGGCGTTTGAACGAGGGACGCCGTTTTCCGGACTTGTCGAATTCGACAGCCAAAAGTGTATTTTAATTTTTCGGAGGGTCAAACGGCCTCGGATTGGCGCGATTCCTGCGCCATCGGAACCGTCCATTCGAAGGCTGTCTGCAGATTTTTGTTTCGTAATTTTCGGACTTCCACACAGGCCGATAGGGGCGTTTGAACGAGGGACGCCGTTTTCCGGACTTGTCGAATTCGACACCCATCGGGTCTTTTAATTTTTCGGAGGGTCAAACGGCCTCGGATTGGCGCGATTCCTGCGCCATCGGAACCGTCCATTCGAAGGCTGTCCGCAGATTTTTGTTTCGTAATTTTCGGACTTCCACACAGGCCGATAGGGGCGTTTGAACGAGGGACGCCGTTTTCCGGACTTGTCGAATTCGACAGCCAAAAGTGTATTTTAATTTTTCGGAGGGTCAAACGGCCTCGGATTGGCGCGATTCCTGCGCCATCGGAACCGTCCATTCGAAGGCTGTCCGCAGATTTTTGTTTCGTAATTTTCGGACTTCCACACAGGCCGATAGGCGCGTTTGAACGAGGGACGCCGTTTTCCGGACTTGTCGAATTCGACAGCCAAAAGTGTATTTTAATTTTTCGGAGGGTCAAACGGCCTCGGATTGGCGCGATTCTTGCGTCATCGGAACCGTCCATTCGAAGGCTTTCCGCAGATTTTTGTTTCGTAATTTTCGGACTTCCCCACAGGCCGATAGGGGCGTTTGAACGAGGGACGCCGTTTTCCGGACTTGTCGAATTCGACAGCCATCGGGTCTTTTAATTTTTCGGAGGCTCAAACGGCCTCGGATTGGCGCGATTCCTGCGCCATCGGAACCGTCCATTCGAAGGCTGTCTGCAGATTTTTGTTTCGTAATTTTCGGACTTCCACACAGGCCGATAGGGGCGTTTGAACGAGGGACGCCGTTTTCCGGACTTGTCGAATTCGACAGCCAAAAGTGTATTTTAATTTTTCGGAGGGTCAAACGGCCTCGGATTGGCGCGATTCCTGCGCCATCGGAACCGTCCATTCGAAGGCTGTCCGCAGATTTTTGTTTCGTAATTTTCGGAATTCCACACAGGCCGATAGGCGCGTTTGAACGAGGGACGCCGTTTTCCGGACTTGTCGAATTCGACAGCCATCGGGTCTTTTAATTTTTCGGAGGGTCAAACGGCCTCGGATTGGCGCGATTCCTGCGCCATCGGAACCGTCCATTCGAAGGCTGTCCGCAGATTTTTGTTTCGTAATTTTCGGACTTCCACACAGGCCGATAGGGGCGTTTGAACGAGGGACGCCGTTTTCCGGACTTGTCGAATTCGACAGCCAAAAGTGTATTTTAATTTTTCGGAGGGTCAAACGGCCTCGGATTGGCGCGATTCCTGCGCCATCGGAACCGTCCATTCGAAGGCTGTCCGCAGATTTTTGTTTCGTAATTTTCGGACTTCCACACAGGCCGATAGGCGCGTTTGAACGAGGGACGCCGTTTTCCGGACTTGTCGAATTCGACAGCCAAAAGTGTATTTTAATTTTTCGGAGGCTCAAACGGCCTCGGATTGGCGCGATTCTTGCGTCATCGGAACCGTCCATTCGGAGGCTTTCCGGAGAATTTTGTTTCGTAATTTTCGGACTTGCACAGAGGCCGATAGGGGCGTTTGAACGAGGGACGCCGTTTTCCGGACTTGTCGAATTCGACAGCCATCGGGTCTTTTAATTTTTCGGAGGCTCAAACGGCCTCGGATTGGCGCGATTCCTGCGCCATCGGAACCGTCCATTCGAAGGCTGTCCGCAGATTTTTGTTTCGTAATTTTCGGACTTCCACACAGGCCGATAGGGGCGTTTGAACGAGGGACGCCGTTTTCCGGACTTGTCGAATTCGACAGCCAAAAGTGTATTTTAATTTTTCGGAGGGTCAAACGGCCTCGGATTGGCGCGATTCCTGCGCCATCGGAACCGTCCATTCGAAGGCTGTCCGCAGATTTTTGTTTCGTAATTTTCGGAATTCCACACAGGCCGATAGGCGCGTTTGAACGAGGGACGCCGTTTTCCGGACTTGTCGAATTCGACAGCCAAAAGTGTATTTTAATTTTTCGGAGGGTCAAACGGCCTCGGATTGGCGCGATTCCTGCGCCATCGGAACCGTCCATTCGAAGGCTGTCCGCAGATTTTTGTTTCGTAATTTTCGGACTTCCACACAGGCCGATAGGCGCGTTTGAACGAGGGACGCCGTTTTCCGGACTTGTCGAATTCGACAGCCAAAAGTGTATTTTAATTTTTCGGAGGGTCAAACGGCCTCGGATTGGCGCGATTCCTGCGCCATCGGAACCGTCCATTCGAAGGCTGTCCGCAGATTTTTGTTTCGTAATTTTCGGAATTCCACACAGGCCGATAGGCGCGTTTGAACGAGGGACGCCGTTTTCCGGACTTGTCGAATTCGACAGCCATCGGGTCTTTTAATTTTTCGGAGGCTCAAACGGCCTCGGATTGGCGCGATTCCTGCGCCATCGGAACCGTCCATTCGAAGGCTGTCCGCAGATTTTTGTTTCGTAATTTTCGGACTTCCACACAGGCCGATAGGGGCGTTTGAACGAGGGACGCCGTTTTCCGGACTTGTCGAATTTGACAGCCAAAAGTGTATTTTAATTTTTCGGAGGGTCAAACGGCCTCGGATTGGCGCGATTCCTGCGCCATCGGAACCGTCCATTCGAAGGCTGTCCGCAGATTTTTGTTTCGTAATTTTCGGACTTCCACACAGGCCGATAGGGGCGTTTGAACGAGGGACGCCGTTTTCCGGACTTGTCGAATTCGACAGCCAAAAGTGTATTTTAATTTTTCGGAGGGTCAAACGGCCTCGGATTGGCGCGATTCCTGCGCCATCGGAACCGTCCATTCGAAGGCTGTCTGCAGATTTTTGTTTCGTAATTTTCGGACTTCCACACAGGCCGATAGGGGCGTTTGAACGAGGGACGCCGTTTTCCGGACTTGTCGAATTCGACACCCATCGGGTCTTTTAATTTTTCGGAGGGTCAAACGGCCTCGGATTGGCGCGATTCCTGCGCCATCGGAACCGTCCATTCGAAGGCTGTCCGCAGATTTTTGTTTCGTAATTTTCGGACTTCCACACAGGCCGATAGGGGCGTTTGAACGAGGGACGCCGTTTTCCGGACTTGTCGAATTCGACAGCCAAAAGTGTATTTTAATTTTTCGGAGGGTCAAACGGCCTCGGATTGGCGCGATTCCTGCGCCATCGGAACCGTCCATTCGAAGGCTGTCCGCAGATTTTTGTTTCGTAATTTTCGGACTTCCACACAGGCCGATAGGCGCGTTTGAACGAGGGACGCCGTTTTCCGGACTTGTCGAATTCGACAGCCAAAAGTGTATTTTAATTTTTCGGAGGGTCAAACGGCCTCGGATTGGCGCGATTCTTGCGTCATCGGAACCGTCCATTCGAAGGCTTTCCGCAGATTTTTGTTTCGTAATTTTCGGACTTCCCCACAGGCCGATAGGGGCGTTTGAACGAGGGACGCCGTTTTCCGGACTTGTCGAATTCGACAGCCATCGGGTCTTTTAATTTTTCGGAGGCTCAAACGGCCTCGGATTGGCGCGATTCCTGCGCCATCGGAACCGTCCATTCGAAGGCTGTCTGCAGATTTTTGTTTCGTAATTTTCGGACTTCCACACAGGCCGATAGGGGCGTTTGAACGAGGGACGCCGTTTTCCGGACTTGTCGAATTCGACAGCCAAAAGTGTATTTTAATTTTTCGGAGGGTCAAACGGCCTCGGATTGGCGCGATTCCTGCGCCATCGGAACCGTCCATTCGAAGGCTGTCCGCAGATTTTTGTTTCGTAATTTTCGGAATTCCACACAGGCCGATAGGCGCGTTTGAACGAGGGACGCCGTTTTCCGGACTTGTCGAATTCGACAGCCATCGGGTCTTTTAATTTTTCGGAGGGTCAAACGGCCTCGGATTGGCGCGATTCCTGCGCCATCGGAACCGTCCATTCGAAGGCTGTCCGCAGATTTTTGTTTCGTAATTTTCGGACTTCCACACAGGCCGATAGGGGCGTTTGAACGAGGGACGCCGTTTTCCGGACTTGTCGAATTCGACAGCCAAAAGTGTATTTTAATTTTTCGGAGGGTCAAACGGCCTCGGATTGGCGCGATTCCTGCGCCATCGGAACCGTCCATTCGAAGGCTGTCCGCAGATTTTTGTTTCGTAATTTTCGGACTTCCACACAGGCCGATAGGCGCGTTTGAACGAGGGACGCCGTTTTCCGGACTTGTCGAATTCGACAGCCAAAAGTGTATTTTAATTTTTCGGAGGCTCAAACGGCCTCGGATTGGCGCGATTCTTGCGTCATCGGAACCGTCCATTCGGAGGCTTTCCGGAGAATTTTGTTTCGTAATTTTCGGACTTGCACAGAGGCCGATAGGGGCGTTTGAACGAGGGACGCCGTTTTCCGGACTTGTCGAATTCGACAGCCATCGGGTCTTTTAATTTTTCGGAGGCTCAAACGGCCTCGGATTGGCGCGATTCCTGCGCCATCGGAACCGTCCATTCGAAGGCTGTCCGCAGATTTTTGTTTCGTAATTTTCGGACTTCCACACAGGCCGATAGGGGCGTTTGAACGAGGGACGCCGTTTTCCGGACTTGTCGAATTCGACAGCCAAAAGTGTATTTTAATTTTTCGGAGGGTCAAACGGCCTCGGATTGGCGCGATTCCTGCGCCATCGGAACCGTCCATTCGAAGGCTGTCCGCAGATTTTTGTTTCGTAATTTTCGGAATTCCACACAGGCCGATAGGCGCGTTTGAACGAGGGACGCCGTTTTCCGGACTTGTCGAATTCGACAGCCAAAAGTGTATTTTAATTTTTCGGAGGGTCAAACGGCCTCGGATTGGCGCGATTCCTGCGCCATCGGAACCGTCCATTCGAAGGCTGTCCGCAGATTTTTGTTTCGTAATTTTCGGAATTCCACACAGGCCGATAGGCGCGTTTGAACGAGGGACGCCGTTTTCCGGACTTGTCGAATTCGACAGCCAAAAGTGTATTTTAATTTTTCGGAGGGTCAAACGGCCTCGGATTGGCGCGATTCCTGCGCCATCGGAACCGTCCATTCGAAGGCTGTCCGCAGATTTTTGTTTCGTAATTTTCGGACTTCCACACAGGCCGATAGGCGCGTTTGAACGAGGGACGCCGTTTTCCGGACTTGTCGAATTCGACAGCCAAAAGTGTATTTTAATTTTTCGGAGGGTCAAACGGCCTCGGATTGGCGCGATTCTTGCGTCATCGGAACCGTCCATTCGAAGGCTTTCCGCAGATTTTTGTTTCGTAATTTTCGGACTTCCCCACAGGCCGATAGGGGCGTTTGAACGAGGGACGCCGTTTTCCGGACTTGTCGAATTCGACAGCCATCGGGTCTTTTAATTTTTCGGAGGCTCAAACGGCCTCGGATTGGCGCGATTCCTGCGCCATCGGAACCGTCCATTCGAAGGCTGTCCGCAGATTTTTGTTTCGTAATTTTCGGACTTCCACACAGGCCGATAGGGGCGTTTGAACGAGGGACGCCGTTTTCCGGACTTGTCGAATTTGACAGCCAAAAGTGTATTTTAATTTTTCGGAGGGTCAAACGGCCTCGGATTGGCGCGATTCCTGCGCCATCGGAACCGTCCATTCGAAGGCTGTCCGCAGATTTTTGTTTCGTAATTTTCGGACTTCCACACAGGCCGATAGGGGCGTTTGAACGAGGGACGCCGTTTTCCGGACTTGTCGAATTCGACAGCCAAAAGTGTATTTTAATTTTTCGGAGGGTCAAACGGCCTCGGATTGGCGCGATTCCTGCGCCATCGGAACCGTCCATTCGAAGGCTGTCTGCAGATTTTTGTTTCGTAATTTTCGGACTTCCACACAGGCCGATAGGGGCGTTTGAACGAGGGACGCCGTTTTCCGGACTTGTCGAATTCGACACCCATCGGGTCTTTTAATTTTTCGGAGGGTCAAACGGCCTCGGATTGGCGCGATTCCTGCGCCATCGGAACCGTCCATTCGAAGGCTGTCCGCAGATTTTTGTTTCGTAATTTTCGGACTTCCACACAGGCCGATAGGGGCGTTTGAACGAGGGACGCCGTTTTCCGGACTTGTCGAATTTGACAGCCAAAAGTGTATTTTAATTTTTCGGAGGGTCAAACGGCCTCGGATTGGCGCGATTCCTGCGCCATCGGAACCGTCCATTCGAAGGCTGTCCGCAGATTTTTGTTTCGTAATTTTCGGAATTCCACACAGGCCGATAGGCGCGTTTGAACGAGGGACGCCGTTTTCCGGACTTGTCGAATTCGACAGCCAAAAGTGTATTTTAATTTTTCGGAGGGTCAAACGGCCTCGGATTGGCGCGATTCCTGCGCCATCGGAACCGTCCATTCGAAGGCTGTCCGCAGATTTTTGTTTCGTAATTTTCGGACTTCCACACAGGCCGATAGGCGCGTTTGAACGAGGGACGCCGTTTTCCGGACTTGTCGAATTCGACAGCCAAAAGTGTATTTTAATTTTTCGGAGGGTCAAACGGCCTCGGATTGGCGCGATTCTTGCGTCATCGGAACCGTCCATTCGAAGGCTTTCCGCAGATTTTTGTTTCGTAATTTTCGGACTTCCCCACAGGCCGATAGGGGCGTTTGAACGAGGGACGCCGTTTTCCGGACTTGTCGAATTCGACAGCCATCGGGTCTTTTAATTTTTCGGAGGCTCAAACGGCCTCGGATTGGCGCGATTCCTGCGCCATCGGAACCGTCCATTCGAAGGCTGTCCGCAGATTTTTGTTTCGTAATTTTCGGACTTCCACACAGGCCGATAGGGGCGTTTGAACGAGGGACGCCGTTTTCCGGACTTGTCGAATTCGACAGCCATCGGGTCTTTTAATTTTTCGGAGGGTCAAACGGCCTCGGATTGGCGCGATTCCTGCGCCATCGGAACCGTCCATTCGAAGGCTGTCCGCAGATTTTTGTTTCGTAATTTTCGGACTTCCACACAGGCCGATAGGGGCGTTTGAACGAGGGACGCCGTTTTCCGGACTTGTCGAATTCGACAGCCAAAAGTGTATTTTAATTTTTCGGAGGGTCAAACGGCCTCGGATTGGCGCGATTCCTGCGCCATCGGAACCGTCCATTCGAAGGCTGTCCGCAGATTTTTGTTTCGTAATTTTCGGAATTCCACACAGGCCGATAGGGGCGTTTGAACGAGGGACGCCGTTTTCCGGACTTGTCGAATTCGACAGCCAAAAGTGTATTTTAATTTTTCGGAGGGTCAAACGGCCTCGGATTGGCGCGATTCCTGCGCCATCGGAACCGTCCATTCGAAGGCTGTCCGCAGATTTTTGTTTCGTAATTTTCGGAATTCCACACAGGCCGATAGGCGCGTTTGAACGAGGGACGCCGTTTTCCGGACTTGTCGAATTCGACAGCCAAAAGTGTATTTTAATTTTTCGGAGGGTCAAACGGCCTCGGATTGGCGCGATTCCTGCGCCATCGGAACCGTCCATTCGAAGGCTGTCCGCAGATTTTTGTTTCGTAATTTTCGGACTTCCACACAGGCCGATAGGCGCGTTTGAACGAGGGACGCCGTTTTCCGGACTTGTCGAATTCGACAGCCAAAAGTGTATTTTAATTTTTCGGAGGGTCAAACGGCCTCGGATTGGCGCGATTCTTGCGTCATCGGAACCGTCCATTCGAAGGCTGTCCGCAGATTTTTGTTTCGTAATTTTCGGAATTCCACACAGGCCGATAGGGGCGTTTGAACGAGGGACGCCGTTTTCCGGACTTGTCGAATTCGACAGCCAAAAGTGTATTTTAATTTTTCGGAGGGTCAAACGGCCTCGGATTGGCGCGATTCCTGCGCCATCGGAACCGTCCATTCGAAGGCTGTCCGCAGATTTTTGTTTCGTAATTTTCGGACTTCCACACAGGCCGATAGGCGCGTTTGAACGAGGGACGCCGTTTTCCGGACTTGTCGAATTCGACACCCATCGGGTCTTTTAATTTTTCGGAGGGTCAAACGGCCTCGGATTGGCGCGATTCCTGCGCCATCGGAACCGTCCATTCGAAGGCTGTCCGCAGATTTTTGTTTCGTAATTTTCGGAATTCCACACAGGCCGATAGGCGCGTTTGAACGAGGGACGCCGTTTTCCGGACTTGTCGAATTCGACAGCCAAAAGTGTATTTTAATTTTTCGGAGGGTCAAACGGCCTCGGATTGGCGCGATTCCTGCGCCATCGGAACCGTCCATTCGAAGGCTGTCTGCAGATTTTTGTTTCGTAATTTTCGGACTTCCACACAGGCCGATAGGGGCGTTTGAACGAGGGACGCCGTTTTCCGGACTTGTCGAATTCGACACCCATCGGGTCTTTTAATTTTTCGGAGGGTCAAACGGCCTCGGATTGGCGCGATTCCTGCGCCATCGGAACCGTCCATTCGAAGGCTGTCCGCAGATTTTTGTTTCGTAATTTTCGGACTTCCACACAGGCCGATAGGGGCGTTTGAACGAGGGACGCCGTTTTCCGGACTTGTCGAATTCGACAGCCAAAAGTGTATTTTAATTTTTCGGAGGGTCAAACGGCCTCGGATTGGCGCGATTCCTGCGCCATCGGAACCGTCCATTCGAAGGCTGTCCGCAGATTTTTGTTTCGTAATTTTCGGACTTCCACACAGGCCGATAGGCGCGTTTGAACGAGGGACGCCGTTTTCCGGACTTGTCGAATTCGACAGCCAAAAGTGTATTTTAATTTTTCGGAGGGTCAAACGGCCTCGGATTGGCGCGATTCTTGCGTCATCGGAACCGTCCATTCGAAGGCTTTCCGCAGATTTTTGTTTCGTAATTTTCGGACTTCCCCACAGGCCGATAGGGGCGTTTGAACGAGGGACGCCGTTTTCCGGACTTGTCGAATTCGACAGCCATCGGGTCTTTTAATTTTTCGGAGGCTCAAACGGCCTCGGATTGGCGCGATTCCTGCGCCATCGGAACCGTCCATTCGAAGGCTGTCTGCAGATTTTTGTTTCGTAATTTTCGGACTTCCACACAGGCCGATAGGGGCGTTTGAACGAGGGACGCCGTTTTCCGGACTTGTCGAATTCGACAGCCAAAAGTGTATTTTAATTTTTCGGAGGGTCAAACGGCCTCGGATTGGCGCGATTCCTGCGCCATCGGAACCGTCCATTCGAAGGCTGTCCGCAGATTTTTGTTTCGTAATTTTCGGAATTCCACACAGGCCGATAGGCGCGTTTGAACGAGGGACGCCGTTTTCCGGACTTGTCGAATTCGACAGCCATCGGGTCTTTTAATTTTTCGGAGGGTCAAACGGCCTCGGATTGGCGCGATTCCTGCGCCATCGGAACCGTCCATTCGAAGGCTGTCCGCAGATTTTTGTTTCGTAATTTTCGGACTTCCACACAGGCCGATAGGGGCGTTTGAACGAGGGACGCCGTTTTCCGGACTTGTCGAATTCGACAGCCAAAAGTGTATTTTAATTTTTCGGAGGGTCAAACGGCCTCGGATTGGCGCGATTCCTGCGCCATCGGAACCGTCCATTCGAAGGCTGTCCGCAGATTTTTGTTTCGTAATTTTCGGACTTCCACACAGGCCGATAGGCGCGTTTGAACGAGGGACGCCGTTTTCCGGACTTGTCGAATTCGACAGCCAAAAGTGTATTTTAATTTTTCGGAGGCTCAAACGGCCTCGGATTGGCGCGATTCTTGCGTCATCGGAACCGTCCATTCGGAGGCTTTCCGGAGAATTTTGTTTCGTAATTTTCGGACTTGCACAGAGGCCGATAGGGGCGTTTGAACGAGGGACGCCGTTTTCCGGACTTGTCGAATTCGACAGCCATCGGGTCTTTTAATTTTTCGGAGGCTCAAACGGCCTCGGATTGGCGCGATTCCTGCGCCATCGGAACCGTCCATTCGAAGGCTGTCCGCAGATTTTTGTTTCGTAATTTTCGGACTTCCACACAGGCCGATAGGGGCGTTTGAACGAGGGACGCCGTTTTCCGGACTTGTCGAATTCGACAGCCAAAAGTGTATTTTAATTTTTCGGAGGGTCAAACGGCCTCGGATTGGCGCGATTCCTGCGCCATCGGAACCGTCCATTCGAAGGCTGTCCGCAGATTTTTGTTTCGTAATTTTCGGAATTCCACACAGGCCGATAGGCGCGTTTGAACGAGGGACGCCGTTTTCCGGACTTGTCGAATTCGACAGCCAAAAGTGTATTTTAATTTTTCGGAGGGTCAAACGGCCTCGGATTGGCGCGATTCCTGCGCCATCGGAACCGTCCATTCGAAGGCTGTCCGCAGATTTTTGTTTCGTAATTTTCGGAATTCCACACAGGCCGATAGGCGCGTTTGAACGAGGGACGCCGTTTTCCGGACTTGTCGAATTCGACAGCCAAAAGTGTATTTTAATTTTTCGGAGGGTCAAACGGCCTCGGATTGGCGCGATTCCTGCGCCATCGGAACCGTCCATTCGAAGGCTGTCCGCAGATTTTTGTTTCGTAATTTTCGGACTTCCACACAGGCCGATAGGCGCGTTTGAACGAGGGACGCCGTTTTCCGGACTTGTCGAATTCGACAGCCAAAAGTGTATTTTAATTTTTCGGAGGGTCAAACGGCCTCGGATTGGCGCGATTCTTGCGTCATCGGAACCGTCCATTCGAAGGCTTTCCGCAGATTTTTGTTTCGTAATTTTCGGACTTCCCCACAGGCCGATAGGGGCGTTTGAACGAGGGACGCCGTTTTCCGGACTTGTCGAATTCGACAGCCATCGGGTCTTTTAATTTTTCGGAGGCTCAAACGGCCTCGGATTGGCGCGATTCCTGCGCCATCGGAACCGTCCATTCGAAGGCTGTCCGCAGATTTTTGTTTCGTAATTTTCGGACTTCCACACAGGCCGATAGGGGCGTTTGAACGAGGGACGCCGTTTTCCGGACTTGTCGAATTTGACAGCCAAAAGTGTATTTTAATTTTTCGGAGGGTCAAACGGCCTCGGATTGGCGCGATTCCTGCGCCATCGGAACCGTCCATTCGAAGGCTGTCCGCAGATTTTTGTTTCGTAATTTTCGGACTTCCACACAGGCCGATAGGGGCGTTTGAACGAGGGACGCCGTTTTCCGGACTTGTCGAATTCGACAGCCAAAAGTGTATTTTAATTTTTCGGAGGGTCAAACGGCCTCGGATTGGCGCGATTCCTGCGCCATCGGAACCGTCCATTCGAAGGCTGTCTGCAGATTTTTGTTTCGTAATTTTCGGACTTCCACACAGGCCGATAGGGGCGTTTGAACGAGGGACGCCGTTTTCCGGACTTGTCGAATTCGACACCCATCGGGTCTTTTAATTTTTCGGAGGGTCAAACGGCCTCGGATTGGCGCGATTCCTGCGCCATCGGAACCGTCCATTCGAAGGCTGTCCGCAGATTTTTGTTTCGTAATTTTCGGACTTCCACACAGGCCGATAGGGGCGTTTGAACGAGGGACGCCGTTTTCCGGACTTGTCGAATTTGACAGCCAAAAGTGTATTTTAATTTTTCGGAGGGTCAAACGGCCTCGGATTGGCGCGATTCCTGCGCCATCGGAACCGTCCATTCGAAGGCTGTCCGCAGATTTTTGTTTCGTAATTTTCGGAATTCCACACAGGCCGATAGGCGCGTTTGAACGAGGGACGCCGTTTTCCGGACTTGTCGAATTCGACAGCCAAAAGTGTATTTTAATTTTTCGGAGGGTCAAACGGCCTCGGATTGGCGCGATTCCTGCGCCATCGGAACCGTCCATTCGAAGGCTGTCCGCAGATTTTTGTTTCGTAATTTTCGGACTTCCACACAGGCCGATAGGCGCGTTTGAACGAGGGACGCCGTTTTCCGGACTTGTCGAATTCGACAGCCAAAAGTGTATTTTAATTTTTCGGAGGGTCAAACGGCCTCGGATTGGCGCGATTCTTGCGTCATCGGAACCGTCCATTCGAAGGCTTTCCGCAGATTTTTGTTTCGTAATTTTCGGACTTCCCCACAGGCCGATAGGGGCGTTTGAACGAGGGACGCCGTTTTCCGGACTTGTCGAATTCGACAGCCATCGGGTCTTTTAATTTTTCGGAGGCTCAAACGGCCTCGGATTGGCGCGATTCCTGCGCCATCGGAACCGTCCATTCGAAGGCTGTCCGCAGATTTTTGTTTCGTAATTTTCGGACTTCCACACAGGCCGATAGGGGCGTTTGAACGAGGGACGCCGTTTTCCGGACTTGTCGAATTCGACAGCCATCGGGTCTTTTAATTTTTCGGAGGGTCAAACGGCCTCGGATTGGCGCGATTCCTGCGCCATCGGAACCGTCCATTCGAAGGCTGTCCGCAGATTTTTGTTTCGTAATTTTCGGACTTCCACACAGGCCGATAGGGGCGTTTGAACGAGGGACGCCGTTTTCCGGACTTGTCGAATTCGACAGCCAAAAGTGTATTTTAATTTTTCGGAGGGTCAAACGGCCTCGGATTGGCGCGATTCCTGCGCCATCGGAACCGTCCATTCGAAGGCTGTCCGCAGATTTTTGTTTCGTAATTTTCGGAATTCCACACAGGCCGATAGGGGCGTTTGAACGAGGGACGCCGTTTTCCGGACTTGTCGAATTCGACAGCCAAAAGTGTATTTTAATTTTTCGGAGGGTCAAACGGCCTCGGATTGGCGCGATTCCTGCGCCATCGGAACCGTCCATTCGAAGGCTGTCCGCAGATTTTTGTTTCGTAATTTTCGGAATTCCACACAGGCCGATAGGCGCGTTTGAACGAGGGACGCCGTTTTCCGGACTTGTCGAATTCGACAGCCAAAAGTGTATTTTAATTTTTCGGAGGGTCAAACGGCCTCGGATTGGCGCGATTCCTGCGCCATCGGAACCGTCCATTCGAAGGCTGTCCGCAGATTTTTGTTTCGTAATTTTCGGACTTCCACACAGGCCGATAGGCGCGTTTGAACGAGGGACGCCGTTTTCCGGACTTGTCGAATTCGACAGCCAAAAGTGTATTTTAATTTTTCGGAGGGTCAAACGGCCTCGGATTGGCGCGATTCTTGCGTCATCGGAACCGTCCATTCGAAGGCTGTCCGCAGATTTTTGTTTCGTAATTTTCGGAATTCCACACAGGCCGATAGGGGCGTTTGAACGAGGGACGCCGTTTTCCGGACTTGTCGAATTCGACAGCCAAAAGTGTATTTTAATTTTTCGGAGGGTCAAACGGCCTCGGATTGGCGCGATTCCTGCGCCATCGGAACCGTCCATTCGAAGGCTGTCCGCAGATTTTTGTTTCGTAATTTTCGGACTTCCACACAGGCCGATAGGCGCGTTTGAACGAGGGACGCCGTTTTCCGGACTTGTCGAATTCGACAGCCAAAAGTGTATTTTAATTTTTCGGAGGGTCAAACGGCCTCGGATTGGCGCGATTCTTGCGTCATCGGAACCGTCCATTCGAAGGCTTTCCGCAGATTTTTGTTTCGTAATTTTCGGACTTCCCCACAGGCCGATAGGGGCGTTTGAACGAGGGACGCCGTTTTCCGGACTTGTCGAATTCGACACCCATCGGGTCTTTTAATTTTTCGGAGGGTCAAACGGCCTCGGATTGGCGCGATTCCTGCGCCATCGGAACCGTCCATTCGAAGGCTGTCCGCAGATTTTTGTTTCGTAATTTTCGGACTTCCACACAGGCCGATAGGGGCGTTTGAACGAGGGACGCCGTTTTCCGGACTTGTCGAATTCGACAGCCAAAAGTGTATTTTAATTTTTCGGAGGGTCAAACGGCCTCGGATTGGCGCGATTCCTGCGCCATCGGAACCGTCCATTCGAAGGCTGTCCGCAGATTTTTGTTTCGTAATTTTCGGACTTCCACACAGGCCGATAGGCGCGTTTGAACGAGGGACGCCGTTTTCCGGACTTGTCGAATTCGACAGCCAAAAGTGTATTTTAATTTTTCGGAGGGTCAAACGGCCTCGGATTGGCGCGATTCCTGCGCCATCGGAACCGTCCATTCGAAGGCTGTCCGCAGATTTTTGTTTCGTAATTTTCGGACTTCCACACAGGCCGATAGGGGCGTTTGAACGAGGGACGCCGTTTTCCGGACTTGTCGAATTCGACAGCCAAAAGTGTATTTTAATTTTTCGGAGGGTCAAACGGCCTCGGATTGGCGCGATTCCTGCGCCATCGGAACCGTCCATTCGAAGGCTGTCCGCAGATTTTTGTTTCGTAATTTTCGGAATTCCACACAGGCCGATAGGCGCGTTTGAACGAGGGACGCCGTTTTCCGGACTTGTCGAATTCGACAGCCAAAAGTGTATTTTAATTTTTCGGAGGGTCAAACGGCCTCGGATTGGCGCGATTCCTGCGCCATCGGAACCGTCCATTCGAAGGCTGTCCGCAGATTTTTGTTTCGTAATTTTCGGAATTCCACACAGGCCGATAGGCGCGTTTGAACGAGGGACGCCGTTTTCCGGACTTGTCGAATTCGACAGCCAAAAGTGTATTTTAATTTTTCGGAGGGTCAAACGGCCTCGGATTGGCGCGATTCCTGCGCCATCGGAACCGTCCATTCGAAGGCTGTCCGCAGATTTTTGTTTCGTAATTTTCGGACTTCCACACAGGCCGATAGGCGCGTTTGAACGAGGGACGCCGTTTTCCGGACTTGTCGAATTCGACAGCCAAAAGTGTATTTTAATTTTTCGGAGGGTCAAACGGCCTCGGATTGGCGCGATTCTTGCGTCATCGGAACCGTCCATTCGAAGGCTTTCCGCAGATTTTTGTTTCGTAATTTTCGGACTTCCCCACAGGCCGATAGGGGCGTTTGAACGAGGGACGCCGTTTTCCGGACTTGTCGAATTCGACAGCCATCGGGTCTTTTAATTTTTCGGAGGCTCAAACGGCCTCGGATTGGCGCGATTCCTGCGCCATCGGAACCGTCCATTCGAAGGCTGTCCGCAGATTTTTGTTTCGTAATTTTCGGACTTCCACACAGGCCGATAGGGGCGTTTGAACGAGGGACGCCGTTTTCCGGACTTGTCGAATTTGACAGCCAAAAGTGTATTTTAATTTTTCGGAGGGTCAAACGGCCTCGGATTGGCGCGATTCCTGCGCCATCGGAACCGTCCATTCGAAGGCTGTCCGCAGATTTTTGTTTCGTAATTTTCGGACTTCCACACAGGCCGATAGGGGCGTTTGAACGAGGGACGCCGTTTTCCGGACTTGTCGAATTCGACAGCCAAAAGTGTATTTTAATTTTTCGGAGGGTCAAACGGCCTCGGATTGGCGCGATTCCTGCGCCATCGGAACCGTCCATTCGAAGGCTGTCTGCAGATTTTTGTTTCGTAATTTTCGGACTTCCACACAGGCCGATAGGGGCGTTTGAACGAGGGACGCCGTTTTCCGGACTTGTCGAATTCGACACCCATCGGGTCTTTTAATTTTTCGGAGGGTCAAACGGCCTCGGATTGGCGCGATTCCTGCGCCATCGGAACCGTCCATTCGAAGGCTGTCCGCAGATTTTTGTTTCGTAATTTTCGGACTTCCACACAGGCCGATAGGGGCGTTTGAACGAGGGACGCCGTTTTCCGGACTTGTCGAATTTGACAGCCAAAAGTGTATTTTAATTTTTCGGAGGGTCAAACGGCCTCGGATTGGCGCGATTCCTGCGCCATCGGAACCGTCCATTCGAAGGCTGTCCGCAGATTTTTGTTTCGTAATTTTCGGAATTCCACACAGGCCGATAGGCGCGTTTGAACGAGGGACGCCGTTTTCCGGACTTGTCGAATTCGACAGCCAAAAGTGTATTTTAATTTTTCGGAGGGTCAAACGGCCTCGGATTGGCGCGATTCCTGCGCCATCGGAACCGTCCATTCGAAGGCTGTCCGCAGATTTTTGTTTCGTAATTTTCGGACTTCCACACAGGCCGATAGGCGCGTTTGAACGAGGGACGCCGTTTTCCGGACTTGTCGAATTCGACAGCCAAAAGTGTATTTTAATTTTTCGGAGGGTCAAACGGCCTCGGATTGGCGCGATTCTTGCGTCATCGGAACCGTCCATTCGAAGGCTTTCCGCAGATTTTTGTTTCGTAATTTTCGGACTTCCCCACAGGCCGATAGGGGCGTTTGAACGAGGGACGCCGTTTTCCGGACTTGTCGAATTCGACAGCCATCGGGTCTTTTAATTTTTCGGAGGCTCAAACGGCCTCGGATTGGCGCGATTCCTGCGCCATCGGAACCGTCCATTCGAAGGCTGTCCGCAGATTTTTGTTTCGTAATTTTCGGACTTCCACACAGGCCGATAGGGGCGTTTGAACGAGGGACGCCGTTTTCCGGACTTGTCGAATTCGACAGCCATCGGGTCTTTTAATTTTTCGGAGGGTCAAACGGCCTCGGATTGGCGCGATTCCTGCGCCATCGGAACCGTCCATTCGAAGGCTGTCCGCAGATTTTTGTTTCGTAATTTTCGGACTTCCACACAGGCCGATAGGGGCGTTTGAACGAGGGACGCCGTTTTCCGGACTTGTCGAATTCGACAGCCAAAAGTGTATTTTAATTTTTCGGAGGGTCAAACGGCCTCGGATTGGCGCGATTCCTGCGCCATCGGAACCGTCCATTCGAAGGCTGTCCGCAGATTTTTGTTTCGTAATTTTCGGAATTCCACACAGGCCGATAGGGGCGTTTGAACGAGGGACGCCGTTTTCCGGACTTGTCGAATTCGACAGCCAAAAGTGTATTTTAATTTTTCGGAGGGTCAAACGGCCTCGGATTGGCGCGATTCCTGCGCCATCGGAACCGTCCATTCGAAGGCTGTCCGCAGATTTTTGTTTCGTAATTTTCGGAATTCCACACAGGCCGATAGGCGCGTTTGAACGAGGGACGCCGTTTTCCGGACTTGTCGAATTCGACAGCCAAAAGTGTATTTTAATTTTTCGGAGGGTCAAACGGCCTCGGATTGGCGCGATTCCTGCGCCATCGGAACCGTCCATTCGAAGGCTGTCCGCAGATTTTTGTTTCGTAATTTTCGGACTTCCACACAGGCCGATAGGCGCGTTTGAACGAGGGACGCCGTTTTCCGGACTTGTCGAATTCGACAGCCAAAAGTGTATTTTAATTTTTCGGAGGGTCAAACGGCCTCGGATTGGCGCGATTCTTGCGTCATCGGAACCGTCCATTCGAAGGCTGTCCGCAGATTTTTGTTTCGTAATTTTCGGAATTCCACACAGGCCGATAGGGGCGTTTGAACGAGGGACGCCGTTTTCCGGACTTGTCGAATTCGACAGCCAAAAGTGTATTTTAATTTTTCGGAGGGTCAAACGGCCTCGGATTGGCGCGATTCCTGCGCCATCGGAACCGTCCATTCGAAGGCTGTCCGCAGATTTTTGTTTCGTAATTTTCGGACTTCCACACAGGCCGATAGGCGCGTTTGAACGAGGGACGCCGTTTTCCGGACTTGTCGAATTCGACAGCCAAAAGTGTATTTTAATTTTTCGGAGGGTCAAACGGCCTCGGATTGGCGCGATTCTTGCGTCATCGGAACCGTCCATTCGAAGGCTTTCCGCAGATTTTTGTTTCGTAATTTTCGGACTTCCCCACAGGCCGATAGGGGCGTTTGAACGAGGGACGCCGTTTTCCGGACTTGTCGAATTCGACACCCATCGGGTCTTTTAATTTTTCGGAGGGTCAAACGGCCTCGGATTGGCGCGATTCCTGCGCCATCGGAACCGTCCATTCGAAGGCTGTCCGCAGATTTTTGTTTCGTAATTTTCGGACTTCCACACAGGCCGATAGGGGCGTTTGAACGAGGGACGCCGTTTTCCGGACTTGTCGAATTCGACAGCCAAAAGTGTATTTTAATTTTTCGGAGGGTCAAACGGCCTCGGATTGGCGCGATTCCTGCGCCATCGGAACCGTCCATTCGAAGGCTGTCCGCAGATTTTTGTTTCGTAATTTTCGGACTTCCACACAGGCCGATAGGCGCGTTTGAACGAGGGACGCCGTTTTCCGGACTTGTCGAATTCGACAGCCAAAAGTGTATTTTAATTTTTCGGAGGGTCAAACGGCCTCGGATTGGCGCGATTCCTGCGCCATCGGAACCGTCCATTCGAAGGCTGTCCGCAGATTTTTGTTTCGTAATTTTCGGACTTCCACACAGGCCGATAGGGGCGTTTGAACGAGGGACGCCGTTTTCCGGACTTGTCGAATTCGACAGCCAAAAGTGTATTTTAATTTTTCGGAGGGTCAAACGGCCTCGGATTGGCGCGATTCCTGCGCCATCGGAACCGTCCATTCGAAGGCTGTCCGCAGATTTTTGTTTCGTAATTTTCGGACTTCCACACAGGCCGATAGGGGCGTTTGAACGAGGGACGCCGTTTTCCGGACTTGTCGAATTCGACAGCCAAAAGTGTATTTTAATTTTTCGGAGGGTCAAACGGCCTCGGATTGGCGCGATTCCTGCGCCATCGGAACCGTCCATTCGAAGGCTGTCCGCAGATTTTTGTTTCGTAATTTTCGGACTTCAGTACAGGCCGATAGGCGCGTTTGAACGAGGGACGCCGTTTTCCGGACTTGTCGAATTTGACAGCCAAAAGTGTATTTTAATTTTTCGGAGGGTCAAACGGCCTCGGATTGGCGCGATTCCTGCGCCATCGGAACCGTCCATTCGAAGGCTGTCCGCAGATTTTTGTTTCGTAATTTTCGGAATTCCACACAGGCCGATAGGGGCGTTTGAACGAGGGACGCCGTTTTCCGGACTTGTCGAATTCGACAGCCAAAAGTGTATTTTAATTTTTCGGAGGGTCAAACGGCCTCGGATTGGCGCGATTCCTGCGCCATCGGAACCGTCCATTCGAAGGCTGTCCGCAGATTTTTGTTTCGTAATTTTCGGACTTCCACACAGGCCGATAGGCGCGTTTGAACGAGGGACGCCGTTTTCCGGACTTGTCGAATTCGACAGCCAAAAGTGTATTTTAATTTTTCGGAGGGTCAAACGGCCTCGGATTGGCGCGATTCCTGCGCCATCGGAACCGTCCATTCGAAGGCTGTCCGCAGATTTTTGTTTCGTAATTTTCGGACTTCCACACAGGCCGATAGGGGCGTTTGAACGAGGGACGCCGTTTTCCGGACTTGTCGAATTCGACACCCATCGGGTCTTTTAATTTTTCGGAGGGTCAAACGGCCTCGGATTGGCGCGATTCCTGCGCCATCGGAACCGTCCATTCGAAGGCTGTCTGCAGATTTTTGTTTCGTAATTTTCGGACTTCCACACAGGCCGATAGGGGCGTTTGAACGAGGGACGCCGTTTTCCGGACTTGTCGAATTCGACACCCATCGGGTCTTTTAATTTTTCGGAGGGTCAAACGGCCTCGGATTGGCGCGATTCCTGCGCCATCGGAACCGTCCATTCGAAGGCTGTCCGCAGATTTTTGTTTCGTAATTTTCGGACTTCCACACAGGCCGATAGGGGCGTTTGAACGAGGGACGCCGTTTTCCGGACTTGTCGAATTCGACAGCCAAAAGTGTATTTTAATTTTTCGGAGGGTCAAACGGCCTCGGATTGGCGCGATTCCTGCGCCATCGGAACCGTCCATTCGAAGGCTGTCCGCAGATTTTTGTTTCGTAATTTTCGGACTTCCACACAGGCCGATAGGCGCGTTTGAACGAGGGACGCCGTTTTCCGGACTTGTCGAATTCGACAGCCAAAAGTGTATTTTAATTTTTCGGAGGGTCAAACGGCCTCGGATTGGCGCGATTCCTGCGCCATCGGAACCGTCCATTCGAAGGCTGTCCGCAGATTTTTGTTTCGTAATTTTCGGACTTCCACACAGGCCGATAGGGGCGTTTGAACGAGGGACGCCGTTTTCCGGACTTGTCGAATTCGACAGCCAAAAGTGTATTTTAATTTTTCGGAGGCTCAAACGGCCTCGGATTGGCGCGATTCCTGCGCCATCGGAACCGTCCATTCGAAGGCTGTCCGCAGATTTTTGTTTCGTAATTTTCGGACTTCCACACAGGCCGATAGGGGCGTTTGAACGAGGGACGCCGTTTTCCGGACTTGTCGAATTCGACAGCCAAAAGTGTATTTTAATTTTTCGGAGGGTCAAACGGCCTCGGATTGGCGCGATTCCTGCGCCATCGGAACCGTCCATTCGAAGGCTGTCCGCAGATTTTTGTTTCGTAATTTTCGGACTTCCACACAGGCCGATAGGCGCGTTTGAACGAGGGACGCCGTTTTCCGGACTTGTCGAATTCGACAGCCAAAAGTGTATTTTAATTTTTCGGAGGGTCAAACGGCCTCGGATTGGCGCGATTCCTGCGCCATCGGAACCGTCCATTCGAAGGCTGTCCGCAGATTTTTGTTTCGTAATTTTCGGACTTCAGTACAGGCCGATAGGCGCGTTTGAACGAGGGACGCCGTTTTCCGGACTTGTCGAATTCGACAGCCAAAAGTGTATTTTAATTTTTCGGAGGGTCAAACGGCCTCGGATTGGCGCGATTCCTGCGCCATCGGAACCGTCCATTCGAAGGCTGTCCGCAGATTTTTGTTTCGTAATTTTCGGACTTCAGTACAGGCCGATAGGCGCGTTTGAACGAGGGACGCCGTTTTCCGGACTTGTCGAATTCGACAGCCAAAAGTGTATTTTAATTTTTCGGAGGGTCAAACGGCCTCGGATTGGCGCGATTCCTGCGCCATCGGAACCGTCCATTCGAAGGCTGTCCGCAGATTTTTGTTTCGTAATTTTCGGACTTCAGTACAGGCCGATAGGCGCGTTTGAACGAGGGACGCCGTTTTCCGGACTTGTCGAATTTGACAGCCAAAAGTGTATTTTAATTTTTCGGAGGGTCAAACGGCCTCGGATTGGCGCGATTCCTGCGCCATCGGAACCGTCCATTCGAAGGCTGTCCGCAGATTTTTGTTTCGTAATTTTCGGAATTCCACACAGGCCGATAGGGGCGTTTGAACGAGGGACGCCGTTTTCCGGACTTGTCGAATTCGACAGCCAAAAGTGTATTTTAATTTTTCGGAGGGTCAAACGGCCTCGGATTGGCGCGATTCCTGCGCCATCGGAACCGTCCATTCGAAGGCTGTCCGCAGATTTTTGTTTCGTAATTTTCGGACTTCCACACAGGCCGATAGGCGCGTTTGAACGAGGGACGCCGTTTTCCGGACTTGTCGAATTCGACAGCCAAAAGTGTATTTTAATTTTTCGGAGGGTCAAACGGCCTCGGATTGGCGCGATTCCTGCGCCATCGGAACCGTCCATTCGAAGGCTGTCCGCAGATTTTTGTTTCGTAATTTTCGGACTTCCACACAGGCCGATAGGGGCGTTTGAACGAGGGACGCCGTTTTCCGGACTTGTCGAATTCGACACCCATCGGGTCTTTTAATTTTTCGGAGGGTCAAACGGCCTCGGATTGGCGCGATTCCTGCGCCATCGGAACCGTCCATTCGAAGGCTGTCTGCAGATTTTTGTTTCGTAATTTTCGGACTTCCACACAGGCCGATAGGGGCGTTTGAACGAGGGACGCCGTTTTCCGGACTTGTCGAATTCGACACCCATCGGGTCTTTTAATTTTTCGGAGGGTCAAACGGCCTCGGATTGGCGCGATTCCTGCGCCATCGGAACCGTCCATTCGAAGGCTGTCCGCAGATTTTTGTTTCGTAATTTTCGGACTTCCACACAGGCCGATAGGGGCGTTTGAACGAGGGACGCCGTTTTCCGGACTTGTCGAATTCGACAGCCAAAAGTGTATTTTAATTTTTCGGAGGGTCAAACGGCCTCGGATTGGCGCGATTCCTGCGCCATCGGAACCGTCCATTCGAAGGCTGTCCGCAGATTTTTGTTTCGTAATTTTCGGACTTCCACACAGGCCGATAGGCGCGTTTGAACGAGGGACGCCGTTTTCCGGACTTGTCGAATTCGACAGCCAAAAGTGTATTTTAATTTTTCGGAGGGTCAAACGGCCTCGGATTGGCGCGATTCCTGCGCCATCGGAACCGTCCATTCGAAGGCTGTCCGCAGATTTTTGTTTCGTAATTTTCGGACTTCCACACAGGCCGATAGGGGCGTTTGAACGAGGGACGCCGTTTTCCGGACTTGTCGAATTCGACAGCCAAAAGTGTATTTTAATTTTTCGGAGGCTCAAACGGCCTCGGATTGGCGCGATTCCTGCGCCATCGGAACCGTCCATTCGAAGGCTGTCCGCAGATTTTTGTTTCGTAATTTTCGGACTTCCACACAGGCCGATAGGGGCGTTTGAACGAGGGACGCCGTTTTCCGGACTTGTCGAATTCGACAGCCAAAAGTGTATTTTAATTTTTCGGAGGGTCAAACGGCCTCGGATTGGCGCGATTCCTGCGCCATCGGAACCGTCCATTCGAAGGCTGTCCGCAGATTTTTGTTTCGTAATTTTCGGACTTCCACACAGGCCGATAGGCGCGTTTGAACGAGGGACGCCGTTTTCCGGACTTGTCGAATTCGACAGCCAAAAGTGTATTTTAATTTTTCGGAGGGTCAAACGGCCTCGGATTGGCGCGATTCCTGCGCCATCGGAACCGTCCATTCGAAGGCTGTCCGCAGATTTTTGTTTCGTAATTTTCGGACTTCAGTACAGGCCGATAGGCGCGTTTGAACGAGGGACGCCGTTTTCCGGACTTGTCGAATTTGACAGCCAAAAGTGTATTTTAATTTTTCGGAGGGTCAAACGGCCTCGGATTGGCGCGATTCCTGCGCCATCGGAACCGTCCATTCGAAGGCTGTCCGCAGATTTTTGTTTCGTAATTTTCGGAATTCCACACAGGCCGATAGGGGCGTTTGAACGAGGGACGCCGTTTTCCGGACTTGTCGAATTCGACAGCCAAAAGTGTATTTTAATTTTTCGGAGGGTCAAACGGCCTCGGATTGGCGCGATTCCTGCGCCATCGGAACCGTCCATTCGAAGGCTGTCCGCAGATTTTTGTTTCGTAATTTTCGGACTTCCACACAGGCCGATAGGCGCGTTTGAACGAGGGACGCCGTTTTCCGGACTTGTCGAATTCGACAGCCAAAAGTGTATTTTAATTTTTCGGAGGGTCAAACGGCCTCGGATTGGCGCGATTCCTGCGCCATCGGAACCGTCCATTCGAAGGCTGTCCGCAGATTTTTGTTTCGTAATTTTCGGACTTCCACACAGGCCGATAGGGGCGTTTGAACGAGGGACGCCGTTTTCCGGACTTGTCGAATTCGACACCCATCGGGTCTTTTAATTTTTCGGAGGGTCAAACGGCCTCGGATTGGCGCGATTCCTGCGCCATCGGAACCGTCCATTCGAAGGCTGTCTGCAGATTTTTGTTTCGTAATTTTCGGACTTCCACACAGGCCGATAGGGGCGTTTGAACGAGGGACGCCGTTTTCCGGACTTGTCGAATTCGACACCCATCGGGTCTTTTAATTTTTCGGAGGGTCAAACGGCCTCGGATTGGCGCGATTCCTGCGCCATCGGAACCGTCCATTCGAAGGCTGTCCGCAGATTTTTGTTTCGTAATTTTCGGACTTCCACACAGGCCGATAGGGGCGTTTGAACGAGGGACGCCGTTTTCCGGACTTGTCGAATTTGACAGCCAAAAGTGTATTTTAATTTTTCGGAGGGTCAAACGGCCTCGGATTGGCGCGATTCCTGCGCCATCGGAACCGTCCATTCGAAGGCTGTCCGCAGATTTTTGTTTCGTAATTTTCGGAATTCCACACAGGCCGATAGGCGCGTTTGAACGAGGGACGCCGTTTTCCGGACTTGTCGAATTCGACAGCCAAAAGTGTATTTTAATTTTTCGGAGGGTCAAACGGCCTCGGATTGGCGCGATTCCTGCGCCATCGGAACCGTCCATTCGAAGGCTGTCCGCAGATTTTTGTTTCGTAATTTTCGGACTTCCACACAGGCCGATAGGCGCGTTTGAACGAGGGACGCCGTTTTCCGGACTTGTCGAATTCGACAGCCAAAAGTGTATTTTAATTTTTCGGAGGGTCAAACGGCCTCGGATTGGCGCGATTCTTGCGTCATCGGAACCGTCCATTCGAAGGCTTTCCGCAGATTTTTGTTTCGTAATTTTCGGACTTCCCCACAGGCCGATAGGGGCGTTTGAACGAGGGACGCCGTTTTCCGGACTTGTCGAATTCGACAGCCATCGGGTCTTTTAATTTTTCGGAGGCTCAAACGGCCTCGGATTGGCGCGATTCCTGCGCCATCGGAACCGTCCATTCGAAGGCTGTCCGCAGATTTTTGTTTCGTAATTTTCGGACTTCCACACAGGCCGATAGGGGCGTTTGAACGAGGGACGCCGTTTTCCGGACTTGTCGAATTCGACAGCCATCGGGTCTTTTAATTTTTCGGAGGGTCAAACGGCCTCGGATTGGCGCGATTCCTGCGCCATCGGAACCGTCCATTCGAAGGCTGTCCGCAGATTTTTGTTTCGTAATTTTCGGACTTCCACACAGGCCGATAGGGGCGTTTGAACGAGGGACGCCGTTTTCCGGACTTGTCGAATTCGACAGCCAAAAGTGTATTTTAATTTTTCGGAGGGTCAAACGGCCTCGGATTGGCGCGATTCCTGCGCCATCGGAACCGTCCATTCGAAGGCTGTCCGCAGATTTTTGTTTCGTAATTTTCGGACTTCCACACAGGCCGATAGGGGCGTTTGAACGAGGGACGCCGTTTTCCGGACTTGTCGAATTCGACAGCCAAAAGTGTATTTTAATTTTTCGGAGGCTCAAACGGCCTCGGATTGGCGCGATTCCTGCGCCATCGGAACCGTCCATTCGAAGGCTGTCCGCAGATTTTTGTTTCGTAATTTTCGGACTTCCACACAGGCCGATAGGGGCGTTTGAACGAGGGACGCCGTTTTCCGGACTTGTCGAATTCGACAGCCAAAAGTGTATTTTAATTTTTCGGAGGGTCAAACGGCCTCGGATTGGCGCGATTCCTGCGCCATCGGAACCGTCCATTCGAAGGCTGTCCGCAGATTTTTGTTTCGTAATTTTCGGACTTCCACACAGGCCGATAGGCGCGTTTGAACGAGGGACGCCGTTTTCCGGACTTGTCGAATTCGACAGCCAAAAGTGTATTTTAATTTTTCGGAGGGTCAAACGGCCTAGGATTGGCGCGATTCCTGCGCCATCGGAACCGTCCATTCGAAGGCTGTCCGCAGATTTTTGTTTCGTAATTTTCGGACTTCAGTACAGGCCGATAGGCGCGTTTGAACGAGGGACGCCGTTTTCCGGACTTGTCGAATTTGACAGCCAAAAGTGTATTTTAATTTTTCGGAGGGTCAAACGGCCTCGGATTGGCGCGATTCCTGCGCCATCGGAACCGTCCATTCGAAGGCTGTCCGCAGATTTTTGTTTCGTAATTTTCGGAATTCCACACAGGCCGATAGGGGCGTTTGAACGAGGGACGCCGTTTTCCGGACTTGTCGAATTCGACAGCCAAAAGTGTATTTTAATTTTTCGGAGGGTCAAACGGCCTCGGATTGGCGCGATTCCTGCGCCATCGGAACCGTCCATTCGAAGGCTGTCCGCAGATTTTTGTTTCGTAATTTTCGGACTTCCACACAGGCCGATAGGCGCGTTTGAACGAGGGACGCCGTTTTCCGGACTTGTCGAATTCGACAGCCAAAAGTGTATTTTAATTTTTCGGAGGGTCAAACGGCCTCGGATTGGCGCGATTCCTGCGCCATCGGAACCGTCCATTCGAAGGCTGTCCGCAGATTTTTGTTTCGTAATTTTCGGACTTCCACACAGGCCGATAGGGGCGTTTGAACGAGGGACGCCGTTTTCCGGACTTGTCGAATTCGACACCCATCGGGTCTTTTAATTTTTCGGAGGGTCAAACGGCCTCGGATTGGCGCGATTCCTGCGCCATCGGAACCGTCCATTCGAAGGCTGTCTGCAGATTTTTGTTTCGTAATTTTCGGACTTCCACACAGGCCGATAGGGGCGTTTGAACGAGGGACGCCGTTTTCCGGACTTGTCGAATTCGACACCCATCGGGTCTTTTAATTTTTCGGAGGGTCAAACGGCCTCGGATTGGCGCGATTCCTGCGCCATCGGAACCGTCCATTCGAAGGCTGTCCGCAGATTTTTGTTTCGTAATTTTCGGACTTCCACACAGGCCGATAGGGGCGTTTGAACGAGGGACGCCGTTTTCCGGACTTGTCGAATTTGACAGCCAAAAGTGTATTTTAATTTTTCGGAGGGTCAAACGGCCTCGGATTGGCGCGATTCCTGCGCCATCGGAACCGTCCATTCGAAGGCTGTCCGCAGATTTTTGTTTCGTAATTTTCGGAATTCCACACAGGCCGATAGGCGCGTTTGAACGAGGGACGCCGTTTTCCGGACTTGTCGAATTCGACAGCCAAAAGTGTATTTTAATTTTTCGGAGGGTCAAACGGCCTCGGATTGGCGCGATTCCTGCGCCATCGGAACCGTCCATTCGAAGGCTGTCCGCAGATTTTTGTTTCGTAATTTTCGGACTTCCACACAGGCCGATAGGCGCGTTTGAACGAGGGACGCCGTTTTCCGGACTTGTCGAATTCGACAGCCAAAAGTGTATTTTAATTTTTCGGAGGGTCAAACGGCCTCGGATTGGCGCGATTCCTGCGCCATCGGAACCGTCCATTCGAAGGCTGTCCGCAGATTTTTGTTTCGTAATTTTCGGACTTCCACACAGGCCGATAGGCGCGTTTGAACGAGGGACGCCGTTTTCCGGACTTGTCGAATTCGACAGCCAAAAGTGTATTTTAATTTTTCGGAGGGTCAAACGGCCTCGGATTGGCGCGATTCTTGCGTCATCGGAACCGTCCATTCGAAGGCTTTCCGCAGATTTTTGTTTCGTAATTTTCGGACTTCCCCACAGGCCGATAGGGGCGTTTGAACGAGGGACGCCGTTTTCCGGACTTGTCGAATTCGACAGCCATCGGGTCTTTTAATTTTTCGGAGGCTCAAACGGCCTCGGATTGGCGCGATTCCTGCGCCATCGGAACCGTCCATTCGAAGGCTGTCCGCAGATTTTTGTTTCGTAATTTTCGGACTTCCACACAGGCCGATAGGGGCGTTTGAACGAGGGACGCCGTTTTCCGGACTTGTCGAATTCGACAGCCATCGGGTCTTTTAATTTTTCGGAGGGTCAAACGGCCTCGGATTGGCGCGATTCCTGCGCCATCGGAACCGTCCATTCGAAGGCTGTCCGCAGATTTTTGTTTCGTAATTTTCGGACTTCCACACAGGCCGATAGGGGCGTTTGAACGAGGGACGCCGTTTTCCGGACTTGTCGAATTCGACAGCCAAAAGTGTATTTTAATTTTTCGGAGGGTCAAACGGCCTCGGATTGGCGCGATTCCTGCGCCATCGGAACCGTCCATTCGAAGGCTGTCCGCAGATTTTTGTTTCGTAATTTTCGGAATTCCACACAGGCCGATAGGGGCGTTTGAACGAGGGACGCCGTTTTCCGGACTTGTCGAATTCGACAGCCAAAAGTGTATTTTAATTTTTCGGAGGGTCAAACGGCCTCGGATTGGCGCGATTCCTGCGCCATCGGAACCGTCCATTCGAAGGCTGTCCGCAGATTTTTGTTTCGTAATTTTCGGACTTCCACACAGGCCGATAGGCGCGTTTGAACGAGGGACGCCGTTTTCCGGACTTGTCGAATTCGACAGCCAAAAGTGTATTTTAATTTTTCGGAGGCTCAAACGGCCTCGGATTGGCGCGATTCCTGCGCCATCGGAACCGTCCATTCGAAGGCTGTCCGCAGATTTTTGTTTCGTAATTTTCGGACTTCCACACAGGCCGATAGGGGCGTTTGAACGAGGGACGCCGTTTTCCGGACTTGTCGAATTCGACAGCCAAAAGTGTATTTTAATTTTTCGGAGGGTCAAACGGCCTCGGATTGGCGCGATTCCTGCGCCATCGGAACCGTCCATTCGAAGGCTGTCCGCAGATTTTTGTTTCGTAATTTTCGGACTTCCACACAGGCCGATAGGGGCGTTTGAACGAGGGACGCCGTTTTCCGGACTTGTCGAATTCGACACCCATCGGGTCTTTTAATTTTTCGGAGGGTCAAACGGCCTCGGATTGGCGCGATTCCTGCGCCATCGGAACCGTCCATTCGAAGGCTGTCTGCAGATTTTTGTTTCGTAATTTTCGGACTTCCACACAGGCCGATAGGGGCGTTTGAACGAGGGACGCCGTTTTCCGGACTTGTCGAATTCGACACCCATCGGGTCTTTTAATTTTTCGGAGGGTCAAACGGCCTCGGATTGGCGCGATTCCTGCGCCATCGGAACCGTCCATTCGAAGGCTGTCCGCAGATTTTTGTTTCGTAATTTTCGGACTTCCACACAGGCCGATAGGGGCGTTTGAACGAGGGACGCCGTTTTCCGGACTTGTCGAATTCGACAGCCAAAAGTGTATTTTAATTTTTCGGAGGGTCAAACGGCCTCGGATTGGCGCGATTCCTGCGCCATCGGAACCGTCCATTCGAAGGCTGTCCGCAGATTTTTGTTTCGTAATTTTCGGACTTCCACACAGGCCGATAGGCGCGTTTGAACGAGGGACGCCGTTTTCCGGACTTGTCGAATTCGACAGCCAAAAGTGTATTTTAATTTTTCGGAGGCTCAAACGGCCTCGGATTGGCGCGATTCCTGCGCCATCGGAACCGTCCATTCGAAGGCTGTCCGCAGATTTTTGTTTCGTAATTTTCGGACTTCCACACAGGCCGATAGGGGCGTTTGAACGAGGGACGCCGTTTTCCGGACTTGTCGAATTCGACAGCCAAAAGTGTATTTTAATTTTTCGGAGGGTCAAACGGCCTCGGATTGGCGCGATTCCTGCGCCATCGGAACCGTCCATTCGAAGGCTGTCCGCAGATTTTTGTTTCGTAATTTTCGGACTTCCACACAGGCCGATAGGGGCGTTTGAACGAGGGACGCCGTTTTCCGGACTTGTCGAATTCGACACCCATCGGGTCTTTTAATTTTTCGGAGGGTCAAACGGCCTCGGATTGGCGCGATTCCTGCGCCATCGGAACCGTCCATTCGAAGGCTGTCTGCAGATTTTTGTTTCGTAATTTTCGGACTTCCACACAGGCCGATAGGGGCGTTTGAACGAGGGACGCCGTTTTCCGGACTTGTCGAATTCGACACCCATCGGGTCTTTTAATTTTTCGGAGGGTCAAACGGCCTCGGATTGGCGCGATTCCTGCGCCATCGGAACCGTCCATTCGAAGGCTGTCCGCAGATTTTTGTTTCGTAATTTTCGGACTTCCACACAGGCCGATAGGGGCGTTTGAACGAGGGACGCCGTTTTCCGGACTTGTCGAATTCGACAGCCAAAAGTGTATTTTAATTTTTCGGAGGGTCAAACGGCCTCGGATTGGCGCGATTCCTGCGCCATCGGAACCGTCCATTCGAAGGCTGTCCGCAGATTTTTGTTTCGTAATTTTCGGACTTCCACACAGGCCGATAGGGGCGTTTGAACGAGGGACGCCGTTTTCCGGACTTGTCGAATTCGACACCCATCGGGTCTTTTAATTTTTCGGAGGGTCAAACGGCCTCGGATTGGCGCGATTCCTGCGCCATCGGAACCGTCCATTCGAAGGCTGTCTGCAGATTTTTGTTTCGTAATTTTCGGACTTCCACACAGGCCGATAGGGGCGTTTGAACGAGGGACGCCGTTTTCCGGACTTGTCGAATTCGACAGCCATCGGGTCTTTTAATTTTTCGGAGGGTCAAACGGCCTCGGATTGGCGCGATTCCTGCGCCATCGGAACCGTCCATTCGAAGGCTGTCCGCAGATTTTTGTTTCGTAATTTTCGGACTTCCACACAGGCCGATAGGGGCGTTTGAACGAGGGACGCCGTTTTCCGGACTTGTCGAATTTGACAGCCAAAAGTGTATTTTAATTTTTCGGAGGGTCAAACGGCCTCGGATTGGCGCGATTCCTGCGCCATCGGAACCGTCCATTCGAAGGCTGTCCGCAGATTTTTGTTTCGTAATTTTCGGAATTCCACACAGGCCGATAGGCGCGTTTGAACGAGGGACGCCGTTTTCCGGACTTGTCGAATTCGACAGCCAAAAGTGTATTTTAATTTTTCGGAGGGTCAAACGGCCTCGGATTGGCGCGATTCCTGCGCCATCGGAACCGTCCATTCGAAGGCTGTCCGCAGATTTTTGTTTCGTAATTTTCGGACTTCCACACAGGCCGATAGGCGCGTTTGAACGAGGGACGCCGTTTTCCGGACTTGTCGAATTCGACAGCCAAAAGTGTATTTTAATTTTTCGGAGGGTCAAACGGCCTCGGATTGGCGCGATTCTTGCGTCATCGGAACCGTCCATTCGAAGGCTTTCCGCAGATTTTTGTTTCGTAATTTTCGGACTTCCCCACAGGCCGATAGGGGCGTTTGAACGAGGGACGCCGTTTTCCGGACTTGTCGAATTCGACAGCCATCGGGTCTTTTAATTTTTCGGAGGCTCAAACGGCCTCGGATTGGCGCGATTCCTGCGCCATCGGAACCGTCCATTCGAAGGCTTTCCGCAGATTTTTGTTTCGTAATTTTCGGACTTCCACACAGGCCGATAGGGGCGTTTGAACGAGGGACGCCGTTTTCCGGACTTGTCGAATTCGACACCCATCGGGTCTTTTAATTTTTCGGAGGGTCAAACGGCCTCGGATTGGCGCGATTCCTGCGCCATCGGAACCGTCCATTCGAAGGCTGTCTGCAGATTTTTGTTTCGTAATTTTCGGACTTCCACACAGGCCGATAGGGGCGTTTGAACGAGGGACGCCGTTTTCCGGACTTGTCGAATTCGACAGCCATCGGGTCTTTTAATTTTTCGGAGGGTCAAACGGCCTCGGATTGGCGCGATTCCTGCGCCATCGGAACCGTCCATTCGAAGGCTGTCCGCAGATTTTTGTTTCGTAATTTTCGGACTTCCACACAGGCCGATAGGGGCGTTTGAACGAGGGACGCCGTTTTCCGGACTTGTCGAATTTGACAGCCAAAAGTGTATTTTAATTTTTCGGAGGGTCAAACGGCCTCGGATTGGCGCGATTCCTGCGCCATCGGAACCGTCCATTCGAAGGCTGTCCGCAGATTTTTGTTTCGTAATTTTCGGAATTCCACACAGGCCGATAGGCGCGTTTGAACGAGGGACGCCGTTTTCCGGACTTGTCGAATTCGACAGCCAAAAGTGTATTTTAATTTTTCGGAGGGTCAAACGGCCTCGGATTGGCGCGATTCCTGCGCCATCGGAACCGTCCATTCGAAGGCTGTCCGCAGATTTTTGTTTCGTAATTTTCGGACTTCCACACAGGCCGATAGGCGCGTTTGAACGAGGGACGCCGTTTTCCGGACTTGTCGAATTCGACAGCCAAAAGTGTATTTTAATTTTTCGGAGGGTCAAACGGCCTCGGATTGGCGCGATTCTTGCGTCATCGGAACCGTCCATTCGAAGGCTTTCCGCAGATTTTTGTTTCGTAATTTTCGGACTTCCCCACAGGCCGATAGGGGCGTTTGAACGAGGGACGCCGTTTTCCGGACTTGTCGAATTCGACAGCCATCGGGTCTTTTAATTTTTCGGAGGCTCAAACGGCCTCGGATTGGCGCGATTCCTGCGCCATCGGAACCGTCCATTCGAAGGCTGTCCGCAGATTTTTGTTTCGTAATTTTCGGACTTCCACACAGGCCGATAGGGGCGTTTGAACGAGGGACGCCGTTTTCCGGACTTGTCGAATTCGACAGCCATCGGGTCTTTTAATTTTTCGGAGGGTCAAACGGCCTCGGATTGGCGCGATTCCTGCGCCATCGGAACCGTCCATTCGAAGGCTGTCCGCAGATTTTTGTTTCGTAATTTTCGGACTTCCACACAGGCCGATAGGGGCGTTTGAACGAGGGACGCCGTTTTCCGGACTTGTCGAATTCGACAGCCAAAAGTGTATTTTAATTTTTCGGAGGGTCAAACGGCCTCGGATTGGCGCGATTCCTGCGCCATCGGAACCGTCCATTCGAAGGCTGTCCGCAGATTTTTGTTTCGTAATTTTCGGAATTCCACACAGGCCGATAGGGGCGTTTGAACGAGGGACGCCGTTTTCCGGACTTGTCGAATTCGACAGCCAAAAGTGTATTTTAATTTTTCGGAGGGTCAAACGGCCTCGGATTGGCGCGATTCCTGCGCCATCGGAACCGTCCATTCGAAGGCTGTCCGCAGATTTTTGTTTCGTAATTTTCGGACTTCCACACAGGCCGATAGGCGCGTTTGAACGAGGGACGCCGTTTTCCGGACTTGTCGAATTCGACAGCCAAAAGTGTATTTTAATTTTTCGGAGGCTCAAACGGCCTCGGATTGGCGCGATTCCTGCGCCATCGGAACCGTCCATTCGAAGGCTGTCCGCAGATTTTTGTTTCGTAATTTTCGGACTTCCACACAGGCCGATAGGGGCGTTTGAACGAGGGACGCCGTTTTCCGGACTTGTCGAATTCGACAGCCAAAAGTGTATTTTAATTTTTCGGAGGGTCAAACGGCCTCGGATTGGCGCGATTCCTGCGCCATCGGAACCGTCCATTCGAAGGCTGTCCGCAGATTTTTGTTTCGTAATTTTCGGACTTCCACACAGGCCGATAGGCGCGTTTGAACGAGGGACGCCGTTTTCCGGACTTGTCGAATTCGACAGCCAAAAGTGTATTTTAATTTTTCGGAGGGTCAAACGGCCTCGGATTGGCGCGATTCCTGCGCCATCGGAACCGTCCATTCGAAGGCTGTCCGCAGATTTTTGTTTCGTAATTTTCGGACTTCCACACAGGCCGATAGGCGCGTTTGAACGAGGGACGCCGTTTTCCGGACTTGTCGAATTCGACAGCCAAAAGTGTATTTTAATTTTTCGGAGGGTCAAACGGCCTCGGATTGGCGCGATTCTTGCGTCATCGGAACCGTCCATTCGAAGGCTTTCCGCAGATTTTTGTTTCGTAATTTTCGGACTTCCCCACAGGCCGATAGGGGCGTTTGAACGAGGGACGCCGTTTTCCGGACTTGTCGAATTCGACAGCCAAAAGTGTATTTTAATTTTTCGGAGGGTCAAACGGCCTCGGATTGGCGCGATTCCTGCGCCATCGGAACCGTCCATTCGAAGGCTGTCTGCAGATTTTTGTTTCGTAATTTTCGGACTTCCACACAGGCCGATAGGGGCGTTTGAACGAGGGACGCCGTTTTCCGGACTTGTCGAATTCGACACCCATCGGGTCTTTTAATTTTTCGGAGGGTCAAACGGCCTCGGATTGGCGCGATTCCTGCGCCATCGGAACCGTCCATTCGAAGGCTGTCCGCAGATTTTTGTTTCGTAATTTTCGGACTTCCACACAGGCCGATAGGGGCGTTTGAACGAGGGACGCCGTTTTCCGGACTTGTCGAATTTGACAGCCAAAAGTGTATTTTAATTTTTCGGAGGGTCAAACGGCCTCGGATTGGCGCGATTCCTGCGCCATCGGAACCGTCCATTCGAAGGCTGTCCGCAGATTTTTGTTTCGTAATTTTCGGAATTCCACACAGGCCGATAGGCGCGTTTGAACGAGGGACGCCGTTTTCCGGACTTGTCGAATTCGACAGCCAAAAGTGTATTTTAATTTTTCGGAGGGTCAAACGGCCTCGGATTGGCGCGATTCCTGCGCCATCGGAACCGTCCATTCGAAGGCTGTCCGCAGATTTTTGTTTCGTAATTTTCGGACTTCCACACAGGCCGATAGGCGCGTTTGAACGAGGGACGCCGTTTTCCGGACTTGTCGAATTCGACAGCCAAAAGTGTATTTTAATTTTTCGGAGGGTCAAACGGCCTCGGATTGGCGCGATTCTTGCGTCATCGGAACCGTCCATTCGAAGGCTTTCCGCAGATTTTTGTTTCGTAATTTTCGGACTTCCCCACAGGCCGATAGGGGCGTTTGAACGAGGGACGCCGTTTTCCGGACTTGTCGAATTCGACAGCCATCGGGTCTTTTAATTTTTCGGAGGCTCAAACGGCCTCGGATTGGCGCGATTCCTGCGCCATCGGAACCGTCCATTCGAAGGCTGTCCGCAGATTTTTGTTTCGTAATTTTCGGACTTCCACACAGGCCGATAGGGGCGTTTGAACGAGGGACGCCGTTTTCCGGACTTGTCGAATTCGACAGCCATCGGGTCTTTTAATTTTTCGGAGGGTCAAACGGCCTCGGATTGGCGCGATTCCTGCGCCATCGGAACCGTCCATTCGAAGGCTGTCCGCAGATTTTTGTTTCGTAATTTTCGGACTTCCACACAGGCCGATAGGGGCGTTTGAACGAGGGACGCCGTTTTCCGGACTTGTCGAATTCGACACCCATCGGGTCTTTTAATTTTTCGGAGGGTCAAACGGCCTCGGATTGGCGCGATTCCTGCGCCATCGGAACCGTCCATTCGAAGGCTGTCTGCAGATTTTTGTTTCGTAATTTTCGGACTTCCACACAGGCCGATAGGGGCGTTTGAACGAGGGACGCCGTTTTCCGGACTTGTCGAATTCGACAGCCAAAAGTGTATTTTAATTTTTCGGAGGGTCAAACGGCCTCGGATTGGCGCGATTCCTGCGCCATCGGAACCGTCCATTCGAAGGCTGTCCGCAGATTTTTGTTTCGTAATTTTCGGACTTCCACACAGGCCGATAGGCGCGTTTGAACGAGGGACGCCGTTTTCCGGACTTGTCGAATTCGACAGCCAAAAGTGTATTTTAATTTTTCGGAGGGTCAAACGGCCTCGGATTGGCGCGATTCCTGCGCCATCGGAACCGTCCATTCGAAGGCTGTCCGCAGATTTTTGTTTCGTAATTTTCGGACTTCCACACAGGCCGATAGGCGCGTTTGAACGAGGGACGCCGTTTTCCGGACTTGTCGAATTCGACAGCCAAAAGTGTATTTTAATTTTTCGGAGGGTCAAACGGCCTCGGATTGGCGCGATTCTTGCGTCATCGGAACCGTCCATTCGAAGGCTTTCCGCAGATTTTTGTTTCGTAATTTTCGGACTTCCCCACAGGCCGATAGGGGCGTTTGAACGAGGGACGCCGTTTTCCGGACTTGTCGAATTCGACAGCCATCGGGTCTTTTAATTTTTCGGAGGCTCAAACGGCCTCGGATTGGCGCGATTCCTGCGCCATCGGAACCGTCCATTCGAAGGCTGTCCGCAGATTTTTGTTTCGTAATTTTCGGACTTCCACACAGGCCGATAGGGGCGTTTGAACGAGGGACGCCGTTTTCCGGACTTGTCGAATTCGACAGCCATCGGGTCTTTTAATTTTTCGGAGGGTCAAACGGCCTCGGATTGGCGCGATTCCTGCGCCATCGGAACCGTCCATTCGAAGGCTGTCCGCAGATTTTTGTTTCGTAATTTTCGGACTTCCACACAGGCCGATAGGGGCGTTTGAACGAGGGACGCCGTTTTCCGGACTTGTCGAATTCGACACCCATCGGGTCTTTTAATTTTTCGGAGGGTCAAACGGCCTCGGATTGGCGCGATTCCTGCGCCATCGGAACCGTCCATTCGAAGGCTGTCTGCAGATTTTTGTTTCGTAATTTTCGGACTTCCACACAGGCCGATAGGGGCGTTTGAACGAGGGACGCCGTTTTCCGGACTTGTCGAATTCGACAGCCAAAAGTGTATTTTAATTTTTCGGAGGGTCAAACGGCCTCGGATTGGCGCGATTCCTGCGCCATCGGAACCGTCCATTCGAAGGCTGTCCGCAGATTTTTGTTTCGTAATTTTCGGACTTCCACACAGGCCGATAGGCGCGTTTGAACGAGGGACGCCGTTTTCCGGACTTGTCGAATTCGACAGCCAAAAGTGTATTTTAATTTTTCGGAGGGTCAAACGGCCTCGGATTGGCGCGATTCCTGCGCCATCGGAACCGTCCATTCGAAGGCTGTCCGCAGATTTTTGTTTCGTAATTTTCGGACTTCCACACAGGCCGATAGGCGCGTTTGAACGAGGGACGCCGTTTTCCGGACTTGTCGAATTCGACAGCCAAAAGTGTATTTTAATTTTTCGGAGGGTCAAACGGCCTCGGATTGGCGCGATTCTTGCGTCATCGGAACCGTCCATTCGAAGGCTTTCCGCAGATTTTTGTTTCGTAATTTTCGGACTTCCCCACAGGCCGATAGGGGCGTTTGAACGAGGGACGCCGTTTTCCGGACTTGTCGAATTCGACAGCCATCGGGTCTTTTAATTTTTCGGAGGCTCAAACGGCCTCGGATTGGCGCGATTCCTGCGCCATCGGAACCGTCCATTCGAAGGCTGTCCGCAGATTTTTGTTTCGTAATTTTCGGACTTCCACACAGGCCGATAGGGGCGTTTGAACGAGGGACGCCGTTTTCCGGACTTGTCGAATTCGACAGCCATCGGGTCTTTTAATTTTTCGGAGGGTCAAACGGCCTCGGATTGGCGCGATTCCTGCGCCATCGGAACCGTCCATTCGAAGGCTGTCCGCAGATTTTTGTTTCGTAATTTTCGGACTTCCACACAGGCCGATAGGGGCGTTTGAACGAGGGACGCCGTTTTCCGGACTTGTCGAATTCGACAGCCAAAAGTGTATTTTAATTTTTCGGAGGGTCAAACGGCCTCGGATTGGCGCGATTCCTGCGCCATCGGAACCGTCCATTCGAAGGCTGTCCGCAGATTTTTGTTTCGTAATTTTCGGACTTCCACACAGGCCGATAGGCGCGTTTGAACGAGGGACGCCGTTTTCCGGACTTGTCGAATTCGACAGCCAAAAGTGTATTTTAATTTTTCGGAGGCTCAAACGGCCTCGGATTGGCGCGATTCCTGCGCCATCGGAACCGTCCATTCGAAGGCTGTCCGCAGATTTTTGTTTCGTAATTTTCGGACTTCCACACAGGCCGATAGGCGCGTTTGAACGAGGGACGCCGTTTTCCGGACTTGTCGAATTCGACAGCCAAAAGTGTATTTTAATTTTTCGGAGGCTCAAACGGCCTCGGATTGGCGCGATTCCTGCGCCATCGGAACCGTCCATTCGAAGGCTGTCCGCAGATTTTTGTTTCGTAATTTTCGGACTTCCACACAGGCCGATAGGCGCGTTTGAACGAGGGACGCCGTTTTCCGGACTTGTCGAATTCGACAGCCAAAAGTGTATTTTAATTTTTCGGAGGGTCAAACGGCCTCGGATTGGCGCGATTCTTGCGTCATCGGAACCGTCCATTCGAAGGCTTTCCGCAGATTTTTGTTTCGTAATTTTCGGACTTCCCCACAGGCCGATAGGGGCGTTTGAACGAGGGACGCCGTTTTCCGGACTTGTCGAATTCGACAGCCATCGGGTCTTTTAATTTTTCGGAGGGTCAAACGGCCTCGGATTGGCGCGATTCCTGCGCCATCGGAACCGTCCATTCGAAGGCTGTCCGCAGATTTTTGTTTCGTAATTTTCGGACTTCCACACAGGCCGATAGGGGCGTTTGAACGAGGGACGCCGTTTTCCGGACTTGTCGAATTCGACAGCCATCGGGTCTTTTAATTTTTCGGAGGGTCAAACGGCCTCGGATTGGCGCGATTCCTGCGCCATCGGAACCGTCCATTCGAAGGCTGTCCGCAGATTTTTGTTTCGTAATTTTCGGACTTCCACACAGGCCGATAGGCGCGTTTGAACGAGGGACGCCGTTTTCCGGACTTGTCGAATTCGACAGCCAAAAGTGTATTTTAATTTTTCGGAGGCTCAAACGGCCTCGGATTGGCGCGATTCCTGCGCCATCGGAACCGTCCATTCGAAGGCTGTCCGCAGATTTTTGTTTCGTAATTTTCGGACTTCCACACAGGCCGATAGGGGCGTTTGAACGAGGGACGCCGTTTTCCGGACTTGTCGAATTCGACAGCCAAAAGTGTATTTTAATTTTTCGGAGGCTCAAACGGCCTCGGATTGGCGCGATTCCTGCGCCATCGGAACCGTCCATTCGAAGGCTGTCCGCAGATTTTTGTTTCGTAATTTTCGGACTTCCACACAGGCCGATAGGGGCGTTTGAACGAGGGACGCCGTTTTCCGGACTTGTCGAATTCGACAGCCAAAAGTGTATTTTAATTTTTCGGAGGCTCAAACGGCCTCGGATTGGCGCGATTCCTGCGCCATCGGAACCGTCCATTCGAAGGCTGTCCGCAGATTTTTGTTTCGTAATTTTCGGACTTCCACACAGGCCGATAGGCGCGTTTGAACGAGGGACGCCGTTTTCCGGACTTGTCGAATTCGACAGCCAAAAGTGTATTTTAATTTTTCGGAGGCTCAAACGGCCTCGGATTGGCGCGATTCCTGCGCCATCGGAACCGTCCATTCGAAGGCTGTCCGCAGATTTTTGTTTCGTAATTTTCGGACTTCCACACAGGCCGATAGGGGCGTTTGAACGAGGGACGCCGTTTTCCGGACTTGTCGAATTCGACAGCCAAAAGTGTATTTTAATTTTTCGGAGGGTCAAACGGCCTCGGATTGGCGCGATTCCTGCGCCATCGGAACCGTCCATTCGAAGGCTGTCCGCAGATTTTTGTTTCGTAATTTTCGGACTTCCACACAGGCCGATAGGGGCGTTTGAACGAGGGACGCCGTTTTCCGGACTTGTCGAATTCGACACCCATCGGGTCTTTTAATTTTTCGGAGGGTCAAACGGCCTCGGATTGGCGCGATTCCTGCGCCATCGGAACCGTCCATTCGAAGGCTGTCTGCAGATTTTTGTTTCGTAATTTTCGGACTTCCACACAGGCCGATAGGGGCGTTTGAACGAGGGACGCCGTTTTCCGGACTTGTCGAATTCGACAGCCAAAAGTGTATTTTAATTTTTCGGAGGGTCAAACGGCCTCGGATTGGCGCGATTCCTGCGCCATCGGAACCGTCCATTCGAAGGCTGTCCGCAGATTTTTGTTTCGTAATTTTCGGACTTCCACACAGGCCGATAGGCGCGTTTGAACGAGGGACGCCGTTTTCCGGACTTGTCGAATTCGACAGCCAAAAGTGTATTTTAATTTTTCGGAGGGTCAAACGGCCTCGGATTGGCGCGATTCCTGCGCCATCGGAACCGTCCATTCGAAGGCTGTCCGCAGATTTTTGTTTCGTAATTTTCGGACTTCCACACAGGCCGATAGGCGCGTTTGAACGAGGGACGCCGTTTTCCGGACTTGTCGAATTCGACAGCCAAAAGTGTATTTTAATTTTTCGGAGGGTCAAACGGCCTCGGATTGGCGCGATTCTTGCGTCATCGGAACCGTCCATTCGAAGGCTTTCCGCAGATTTTTGTTTCGTAATTTTCGGACTTCCCCACAGGCCGATAGGGGCGTTTGAACGAGGGACGCCGTTTTCCGGACTTGTCGAATTCGACAGCCATCGGGTCTTTTAATTTTTCGGAGGCTCAAACGGCCTCGGATTGGCGCGATTCCTGCGCCATCGGAACCGTCCATTCGAAGGCTGTCCGCAGATTTTTGTTTCGTAATTTTCGGACTTCCACACAGGCCGATAGGGGCGTTTGAACGAGGGACGCCGTTTTCCGGACTTGTCGAATTCGACAGCCATCGGGTCTTTTAATTTTTCGGAGGGTCAAACGGCCTCGGATTGGCGCGATTCCTGCGCCATCGGAACCGTCCATTCGAAGGCTGTCCGCAGATTTTTGTTTCGTAATTTTCGGACTTCCACACAGGCCGATAGGGGCGTTTGAACGAGGGACGCCGTTTTCCGGACTTGTCGAATTCGACAGCCAAAAGTGTATTTTAATTTTTCGGAGGGTCAAACGGCCTCGGATTGGCGCGATTCCTGCGCCATCGGAACCGTCCATTCGAAGGCTGTCCGCAGATTTTTGTTTCGTAATTTTCGGACTTCCACACAGGCCGATAGGCGCGTTTGAACGAGGGACGCCGTTTTCCGGACTTGTCGAATTCGACAGCCAAAAGTGTATTTTAATTTTTCGGAGGCTCAAACGGCCTCGGATTGGCGCGATTCCTGCGCCATCGGAACCGTCCATTCGAAGGCTGTCCGCAGATTTTTGTTTCGTAATTTTCGGACTTCCACACAGGCCGATAGGCGCGTTTGAACGAGGGACGCCGTTTTCCGGACTTGTCGAATTCGACAGCCAAAAGTGTATTTTAATTTTTCGGAGGCTCAAACGGCCTCGGATTGGCGCGATTCCTGCGCCATCGGAACCGTCCATTCGAAGGCTGTCCGCAGATTTTTGTTTCGTAATTTTCGGACTTCCACACAGGCCGATAGGCGCGTTTGAACGAGGGACGCCGTTTTCCGGACTTGTCGAATTCGACAGCCAAAAGTGTATTTTAATTTTTCGGAGGGTCAAACGGCCTCGGATTGGCGCGATTCTTGCGTCATCGGAACCGTCCATTCGAAGGCTTTCCGCAGATTTTTGTTTCGTAATTTTCGGACTTCCCCACAGGCCGATAGGGGCGTTTGAACGAGGGACGCCGTTTTCCGGACTTGTCGAATTCGACAGCCATCGGGTCTTTTAATTTTTCGGAGGGTCAAACGGCCTCGGATTGGCGCGATTCCTGCGCCATCGGAACCGTCCATTCGAAGGCTGTCCGCAGATTTTTGTTTCGTAATTTTCGGACTTCCACACAGGCCGATAGGGGCGTTTGAACGAGGGACGCCGTTTTCCGGACTTGTCGAATTCGACAGCCATCGGGTCTTTTAATTTTTCGGAGGGTCAAACGGCCTCGGATTGGCGCGATTCCTGCGCCATCGGAACCGTCCATTCGAAGGCTGTCCGCAGATTTTTGTTTCGTAATTTTCGGACTTCCACACAGGCCGATAGGCGCGTTTGAACGAGGGACGCCGTTTTCCGGACTTGTCGAATTCGACAGCCAAAAGTGTATTTTAATTTTTCGGAGGGTCAAACGGCCTCGGATTGGCGCGATTCCTGCGCCATCGGAACCGTCCATTCGAAGGCTGTCCGCAGATTTTTGTTTCGTAATTTTCGGACTTCCACACAGGCCGATAGGCGCGTTTGAACGAGGGACGCCGTTTTCCGGACTTGTCGAATTCGACAGCCAAAAGTGTATTTTAATTTTTCGGAGGGTCAAACGGCCTCGGATTGGCGCGATTCTTGCGTCATCGGAACCGTCCATTCGAAGGCTTTCCGCAGATTTTTGTTTCGTAATTTTCGGACTTCCCCACAGGCCGATAGGGGCGTTTGAACGAGGGACGCCGTTTTCCGGACTTGTCGAATTCGACAGCCAAAAGTGTATTTTAATTTTTCGGAGGGTCAAACGGCCTCGGATTGGCGCGATTCCTGCGCCATCGGAACCGTCCATTCGAAGGCTGTCCGCAGATTTTTGTTTCGTAATTTTCGGACTTCCACACAGGCCGATAGGGGCGTTTGAACGAGGGACGCCGTTTTCCGGACTTGTCGAATTCGACACCCATCGGGTCTTTTAATTTTTCGGAGGGTCAAACGGCCTCGGATTGGCGCGATTCCTGCGCCATCGGAACCGTCCATTCGAAGGCTGTCCGCAGATTTTTGTTTCGTAATTTTCGGACTTCCACACAGGCCGATAGGGGCGTTTGAACGAGGGACGCCGTTTTCCGGACTTGTCGAATTCGACAGCCAAAAGTGTATTTTAATTTTTCGGAGGGTCAAACGGCCTCGGATTGGCGCGATTCCTGCGCCATCGGAACCGTCCATTCGAAGGCTGTCCGCAGATTTTTGTTTCGTAATTTTCGGACTTCCACACAGGCCGATAGGCGCGTTTGAACGAGGGACGCCGTTTTCCGGACTTGTCGAATTCGACAGCCAAAAGTGTATTTTAATTTTTCGGAGGGTCAAACGGCCTCGGATTGGCGCGATTCCTGCGCCATCGGAACCGTCCATTCGAAGGCTGTCCGCAGATTTTTGTTTCGTAATTTTCGGACTTCCACACAGGCCGATAGGCGCGTTTGAACGAGGGACGCCGTTTTCCGGACTTGTCGAATTCGACAGCCAAAAGTGTATTTTAATTTTTCGGAGGGTCAAACGGCCTCGGATTGGCGCGATTCCTGCGTCATCGGAACCGTCCATTCGAAGGCTTTCCGCAGATTTTTGTTTCGTAATTTTCGGACTTCCCCACAGGCCGATAGGGGCGTTTGAACGAGGGACGCCGTTTTCCGGACTTGTCGAATTCGACAGCCATCGGGTCTTTTAATTTTTCGGAGGCTCAAACGGCCTCGGATTGGCGCGATTCCTGCGCCATCGGAACCGTCCATTCGAAGGCTGTCCGCAGATTTTTGTTTCGTAATTTTCGGACTTCCACACAGGCCGATAGGGGCGTTTGAACGAGGGACGCCGTTTTCCGGACTTGTCGAATTCGACAGCCATCGGGTCTTTTAATTTTTCGGAGGGTCAAACGGCCTCGGATTGGCGCGATTCCTGCGCCATCGGAACCGTCCATTCGAAGGCTGTCCGCAGATTTTTGTTTCGTAATTTTCGGACTTCCACACAGGCCGATAGGGGCGTTTGAACGAGGGACGCCGTTTTCCGGACTTGTCGAATTCGACACCCATCGGGTCTTTTAATTTTTCGGAGGGTCAAACGGCCTCGGATTGGCGCGATTCCTGCGCCATCGGAACCGTCCATTCGAAGGCTGTCTGCAGATTTTTGTTTCGTAATTTTCGGACTTCCACACAGGCCGATAGGGGCGTTTGAACGAGGGACGCCGTTTTCCGGACTTGTCGAATTCGACAGCCAAAAGTGTATTTTAATTTTTCGGAGGGTCAAACGGCCTCGGATTGGCGCGATTCCTGCGCCATCGGAACCGTCCATTCGAAGGCTGTCCGCAGATTTTTGTTTCGTAATTTTCGGACTTCCACACAGGCCGATAGGCGCGTTTGAACGAGGGACGCCGTTTTCCGGACTTGTCGAATTCGACAGCCAAAAGTGTATTTTAATTTTTCGGAGGGTCAAACGGCCTCGGATTGGCGCGATTCCTGCGCCATCGGAACCGTCCATTCGAAGGCTGTCCGCAGATTTTTGTTTCGTAATTTTCGGACTTCCACACAGGCCGATAGGCGCGTTTGAACGAGGGACGCCGTTTTCCGGACTTGTCGAATTCGACAGCCAAAAGTGTATTTTAATTTTTCGGAGGGTCAAACGGCCTCGGATTGGCGCGATTCTTGCGTCATCGGAACCGTCCATTCGAAGGCTTTCCGCAGATTTTTGTTTCGTAATTTTCGGACTTCCCCACAGGCCGATAGGGGCGTTTGAACGAGGGACGCCGTTTTCCGGACTTGTCGAATTCGACAGCCATCGGGTCTTTTAATTTTTCGGAGGCTCAAACGGCCTCGGATTGGCGCGATTCCTGCGCCATCGGAACCGTCCATTCGAAGGCTGTCCGCAGATTTTTGTTTCGTAATTTTCGGACTTCCACACAGGCCGATAGGGGCGTTTGAACGAGGGACGCCGTTTTCCGGACTTGTCGAATTCGACAGCCATCGGGTCTTTTAATTTTTCGGAGGGTCAAACGGCCTCGGATTGGCGCGATTCCTGCGCCATCGGAACCGTCCATTCGAAGGCTGTCCGCAGATTTTTGTTTCGTAATTTTCGGACTTCCACACAGGCCGATAGGGGCGTTTGAACGAGGGACGCCGTTTTCCGGACTTGTCGAATTCGACACCCATCGGGTCTTTTAATTTTTCGGAGGGTCAAACGGCCTCGGATTGGCGCGATTCCTGCGCCATCGGAACCGTCCATTCGAAGGCTGTCTGCAGATTTTTGTTTCGTAATTTTCGGACTTCCACACAGGCCGATAGGGGCGTTTGAACGAGGGACGCCGTTTTCCGGACTTGTCGAATTCGACAGCCAAAAGTGTATTTTAATTTTTCGGAGGGTCAAACGGCCTCGGATTGGCGCGATTCCTGCGCCATCGGAACCGTCCATTCGAAGGCTGTCCGCAGATTTTTGTTTCGTAATTTTCGGACTTCCACACAGGCCGATAGGCGCGTTTGAACGAGGGACGCCGTTTTCCGGACTTGTCGAATTCGACAGCCAAAAGTGTATTTTAATTTTTCGGAGGGTCAAACGGCCTCGGATTGGCGCGATTCCTGCGCCATCGGAACCGTCCATTCGAAGGCTGTCCGCAGATTTTTGTTTCGTAATTTTCGGACTTCCACACAGGCCGATAGGCGCGTTTGAACGAGGGACGCCGTTTTCCGGACTTGTCGAATTCGACAGCCAAAAGTGTATTTTAATTTTTCGGAGGGTCAAACGGCCTCGGATTGGCGCGATTCTTGCGTCATCGGAACCGTCCATTCGAAGGCTTTCCGCAGATTTTTGTTTCGTAATTTTCGGACTTCCCCACAGGCCGATAGGGGCGTTTGAACGAGGGACGCCGTTTTCCGGACTTGTCGAATTCGACAGCCATCGGGTCTTTTAATTTTTCGGAGGCTCAAACGGCCTCGGATTGGCGCGATTCCTGCGCCATCGGAACCGTCCATTCGAAGGCTGTCCGCAGATTTTTGTTTCGTAATTTTCGGACTTCCACACAGGCCGATAGGGGCGTTTGAACGAGGGACGCCGTTTTCCGGACTTGTCGAATTCGACAGCCATCGGGTCTTTTAATTTTTCGGAGGGTCAAACGGCCTCGGATTGGCGCGATTCCTGCGCCATCGGAACCGTCCATTCGAAGGCTGTCCGCAGATTTTTGTTTCGTAATTTTCGGACTTCCACACAGGCCGATAGGGGCGTTTGAACGAGGGACGCCGTTTTCCGGACTTGTCGAATTCGACAGCCAAAAGTGTATTTTAATTTTTCGGAGGGTCAAACGGCCTCGGATTGGCGCGATTCCTGCGCCATCGGAACCGTCCATTCGAAGGCTGTCCGCAGATTTTTGTTTCGTAATTTTCGGACTTCCACACAGGCCGATAGGCGCGTTTGAACGAGGGACGCCGTTTTCCGGACTTGTCGAATTCGACAGCCAAAAGTGTATTTTAATTTTTCGGAGGCTCAAACGGCCTCGGATTGGCGCGATTCCTGCGCCATCGGAACCGTCCATTCGAAGGCTGTCCGCAGATTTTTGTTTCGTAATTTTCGGACTTCCACACAGGCCGATAGGCGCGTTTGAACGAGGGACGCCGTTTTCCGGACTTGTCGAATTCGACAGCCAAAAGTGTATTTTAATTTTTCGGAGGCTCAAACGGCCTCGGATTGGCGCGATTCCTGCGCCATCGGAACCGTCCATTCGAAGGCTGTCCGCAGATTTTTGTTTCGTAATTTTCGGACTTCCACACAGGCCGATAGGCGCGTTTGAACGAGGGACGCCGTTTTCCGGACTTGTCGAATTCGACAGCCAAAAGTGTATTTTAATTTTTCGGAGGGTCAAACGGCCTCGGATTGGCGCGATTCTTGCGTCATCGGAACCGTCCATTCGAAGGCTTTCCGCAGATTTTTGTTTCGTAATTTTCGGACTTCCCCACAGGCCGATAGGGGCGTTTGAACGAGGGACGCCGTTTTCCGGACTTGTCGAATTCGACAGCCATCGGGTCTTTTAATTTTTCGGAGGGTCAAACGGCCTCGGATTGGCGCGATTCCTGCGCCATCGGAACCGTCCATTCGAAGGCTGTCCGCAGATTTTTGTTTCGTAATTTTCGGACTTCCACACAGGCCGATAGGGGCGTTTGAACGAGGGACGCCGTTTTCCGGACTTGTCGAATTCGACAGCCATCGGGTCTTTTAATTTTTCGGAGGGTCAAACGGCCTCGGATTGGCGCGATTCCTGCGCCATCGGAACCGTCCATTCGAAGGCTGTCCGCAGATTTTTGTTTCGTAATTTTCGGACTTCCACACAGGCCGATAGGCGCGTTTGAACGAGGGACGCCGTTTTCCGGACTTGTCGAATTCGACAGCCAAAAGTGTATTTTAATTTTTCGGAGGCTCAAACGGCCTCGGATTGGCGCGATTCCTGCGCCATCGGAACCGTCCATTCGAAGGCTGTCCGCAGATTTTTGTTTCGTAATTTTCGGACTTCCACACAGGCCGATAGGGGCGTTTGAACGAGGGACGCCGTTTTCCGGACTTGTCGAATTCGACAGCCAAAAGTGTATTTTAATTTTTCGGAGGCTCAAACGGCCTCGGATTGGCGCGATTCCTGCGCCATCGGAACCGTCCATTCGAAGGCTGTCCGCAGATTTTTGTTTCGTAATTTTCGGACTTCCACACAGGCCGATAGGGGCGTTTGAACGAGGGACGCCGTTTTCCGGACTTGTCGAATTCGACAGCCAAAAGTGTATTTTAATTTTTCGGAGGCTCAAACGGCCTCGGATTGGCGCGATTCCTGCGCCATCGGAACCGTCCATTCGAAGGCTGTCCGCAGATTTTTGTTTCGTAATTTTCGGACTTCCACACAGGCCGATAGGCGCGTTTGAACGAGGGACGCCGTTTTCCGGACTTGTCGAATTCGACAGCCAAAAGTGTATTTTAATTTTTCGGAGGCTCAAACGGCCTCGGATTGGCGCGATTCCTGCGCCATCGGAACCGTCCATTCGAAGGCTGTCCGCAGATTTTTGTTTCGTAATTTTCGGACTTCCACACAGGCCGATAGGGGCGTTTGAACGAGGGACGCCGTTTTCCGGACTTGTCGAATTCGACAGCCAAAAGTGTATTTTAATTTTTCGGAGGGTCAAACGGCCTCGGATTGGCGCGATTCCTGCGCCATCGGAACCGTCCATTCGAAGGCTGTCCGCAGATTTTTGTTTCGTAATTTTCGGACTTCCACACAGGCCGATAGGGGCGTTTGAACGAGGGACGCCGTTTTCCGGACTTGTCGAATTCGACACCCATCGGGTCTTTTAATTTTTCGGAGGGTCAAACGGCCTCGGATTGGCGCGATTCCTGCGCCATCGGAACCGTCCATTCGAAGGCTGTCTGCAGATTTTTGTTTCGTAATTTTCGGACTTCCACACAGGCCGATAGGGGCGTTTGAACGAGGGACGCCGTTTTCCGGACTTGTCGAATTCGACAGCCAAAAGTGTATTTTAATTTTTCGGAGGGTCAAACGGCCTCGGATTGGCGCGATTCCTGCGCCATCGGAACCGTCCATTCGAAGGCTGTCCGCAGATTTTTGTTTCGTAATTTTCGGACTTCCACACAGGCCGATAGGCGCGTTTGAACGAGGGACGCCGTTTTCCGGACTTGTCGAATTCGACAGCCAAAAGTGTATTTTAATTTTTCGGAGGGTCAAACGGCCTCGGATTGGCGCGATTCCTGCGCCATCGGAACCGTCCATTCGAAGGCTGTCCGCAGATTTTTGTTTCGTAATTTTCGGACTTCCACACAGGCCGATAGGCGCGTTTGAACGAGGGACGCCGTTTTCCGGACTTGTCGAATTCGACAGCCAAAAGTGTATTTTAATTTTTCGGAGGGTCAAACGGCCTCGGATTGGCGCGATTCTTGCGTCATCGGAACCGTCCATTCGAAGGCTTTCCGCAGATTTTTGTTTCGTAATTTTCGGACTTCCCCACAGGCCGATAGGGGCGTTTGAACGAGGGACGCCGTTTTCCGGACTTGTCGAATTCGACAGCCATCGGGTCTTTTAATTTTTCGGAGGCTCAAACGGCCTCGGATTGGCGCGATTCCTGCGCCATCGGAACCGTCCATTCGAAGGCTGTCCGCAGATTTTTGTTTCGTAATTTTCGGACTTCCACACAGGCCGATAGGGGCGTTTGAACGAGGGACGCCGTTTTCCGGACTTGTCGAATTCGACAGCCATCGGGTCTTTTAATTTTTCGGAGGGTCAAACGGCCTCGGATTGGCGCGATTCCTGCGCCATCGGAACCGTCCATTCGAAGGCTGTCCGCAGATTTTTGTTTCGTAATTTTCGGACTTCCACACAGGCCGATAGGGGCGTTTGAACGAGGGACGCCGTTTTCCGGACTTGTCGAATTCGACAGCCAAAAGTGTATTTTAATTTTTCGGAGGGTCAAACGGCCTCGGATTGGCGCGATTCCTGCGCCATCGGAACCGTCCATTCGAAGGCTGTCCGCAGATTTTTGTTTCGTAATTTTCGGACTTCCACACAGGCCGATAGGCGCGTTTGAACGAGGGACGCCGTTTTCCGGACTTGTCGAATTCGACAGCCAAAAGTGTATTTTAATTTTTCGGAGGCTCAAACGGCCTCGGATTGGCGCGATTCCTGCGCCATCGGAACCGTCCATTCGAAGGCTGTCCGCAGATTTTTGTTTCGTAATTTTCGGACTTCCACACAGGCCGATAGGCGCGTTTGAACGAGGGACGCCGTTTTCCGGACTTGTCGAATTCGACAGCCAAAAGTGTATTTTAATTTTTCGGAGGCTCAAACGGCCTCGGATTGGCGCGATTCCTGCGCCATCGGAACCGTCCATTCGAAGGCTGTCCGCAGATTTTTGTTTCGTAATTTTCGGACTTCCACACAGGCCGATAGGCGCGTTTGAACGAGGGACGCCGTTTTCCGGACTTGTCGAATTCGACAGCCAAAAGTGTATTTTAATTTTTCGGAGGGTCAAACGGCCTCGGATTGGCGCGATTCTTGCGTCATCGGAACCGTCCATTCGAAGGCTTTCCGCAGATTTTTGTTTCGTAATTTTCGGACTTCCCCACAGGCCGATAGGGGCGTTTGAACGAGGGACGCCGTTTTCCGGACTTGTCGAATTCGACAGCCATCGGGTCTTTTAATTTTTCGGAGGGTCAAACGGCCTCGGATTGGCGCGATTCCTGCGCCATCGGAACCGTCCATTCGAAGGCTGTCCGCAGATTTTTGTTTCGTAATTTTCGGACTTCCACACAGGCCGATAGGGGCGTTTGAACGAGGGACGCCGTTTTCCGGACTTGTCGAATTCGACAGCCATCGGGTCTTTTAATTTTTCGGAGGGTCAAACGGCCTCGGATTGGCGCGATTCCTGCGCCATCGGAACCGTCCATTCGAAGGCTGTCCGCAGATTTTTGTTTCGTAATTTTCGGACTTCCACACAGGCCGATAGGCGCGTTTGAACGAGGGACGCCGTTTTCCGGACTTGTCGAATTCGACAGCCAAAAGTGTATTTTAATTTTTCGGAGGGTCAAACGGCCTCGGATTGGCGCGATTCCTGCGCCATCGGAACCGTCCATTCGAAGGCTGTCCGCAGATTTTTGTTTCGTAATTTTCGGACTTCCACACAGGCCGATAGGCGCGTTTGAACGAGGGACGCCGTTTTCCGGACTTGTCGAATTCGACAGCCAAAAGTGTATTTTAATTTTTCGGAGGGTCAAACGGCCTCGGATTGGCGCGATTCTTGCGTCATCGGAACCGTCCATTCGAAGGCTTTCCGCAGATTTTTGTTTCGTAATTTTCGGACTTCCCCACAGGCCGATAGGGGCGTTTGAACGAGGGACGCCGTTTTCCGGACTTGTCGAATTCGACAGCCATCGGGTCTTTTAATTTTTCGGAGGCTCAAACGGCCTCGGATTGGCGCGATTCCTGCGCCATCGGAACCGTCCATTCGAAGGCTGTCCGCAGATTTTTGTTTCGTAATTTTCGGACTTCCACACAGGCCGATAGGGGCGTTTGAACGAGGGACGCCGTTTTCCGGACTTGTCGAATTCGACAGCCATCGGGTCTTTTAATTTTTCGGAGGGTCAAACGGCCTCGGATTGGCGCGATTCCTGCGCCATCGGAACCGTCCATTCGAAGGCTGTCCGCAGATTTTTGTTTCGTAATTTTCGGACTTCCACACAGGCCGATAGGGGCGTTTGAACGAGGGACGCCGTTTTCCGGACTTGTCGAATTCGACAGCCAAAAGTGTATTTTAATTTTTCGGAGGGTCAAACGGCCTCGGATTGGCGCGATTCCTGCGCCATCGGAACCGTCCATTCGAAGGCTGTCCGCAGATTTTTGTTTCGTAATTTTCGGACTTCCACACAGGCCGATAGGCGCGTTTGAACGAGGGACGCCGTTTTCCGGACTTGTCGAATTCGACAGCCAAAAGTGTATTTTAATTTTTCGGAGGCTCAAACGGCCTCGGATTGGCGCGATTCCTGCGCCATCGGAACCGTCCATTCGAAGGCTGTCCGCAGATTTTTGTTTCGTAATTTTCGGACTTCCACACAGGCCGATAGGCGCGTTTGAACGAGGGACGCCGTTTTCCGGACTTGTCGAATTCGACAGCCAAAAGTGTATTTTAATTTTTCGGAGGCTCAAACGGCCTCGGATTGGCGCGATTCCTGCGCCATCGGAACCGTCCATTCGAAGGCTGTCCGCAGATTTTTGTTTCGTAATTTTCGGACTTCCACACAGGCCGATAGGCGCGTTTGAACGAGGGACGCCGTTTTCCGGACTTGTCGAATTCGACAGCCAAAAGTGTATTTTAATTTTTCGGAGGGTCAAACGGCCTCGGATTGGCGCGATTCTTGCGTCATCGGAACCGTCCATTCGAAGGCTTTCCGCAGATTTTTGTTTCGTAATTTTCGGACTTCCCCACAGGCCGATAGGGGCGTTTGAACGAGGGACGCCGTTTTCCGGACTTGTCGAATTCGACAGCCATCGGGTCTTTTAATTTTTCGGAGGGTCAAACGGCCTCGGATTGGCGCGATTCCTGCGCCATCGGAACCGTCCATTCGAAGGCTGTCCGCAGATTTTTGTTTCGTAATTTTCGGACTTCCACACAGGCCGATAGGGGCGTTTGAACGAGGGACGCCGTTTTCCGGACTTGTCGAATTCGACAGCCATCGGGTCTTTTAATTTTTCGGAGGGTCAAACGGCCTCGGATTGGCGCGATTCCTGCGCCATCGGAACCGTCCATTCGAAGGCTGTCCGCAGATTTTTGTTTCGTAATTTTCGGACTTCCACACAGGCCGATAGGCGCGTTTGAACGAGGGACGCCGTTTTCCGGACTTGTCGAATTCGACAGCCAAAAGTGTATTTTAATTTTTCGGAGGCTCAAACGGCCTCGGATTGGCGCGATTCCTGCGCCATCGGAACCGTCCATTCGAAGGCTGTCCGCAGATTTTTGTTTCGTAATTTTCGGACTTCCACACAGGCCGATAGGGGCGTTTGAACGAGGGACGCCGTTTTCCGGACTTGTCGAATTCGACAGCCAAAAGTGTATTTTAATTTTTCGGAGGCTCAAACGGCCTCGGATTGGCGCGATTCCTGCGCCATCGGAACCGTCCATTCGAAGGCTGTCCGCAGATTTTTGTTTCGTAATTTTCGGACTTCCACACAGGCCGATAGGGGCGTTTGAACGAGGGACGCCGTTTTCCGGACTTGTCGAATTCGACAGCCAAAAGTGTATTTTAATTTTTCGGAGGCTCAAACGGCCTCGGATTGGCGCGATTCCTGCGCCATCGGAACCGTCCATTCGAAGGCTGTCCGCAGATTTTTGTTTCGTAATTTTCGGACTTCCACACAGGCCGATAGGCGCGTTTGAACGAGGGACGCCGTTTTCCGGACTTGTCGAATTCGACAGCCAAAAGTGTATTTTAATTTTTCGGAGGCTCAAACGGCCTCGGATTGGCGCGATTCCTGCGCCATCGGAACCGTCCATTCGAAGGCTGTCCGCAGATTTTTGTTTCGTAATTTTCGGACTTCCACACAGGCCGATAGGGGCGTTTGAACGAGGGACGCCGTTTTCCGGACTTGTCGAATTCGACAGCCAAAAGTGTATTTTAATTTTTCGGAGGGTCAAACGGCCTCGGATTGGCGCGATTCCTGCGCCATCGGAACCGTCCATTCGAAGGCTGTCCGCAGATTTTTGTTTCGTAATTTTCGGACTTCCACACAGGCCGATAGGGGCGTTTGAACGAGGGACGCCGTTTTCCGGACTTGTCGAATTCGACACCCATCGGGTCTTTTAATTTTTCGGAGGGTCAAACGGCCTCGGATTGGCGCGATTCCTGCGCCATCGGAACCGTCCATTCGAAGGCTGTCTGCAGATTTTTGTTTCGTAATTTTCGGACTTCCACACAGGCCGATAGGGGCGTTTGAACGAGGGACGCCGTTTTCCGGACTTGTCGAATTCGACAGCCAAAAGTGTATTTTAATTTTTCGGAGGGTCAAACGGCCTCGGATTGGCGCGATTCTTGCGTCATCGGAACCGTCCATTCGAAGGCTTTCCGCAGATTTTTGTTTCGTAATTTTCGGACTTCCCCACAGGCCGATAGGGGCGTTTGAACGAGGGACGCCGTTTTCCGGACTTGTCGAATTCGACAGCCATCGGGTCTTTTAATTTTTCGGAGGCTCAAACGGCCTCGGATTGGCGCGATTCCTGCGCCATCGGAACCGTCCATTCGAAGGCTGTCCGCAGATTTTTGTTTCGTAATTTTCGGACTTCCACACAGGCCGATAGGGGCGTTTGAACGAGGGACGCCGTTTTCCGGACTTGTCGAATTCGACAGCCATCGGGTCTTTTAATTTTTCGGAGGGTCAAACGGCCTCGGATTGGCGCGATTCCTGCGCCATCGGAACCGTCCATTCGAAGGCTGTCCGCAGATTTTTGTTTCGTAATTTTCGGACTTCCACACAGGCCGATAGGGGCGTTTGAACGAGGGACGCCGTTTTCCGGACTTGTCGAATTCGACAGCCAAAAGTGTATTTTAATTTTTCGGAGGGTCAAACGGCCTCGGATTGGCGCGATTCCTGCGCCATCGGAACCGTCCATTCGAAGGCTGTCCGCAGATTTTTGTTTCGTAATTTTCGGACTTCCACACAGGCCGATAGGCGCGTTTGAACGAGGGACGCCGTTTTCCGGACTTGTCGAATTCGACAGCCAAAAGTGTATTTTAATTTTTCGGAGGCTCAAACGGCCTCGGATTGGCGCGATTCCTGCGCCATCGGAACCGTCCATTCGAAGGCTGTCCGCAGATTTTTGTTTCGTAATTTTCGGACTTCCACACAGGCCGATAGGCGCGTTTGAACGAGGGACGCCGTTTTCCGGACTTGTCGAATTCGACAGCCAAAAGTGTATTTTAATTTTTCGGAGGCTCAAACGGCCTCGGATTGGCGCGATTCCTGCGCCATCGGAACCGTCCATTCGAAGGCTGTCCGCAGATTTTTGTTTCGTAATTTTCGGACTTCCACACAGGCCGATAGGCGCGTTTGAACGAGGGACGCCGTTTTCCGGACTTGTCGAATTCGACAGCCAAAAGTGTATTTTAATTTTTCGGAGGGTCAAACGGCCTCGGATTGGCGCGATTCTTGCGTCATCGGAACCGTCCATTCGAAGGCTTTCCGCAGATTTTTGTTTCGTAATTTTCGGACTTCCCCACAGGCCGATAGGGGCGTTTGAACGAGGGACGCCGTTTTCCGGACTTGTCGAATTCGACAGCCATCGGGTCTTTTAATTTTTCGGAGGGTCAAACGGCCTCGGATTGGCGCGATTCCTGCGCCATCGGAACCGTCCATTCGAAGGCTGTCCGCAGATTTTTGTTTCGTAATTTTCGGACTTCCACACAGGCCGATAGGGGCGTTTGAACGAGGGACGCCGTTTTCCGGACTTGTCGAATTCGACAGCCATCGGGTCTTTTAATTTTTCGGAGGGTCAAACGGCCTCGGATTGGCGCGATTCCTGCGCCATCGGAACCGTCCATTCGAAGGCTGTCCGCAGATTTTTGTTTCGTAATTTTCGGACTTCCACACAGGCCGATAGGCGCGTTTGAACGAGGGACGCCGTTTTCCGGACTTGTCGAATTCGACAGCCAAAAGTGTATTTTAATTTTTCGGAGGCTCAAACGGCCTCGGATTGGCGCGATTCCTGCGCCATCGGAACCGTCCATTCGAAGGCTGTCCGCAGATTTTTGTTTCGTAATTTTCGGACTTCCACACAGGCCGATAGGGGCGTTTGAACGAGGGACGCCGTTTTCCGGACTTGTCGAATTCGACAGCCAAAAGTGTATTTTAATTTTTCGGAGGCTCAAACGGCCTCGGATTGGCGCGATTCCTGCGCCATCGGAACCGTCCATTCGAAGGCTGTCCGCAGATTTTTGTTTCGTAATTTTCGGACTTCCACACAGGCCGATAGGGGCGTTTGAACGAGGGACGCCGTTTTCCGGACTTGTCGAATTCGACAGCCAAAAGTGTATTTTAATTTTTCGGAGGCTCAAACGGCCTCGGATTGGCGCGATTCCTGCGCCATCGGAACCGTCCATTCGAAGGCTGTCCGCAGATTTTTGTTTCGTAATTTTCGGACTTCCACACAGGCCGATAGGCGCGTTTGAACGAGGGACGCCGTTTTCCGGACTTGTCGAATTCGACAGCCAAAAGTGTATTTTAATTTTTCGGAGGGTCAAACGGCCTCGGATTGGCGCGATTCCTGCGCCATCGGAACCGTCCATTCGAAGGCTGTCCGCAGATTTTTGTTTCGTAATTTTCGGACTTCCACACAGGCCGATAGGGGCGTTTGAACGAGGGACGCCGTTTTCCGGACTTGTCGAATTCGACAGCCAAAAGTGTATTTTAATTTTTCGGAGGGTCAAACGGCCTCGGATTGGCGCGATTCCTGCGCCATCGGAACCGTCCATTCGAAGGCTGTCCGCAGATTTTTGTTTCGTAATTTTCGGACTTCCACACAGGCCGATAGGCGCGTTTGAACGAGGGACGCCGTTTTCCGGACTTGTCGAATTCGACAGCCAAAAGTGTATTTTAATTTTTCGGAGGGTCAAACGGCCTCGGATTGGCGCGATTCCTGCGCCATCGGAACCGTCCATTCGAAGGCTGTCCGCAGATTTTTGTTTCGTAATTTTCGGACTTCCACACAGGCCGATAGGCGCGTTTGAACGAGGGACGCCGTTTTCCGGACTTGTCGAATTCGACAGCCAAAAGTGTATTTTAATTTTTCGGAGGGTCAAACGGCCTCGGATTGGCGCGATTCTTGCGTCATCGGAACCGTCCATTCGAAGGCTTTCCGCAGATTTTTGTTTCGTAATTTTCGGACTTCCCCACAGGCCGATAGGGGCGTTTGAACGAGGGACGCCGTTTTCCGGACTTGTCGAATTCGACAGCCATCGGGTCTTTTAATTTTTCGGAGGCTCAAACGGCCTCGGATTGGCGCGATTCCTGCGCCATCGGAACCGTCCATTCGAAGGCTGTCCGCAGATTTTTGTTTCGTAATTTTCGGACTTCCACACAGGCCGATAGGGGCGTTTGAACGAGGGACGCCGTTTTCCGGACTTGTCGAATTCGACAGCCATCGGGTCTTTTAATTTTTCGGAGGGTCAAACGGCCTCGGATTGGCGCGATTCCTGCGCCATCGGAACCGTCCATTCGAAGGCTGTCCGCAGATTTTTGTTTCGTAATTTTCGGACTTCCACACAGGCCGATAGGGGCGTTTGAACGAGGGACGCCGTTTTCCGGACTTGTCGAATTCGACAGCCAAAAGTGTATTTTAATTTTTCGGAGGGTCAAACGGCCTCGGATTGGCGCGATTCCTGCGCCATCGGAACCGTCCATTCGAAGGCTGTCCGCAGATTTTTGTTTCGTAATTTTCGGACTTCCACACAGGCCGATAGGCGCGTTTGAACGAGGGACGCCGTTTTCCGGACTTGTCGAATTCGACAGCCAAAAGTGTATTTTAATTTTTCGGAGGCTCAAACGGCCTCGGATTGGCGCGATTCCTGCGCCATCGGAACCGTCCATTCGAAGGCTGTCCGCAGATTTTTGTTTCGTAATTTTCGGACTTCCACACAGGCCGATAGGCGCGTTTGAACGAGGGACGCCGTTTTCCGGACTTGTCGAATTCGACAGCCAAAAGTGTATTTTAATTTTTCGGAGGCTCAAACGGCCTCGGATTGGCGCGATTCCTGCGCCATCGGAACCGTCCATTCGAAGGCTGTCCGCAGATTTTTGTTTCGTAATTTTCGGACTTCCACACAGGCCGATAGGCGCGTTTGAACGAGGGACGCCGTTTTCCGGACTTGTCGAATTCGACAGCCAAAAGTGTATTTTAATTTTTCGGAGGGTCAAACGGCCTCGGATTGGCGCGATTCTTGCGTCATCGGAACCGTCCATTCGAAGGCTTTCCGCAGATTTTTGTTTCGTAATTTTCGGACTTCCCCACAGGCCGATAGGGGCGTTTGAACGAGGGACGCCGTTTTCCGGACTTGTCGAATTCGACAGCCATCGGGTCTTTTAATTTTTCGGAGGGTCAAACGGCCTCGGATTGGCGCGATTCCTGCGCCATCGGAACCGTCCATTCGAAGGCTGTCCGCAGATTTTTGTTTCGTAATTTTCGGACTTCCACACAGGCCGATAGGGGCGTTTGAACGAGGGACGCCGTTTTCCGGACTTGTCGAATTCGACAGCCATCGGGTCTTTTAATTTTTCGGAGGGTCAAACGGCCTCGGATTGGCGCGATTCCTGCGCCATCGGAACCGTCCATTCGAAGGCTGTCCGCAGATTTTTGTTTCGTAATTTTCGGACTTCCACACAGGCCGATAGGCGCGTTTGAACGAGGGACGCCGTTTTCCGGACTTGTCGAATTCGACAGCCAAAAGTGTATTTTAATTTTTCGGAGGCTCAAACGGCCTCGGATTGGCGCGATTCCTGCGCCATCGGAACCGTCCATTCGAAGGCTGTCCGCAGATTTTTGTTTCGTAATTTTCGGACTTCCACACAGGCCGATAGGGGCGTTTGAACGAGGGACGCCGTTTTCCGGACTTGTCGAATTCGACAGCCAAAAGTGTATTTTAATTTTTCGGAGGCTCAAACGGCCTCGGATTGGCGCGATTCCTGCGCCATCGGAACCGTCCATTCGAAGGCTGTCCGCAGATTTTTGTTTCGTAATTTTCGGACTTCCACACAGGCCGATAGGGGCGTTTGAACGAGGGACGCCGTTTTCCGGACTTGTCGAATTCGACAGCCAAAAGTGTATTTTAATTTTTCGGAGGCTCAAACGGCCTCGGATTGGCGCGATTCCTGCGCCATCGGAACCGTCCATTCGAAGGCTGTCCGCAGATTTTTGTTTCGTAATTTTCGGACTTCCACACAGGCCGATAGGCGCGTTTGAACGAGGGACGCCGTTTTCCGGACTTGTCGAATTCGACAGCCAAAAGTGTATTTTAATTTTTCGGAGGGTCAAACGGCCTCGGATTGGCGCGATTCCTGCGCCATCGGAACCGTCCATTCGAAGGCTGTCCGCAGATTTTTGTTTCGTAATTTTCGGACTTCCACACAGGCCGATAGGGGCGTTTGAACGAGGGACGCCGTTTTCCGGACTTGTCGAATTCGACAGCCAAAAGTGTATTTTAATTTTTCGGAGGCTCAAACGGCCTCGGATTGGCGCGATTCCTGCGCCATCGGAACCGTCCATTCGAAGGCTGTCCGCAGATTTTTGTTTCGTAATTTTCGGACTTCCACACAGGCCGATAGGGGCGTTTGAACGAGGGACGCCGTTTTCCGGACTTGTCGAATTCGACAGCCAAAAGTGTATTTTAATTTTTCGGAGGCTCAAACGGCCTCGGATTGGCGCGATTCCTGCGCCATCGGAACCGTCCATTCGAAGGCTGTCCGCAGATTTTTGTTTCGTAATTTTCGGACTTCCACACAGGCCGATAGGGGCGTTTGAACGAGGGACGCCGTTTTCCGGACTTGTCGAATTCGACAGCCAAAAGTGTATTTTAATTTTTCGGAGGCTCAAACGGCCTCGGATTGGCGCGATTCCTGCGCCATCGGAACCGTCCATTCGAAGGCTGTCCGCAGATTTTTGTTTCGTAATTTTCGGACTTCCACACAGGCCGATAGGCGCGTTTGAACGAGGGACGCCGTTTTCCGGACTTGTCGAATTCGACAGCCAAAAGTGTATTTTAATTTTTCGGAGGGTCAAACGGCCTCGGATTGGCGCGATTCCTGCGCCATCGGAACCGTCCATTCGAAGGCTGTCCGCAGATTTTTGTTTCGTAATTTTCGGACTTCCACACAGGCCGATAGGCGCGTTTGAACGAGGGACGCCGTTTTCCGGACTTGTCGAATTCGACAGCCAAAAGTGTATTTTAATTTTTCGGAGGGTCAAACGGCCTCGGATTGGCGCGATTCCTGCGCCATCGGAACCGTCCATTCGAAGGCTGTCCGCAGATTTTTGTTTCGTAATTTTCGGACTTCCACACAGGCTGATAGGCGCGTTTGAACGAGGGACGCCGTTTTCCGGACTTGTCGAATTCGACAGCCAAAAGTGTATTTTAATTTTTCGGAGGGTCAAACGGCCTCGGATTGGCGCGATTCTTGCGTCATCGGAACCGTCCATTCGAAGGCTTTCCGCAGATTTTTGTTTCGTAATTTTCGGACTTCCCCACAGGCCGATAGGGGCGTTTGAACGAGGGACGCCGTTTTCCGGACTTGTCGAATTCGACAGCCATCGGGTCTTTTAATTTTTCGGAGGGTCAAACGGCCTCGGATTGGCGCGATTCCTGCGCCATCGGAACCGTCCATTCGAAGGCTGTCCGCAGATTTTTGTTTCGTAATTTTCGGACTTCCACACAGGCCGATAGGGGCGTTTGAACGAGGGACGCCGTTTTCCGGACTTGTCGAATTCGACAGCCATCGGGTCTTTTAATTTTTCGGAGGGTCAAACGGCCTCGGATTGGCGCGATTCCTGCGCCATCGGAACCGTCCATTCGAAGGCTGTCCGCAGATTTTTGTTTCGTAATTTTCGGACTTCCACACAGGCCGATAGGGGCGTTTGAACGAGGGACGCCGTTTTCCGGACTTGTCGAATTCGACAGCCATCGGGTCTTTTAATTTTTCGGAGGGTCAAACGGCCTCGGATTGGCGCGATTCCTGCGCCATCGGAACCGTCCATTCGAAGGCTGTCCGCAGATTTTTGTTTCGTAATTTTCGGACTTCCACACAGGCCGATAGGCGCGTTTGAACGAGGGACGCCGTTTTCCGGACTTGTCGAATTCGACAGCCAAAAGTGTATTTTAATTTTTCGGAGGCTCAAACGGCCTCGGATTGGCGCGATTCCTGCGCCATCGGAACCGTCCATTCGAAGGCTGTCCGCAGATTTTTGTTTCGTAATTTTCGGACTTCCACACAGGCCGATAGGGGCGTTTGAACGAGGGACGCCGTTTTCCGGACTTGTCGAATTCGACAGCCAAAAGTGTATTTTAATTTTTCGGAGGGTCAAACGGCCTCGGATTGGCGCGATTCCTGCGCCATCGGAACCGTCCATTCGAAGGCTGTCCGCAGATTTTTGTTTCGTAATTTTCGGACTTCCACACAGGCCGATAGGGGCGTTTGAACGAGGGACGCCGTTTTCCGGACTTGTCGAATTCGACAGCCAAAAGTGTATTTTAATTTTTCGGAGGCTCAAACGGCCTCGGATTGGCGCGATTCCTGCGCCATCGGAACCGTCCATTCGAAGGCTGTCCGCAGATTTTTGTTTCGTAATTTTCGGACTTCCACACAGGCCGATAGGGGCGTTTGAACGAGGGACGCCGTTTTCCGGACTTGTCGAATTCGACAGCCATCGGGTCTTTTAATTTTTCGGAGGGTCAAACGGCCTCGGATTGGCGCGATTCCTGCGCCATCGGAACCGTCCATTCGAAGGCTGTCCGCAGATTTTTGTTTCGTAATTTTCGGACTTCCACACAGGCCGATAGGGGCGTTTGAACGAGGGACGCCGTTTTCCGGACTTGTCGAATTCGACAGCCAAAAGTGTATTTTAATTTTTCGGAGGCTCAAACGGCCTCGGATTGGCGCGATTCCTGCGCCATCGGAACCGTCCATTCGAAGGCTGTCCGCAGATTTTTGTTTCGTAATTTTCGGACTTCCACACAGGCCGATAGGCGCGTTTGAACGAGGGACGCCGTTTTCCGGACTTGTCGAATTCGACAGCCAAAAGTGTATTTTAATTTTTCGGAGGCTCAAACGGCCTCGGATTGGCGCGATTCCTGCGCCATCGGAACCGTCCATTCGAAGGCTGTCCGCAGATTTTTGTTTCGTAATTTTCGGACTTCCACACAGGCCGATAGGCGCGTTTGAACGAGGGACGCCGTTTTCCGGACTTGTCGAATTCGACAGCCAAAAGTGTATTTTAATTTTTCGGAGGGTCAAACGGCCTCGGATTGGCGCGATTCTTGCGTCATCGGAACCGTCCATTCGAAGGCTTTCCGCAGATTTTTGTTTCGTAATTTTCGGACTTCCCCACAGGCCGATAGGGGCGTTTGAACGAGGGACGCCGTTTTCCGGACTTGTCGAATTCGACAGCCATCGGGTCTTTTAATTTTTCGGAGGGTCAAACGGCCTCGGATTGGCGCGATTCCTGCGCCATCGGAACCGTCCATTCGAAGGCTGTCCGCAGATTTTTGTTTCGTAATTTTCGGACTTCCACACAGGCCGATAGGCGCGTTTGAACGAGGGACGCCGTTTTCCGGACTTGTCGAATTCGACAGCCAAAAGTGTATTTTAATTTTTCGGAGGGTCAAACGGCCTCGGATTGGCGCGATTCCTGCGCCATCGGAACCGTCCATTCGAAGGCTGTCCGCAGATTTTTGTTTCGTAATTTTCGGACTTCCACACAGGCCGATAGGCGCGTTTGAACGAGGGACGCCGTTTTCCGGACTTGTCGAATTCGACAGCCAAAAGTGTATTTTAATTTTTCGGAGGGTCAAACGGCCTCGGATTGGCGCGATTCCTGCGCCATCGGAACCGTCCATTCGAAGGCTGTCCGCAGATTTTTGTTTCGTAATTTTCGGACTTCCACACAGGCTGATAGGCGCGTTTGAACGAGGGACGCCGTTTTCCGGACTTGTCGAATTCGACAGCCAAAAGTGTATTTTAATTTTTCGGAGGGTCAAACGGCCTCGGATTGGCGCGATTCTTGCGTCATCGGAACCGTCCATTCGAAGGCTTTCCGCAGATTTTTGTTTCGTAATTTTCGGACTTCCCCACAGGCCGATAGGGGCGTTTGAACGAGGGACGCCGTTTTCCGGACTTGTCGAATTCGACAGCCATCGGGTCTTTTAATTTTTCGGAGGGTCAAACGGCCTCGGATTGGCGCGATTCCTGCGCCATCGGAACCGTCCATTCGAAGGCTGTCCGCAGATTTTTGTTTCGTAATTTTCGGACTTCCACACAGGCCGATAGGGGCGTTTGAACGAGGGACGCCGTTTTCCGGACTTGTCGAATTCGACAGCCATCGGGTCTTTTAATTTTTCGGAGGGTCAAACGGCCTCGGATTGGCGCGATTCCTGCGCCATCGGAACCGTCCATTCGAAGGCTGTCCGCAGATTTTTGTTTCGTAATTTTCGGACTTCCACACAGGCCGATAGGGGCGTTTGAACGAGGGACGCCGTTTTCCGGACTTGTCGAATTCGACAGCCATCGGGTCTTTTAATTTTTCGGAGGGTCAAACGGCCTCGGATTGGCGCGATTCCTGCGCCATCGGAACCGTCCATTCGAAGGCTGTCCGCAGATTTTTGTTTCGTAATTTTCGGACTTCCACACAGGCCGATAGGCGCGTTTGAACGAGGGACGCCGTTTTCCGGACTTGTCGAATTCGACAGCCAAAAGTGTATTTTAATTTTTCGGAGGCTCAAACGGCCTCGGATTGGCGCGATTCCTGCGCCATCGGAACCGTCCATTCGAAGGCTGTCCGCAGATTTTTGTTTCGTAATTTTCGGACTTCCACACAGGCCGATAGGGGCGTTTGAACGAGGGACGCCGTTTTCCGGACTTGTCGAATTCGACAGCCAAAAGTGTATTTTAATTTTTCGGAGGGTCAAACGGCCTCGGATTGGCGCGATTCCTGCGCCATCGGAACCGTCCATTCGAAGGCTGTCCGCAGATTTTTGTTTCGTAATTTTCGGACTTCCACACAGGCCGATAGGGGCGTTTGAACGAGGGACGCCGTTTTCCGGACTTGTCGAATTCGACAGCCAAAAGTGTATTTTAATTTTTCGGAGGCTCAAACGGCCTCGGATTGGCGCGATTCCTGCGCCATCGGAACCGTCCATTCGAAGGCTGTCCGCAGATTTTTGTTTCGTAATTTTCGGACTTCCACACAGGCCGATAGGGGCGTTTGAACGAGGGACGCCGTTTTCCGGACTTGTCGAATTCGACAGCCATCGGGTCTTTTAATTTTTCGGAGGGTCAAACGGCCTCGGATTGGCGCGATTCCTGCGCCATCGGAACCGTCCATTCGAAGGCTGTCCGCAGATTTTTGTTTCGTAATTTTCGGACTTCCACACAGGCCGATAGGGGCGTTTGAACGAGGGACGCCGTTTTCCGGACTTGTCGAATTCGACAGCCAAAAGTGTATTTTAATTTTTCGGAGGCTCAAACGGCCTCGGATTGGCGCGATTCCTGCGCCATCGGAACCGTCCATTCGAAGGCTGTCCGCAGATTTTTGTTTCGTAATTTTCGGACTTCCACACAGGCCGATAGGCGCGTTTGAACGAGGGACGCCGTTTTCCGGACTTGTCGAATTCGACAGCCAAAAGTGTATTTTAATTTTTCGGAGGCTCAAACGGCCTCGGATTGGCGCGATTCCTGCGCCATCGGAACCGTCCATTCGAAGGCTGTCCGCAGATTTTTGTTTCGTAATTTTCGGACTTCCACACAGGCCGATAGGCGCGTTTGAACGAGGGACGCCGTTTTCCGGACTTGTCGAATTCGACAGCCAAAAGTGTATTTTAATTTTTCGGAGGGTCAAACGGCCTCGGATTGGCGCGATTCTTGCGTCATCGGAACCGTCCATTCGAAGGCTTTCCGCAGATTTTTGTTTCGTAATTTTCGGACTTCCCCACAGGCCGATAGGGGCGTTTGAACGAGGGACGCCGTTTTCCGGACTTGTCGAATTCGACAGCCATCGGGTCTTTTAATTTTTCGGAGGGTCAAACGGCCTCGGATTGGCGCGATTCCTGCGCCATCGGAACCGTCCATTCGAAGGCTGTCCGCAGATTTTTGTTTCGTAATTTTCGGACTTCCACACAGGCCGATAGGGGCGTTTGAACGAGGGACGCCGTTTTCCGGACTTGTCGAATTCGACAGCCATCGGGTCTTTTAATTTTTCGGAGGGTCAAACGGCCTCGGATTGGCGCGATTCCTGCGCCATCGGAACCGTCCATTCGAAGGCTGTCCGCAGATTTTTGTTTCGTAATTTTCGGACTTCCACACAGGCCGATAGGCGCGTTTGAACGAGGGACGCCGTTTTCCGGACTTGTCGAATTCGACAGCCAAAAGTGTATTTTAATTTTTCGGAGGCTCAAACGGCCTCGGATTGGCGCGATTCCTGCGCCATCGGAACCGTCCATTCGAAGGCTGTCCGCAGATTTTTGTTTCGTAATTTTCGGACTTCCACACAGGCCGATAGGGGCGTTTGAACGAGGGACGCCGTTTTCCGGACTTGTCGAATTCGACAGCCAAAAGTGTATTTTAATTTTTCGGAGGCTCAAACGGCCTCGGATTGGCGCGATTCCTGCGCCATCGGAACCGTCCATTCGAAGGCTGTCCGCAGATTTTTGTTTCGTAATTTTCGGACTTCCACACAGGCCGATAGGGGCGTTTGAACGAGGGACGCCGTTTTCCGGACTTGTCGAATTCGACAGCCAAAAGTGTATTTTAATTTTTCGGAGGCTCAAACGGCCTCGGATTGGCGCGATTCCTGCGCCATCGGAACCGTCCATTCGAAGGCTGTCCGCAGATTTTTGTTTCGTAATTTTCGGACTTCCACACAGGCCGATAGGCGCGTTTGAACGAGGGACGCCGTTTTCCGGACTTGTCGAATTCGACAGCCAAAAGTGTATTTTAATTTTTCGGAGGGTCAAACGGCCTCGGATTGGCGCGATTCCTGCGCCATCGGAACCGTCCATTCGAAGGCTGTCCGCAGATTTTTGTTTCGTAATTTTCGGACTTCCACACAGGCCGATAGGGGCGTTTGAACGAGGGACGCCGTTTTCCGGACTTGTCGAATTCGACAGCCAAAAGTGTATTTTAATTTTTCGGAGGCTCAAACGGCCTCGGATTGGCGCGATTCCTGCGCCATCGGAACCGTCCATTCGAAGGCTGTCCGCAGATTTTTGTTTCGTAATTTTCGGACTTCCACACAGGCCGATAGGGGCGTTTGAACGAGGGACGCCGTTTTCCGGACTTGTCGAATTCGACAGCCAAAAGTGTATTTTAATTTTTCGGAGGCTCAAACGGCCTCGGATTGGCGCGATTCCTGCGCCATCGGAACCGTCCATTCGAAGGCTGTCCGCAGATTTTTGTTTCGTAATTTTCGGACTTCCACACAGGCCGATAGGGGCGTTTGAACGAGGGACGCCGTTTTCCGGACTTGTCGAATTCGACAGCCAAAAGTGTATTTTAATTTTTCGGAGGCTCAAACGGCCTCGGATTGGCGCGATTCCTGCGCCATCGGAACCGTCCATTCGAAGGCTGTCCGCAGATTTTTGTTTCGTAATTTTCGGACTTCCACACAGGCCGATAGGCGCGTTTGAACGAGGGACGCCGTTTTCCGGACTTGTCGAATTCGACAGCCAAAAGTGTATTTTAATTTTTCGGAGGGTCAAACGGCCTCGGATTGGCGCGATTCCTGCGCCATCGGAACCGTCCATTCGAAGGCTGTCCGCAGATTTTTGTTTCGTAATTTTCGGACTTCCACACAGGCCGATAGGCGCGTTTGAACGAGGGACGCCGTTTTCCGGACTTGTCGAATTCGACAGCCAAAAGTGTATTTTAATTTTTCGGAGGGTCAAACGGCCTCGGATTGGCGCGATTCCTGCGCCATCGGAACCGTCCATTCGAAGGCTGTCCGCAGATTTTTGTTTCGTAATTTTCGGACTTCCACACAGGCTGATAGGCGCGTTTGAACGAGGGACGCCGTTTTCCGGACTTGTCGAATTCGACAGCCAAAAGTGTATTTTAATTTTTCGGAGGGTCAAACGGCCTCGGATTGGCGCGATTCTTGCGTCATCGGAACCGTCCATTCGAAGGCTTTCCGCAGATTTTTGTTTCGTAATTTTCGGACTTCCCCACAGGCCGATAGGGGCGTTTGAACGAGGGACGCCGTTTTCCGGACTTGTCGAATTCGACAGCCATCGGGTCTTTTAATTTTTCGGAGGGTCAAACGGCCTCGGATTGGCGCGATTCCTGCGCCATCGGAACCGTCCATTCGAAGGCTGTCCGCAGATTTTTGTTTCGTAATTTTCGGACTTCCACACAGGCCGATAGGGGCGTTTGAACGAGGGACGCCGTTTTCCGGACTTGTCGAATTCGACAGCCATCGGGTCTTTTAATTTTTCGGAGGGTCAAACGGCCTCGGATTGGCGCGATTCCTGCGCCATCGGAACCGTCCATTCGAAGGCTGTCCGCAGATTTTTGTTTCGTAATTTTCGGACTTCCACACAGGCCGATAGGGGCGTTTGAACGAGGGACGCCGTTTTCCGGACTTGTCGAATTCGACAGCCATCGGGTCTTTTAATTTTTCGGAGGGTCAAACGGCCTCGGATTGGCGCGATTCCTGCGCCATCGGAACCGTCCATTCGAAGGCTGTCCGCAGATTTTTGTTTCGTAATTTTCGGACTTCCACACAGGCCGATAGGCGCGTTTGAACGAGGGACGCCGTTTTCCGGACTTGTCGAATTCGACAGCCAAAAGTGTATTTTAATTTTTCGGAGGCTCAAACGGCCTCGGATTGGCGCGATTCCTGCGCCATCGGAACCGTCCATTCGAAGGCTGTCCGCAGATTTTTGTTTCGTAATTTTCGGACTTCCACACAGGCCGATAGGGGCGTTTGAACGAGGGACGCCGTTTTCCGGACTTGTCGAATTCGACAGCCAAAAGTGTATTTTAATTTTTCGGAGGGTCAAACGGCCTCGGATTGGCGCGATTCCTGCGCCATCGGAACCGTCCATTCGAAGGCTGTCCGCAGATTTTTGTTTCGTAATTTTCGGACTTCCACACAGGCCGATAGGGGCGTTTGAACGAGGGACGCCGTTTTCCGGACTTGTCGAATTCGACAGCCAAAAGTGTATTTTAATTTTTCGGAGGCTCAAACGGCCTCGGATTGGCGCGATTCCTGCGCCATCGGAACCGTCCATTCGAAGGCTGTCCGCAGATTTTTGTTTCGTAATTTTCGGACTTCCACACAGGCCGATAGGGGCGTTTGAACGAGGGACGCCGTTTTCCGGACTTGTCGAATTCGACAGCCAAAAGTGTATTTTAATTTTTCGGAGGCTCAAACGGCCTCGGATTGGCGCGATTCCTGCGCCATCGGAACCGTCCATTCGAAGGCTGTCCGCAGATTTTTGTTTCGTAATTTTCGGACTTCCACACAGGCCGATAGGCGCGTTTGAACGAGGGACGCCGTTTTCCGGACTTGTCGAATTCGACAGCCAAAAGTGTATTTTAATTTTTCGGAGGGTCAAACGGCCTCGGATTGGCGCGATTCCTGCGCCATCGGAACCGTCCATTCGAAGGCTGTCCGCAGATTTTTGTTTCGTAATTTTCGGACTTCCACACAGGCCGATAGGGGCGTTTGAACGAGGGACGCCGTTTTCCGGACTTGTCGAATTCGACAGCCAAAAGTGTATTTTAATTTTTCGGAGGCTCAAACGGCCTCGGATTGGCGCGATTCCTGCGCCATCGGAACCGTCCATTCGAAGGCTGTCCGCAGATTTTTGTTTCGTAATTTTCGGACTTCCACACAGGCCGATAGGGGCGTTTGAACGAGGGACGCCGTTTTCCGGACTTGTCGAATTCGACAGCCAAAAGTGTATTTTAATTTTTCGGAGGCTCAAACGGCCTCGGATTGGCGCGATTCCTGCGCCATCGGAACCGTCCATTCGAAGGCTGTCCGCAGATTTTTGTTTCGTAATTTTCGGACTTCCACACAGGCCGATAGGGGCGTTTGAACGAGGGACGCCGTTTTCCGGACTTGTCGAATTCGACAGCCAAAAGTGTATTTTAATTTTTCGGAGGCTCAAACGGCCTCGGATTGGCGCGATTCCTGCGCCATCGGAACCGTCCATTCGAAGGCTGTCCGCAGATTTTTGTTTCGTAATTTTCGGACTTCCACACAGGCCGATAGGCGCGTTTGAACGAGGGACGCCGTTTTCCGGACTTGTCGAATTCGACAGCCAAAAGTGTATTTTAATTTTTCGGAGGGTCAAACGGCCTCGGATTGGCGCGATTCCTGCGCCATCGGAACCGTCCATTCGAAGGCTGTCCGCAGATTTTTGTTTCGTAATTTTCGGACTTCCACACAGGCCGATAGGCGCGTTTGAACGAGGGACGCCGTTTTCCGGACTTGTCGAATTCGACAGCCAAAAGTGTATTTTAATTTTTCGGAGGGTCAAACGGCCTCGGATTGGCGCGATTCCTGCGCCATCGGAACCGTCCATTCGAAGGCTGTCCGCAGATTTTTGTTTCGTAATTTTCGGACTTCCACACAGGCCGATAGGCGCGTTTGAACGAGGGACGCCGTTTTCCGGACTTGTCGAATTCGACAGCCAAAAGTGTATTTTAATTTTTCGGAGGGTCAAACGGCCTCGGATTGGCGCGATTCCTGCGCCATCGGAACCGTCCATTCGAAGGCTGTCCGCAGATTTTTGTTTCGTAATTTTCGGACTTCCACACAGGCTGATAGGCGCGTTTGAACGAGGGACGCCGTTTTCCGGACTTGTCGAATTCGACAGCCAAAAGTGTATTTTAATTTTTCGGAGGGTCAAACGGCCTCGGATTGGCGCGATTCTTGCGTCATCGGAACCGTCCATTCGAAGGCTTTCCGCAGATTTTTGTTTCGTAATTTTCGGACTTCCCCACAGGCCGATAGGGGCGTTTGAACGAGGGACGCCGTTTTCCGGACTTGTCGAATTCGACAGCCATCGGGTCTTTTAATTTTTCGGAGGGTCAAACGGCCTCGGATTGGCGCGATTCCTGCGCCATCGGAACCGTCCATTCGAAGGCTGTCCGCAGATTTTTGTTTCGTAATTTTCGGACTTCCACACAGGCCGATAGGGGCGTTTGAACGAGGGACGCCGTTTTCCGGACTTGTCGAATTCGACAGCCATCGGGTCTTTTAATTTTTCGGAGGGTCAAACGGCCTCGGATTGGCGCGATTCCTGCGCCATCGGAACCGTCCATTCGAAGGCTGTCCGCAGATTTTTGTTTCGTAATTTTCGGACTTCCACACAGGCCGATAGGGGCGTTTGAACGAGGGACGCCGTTTTCCGGACTTGTCGAATTCGACAGCCATCGGGTCTTTTAATTTTTCGGAGGGTCAAACGGCCTCGGATTGGCGCGATTCCTGCGCCATCGGAACCGTCCATTCGAAGGCTGTCCGCAGATTTTTGTTTCGTAATTTTCGGACTTCCACACAGGCCGATAGGCGCGTTTGAACGAGGGACGCCGTTTTCCGGACTTGTCGAATTCGACAGCCAAAAGTGTATTTTAATTTTTCGGAGGCTCAAACGGCCTCGGATTGGCGCGATTCCTGCGCCATCGGAACCGTCCATTCGAAGGCTGTCCGCAGATTTTTGTTTCGTAATTTTCGGACTTCCACACAGGCCGATAGGGGCGTTTGAACGAGGGACGCCGTTTTCCGGACTTGTCGAATTCGACAGCCAAAAGTGTATTTTAATTTTTCGGAGGGTCAAACGGCCTCGGATTGGCGCGATTCCTGCGCCATCGGAACCGTCCATTCGAAGGCTGTCCGCAGATTTTTGTTTCGTAATTTTCGGACTTCCACACAGGCCGATAGGGGCGTTTGAACGAGGGACGCCGTTTTCCGGACTTGTCGAATTCGACAGCCAAAAGTGTATTTTAATTTTTCGGAGGCTCAAACGGCCTCGGATTGGCGCGATTCCTGCGCCATCGGAACCGTCCATTCGAAGGCTGTCCGCAGATTTTTGTTTCGTAATTTTCGGACTTCCACACAGGCCGATAGGGGCGTTTGAACGAGGGACGCCGTTTTCCGGACTTGTCGAATTCGACAGCCAAAAGTGTATTTTAATTTTTCGGAGGCTCAAACGGCCTCGGATTGGCGCGATTCCTGCGCCATCGGAACCGTCCATTCGAAGGCTGTCCGCAGATTTTTGTTTCGTAATTTTCGGACTTCCACACAGGCCGATAGGCGCGTTTGAACGAGGGACGCCGTTTTCCGGACTTGTCGAATTCGACAGCCAAAAGTGTATTTTAATTTTTCGGAGGGTCAAACGGCCTCGGATTGGCGCGATTCCTGCGCCATCGGAACCGTCCATTCGAAGGCTGTCCGCAGATTTTTGTTTCGTAATTTTCGGACTTCCACACAGGCCGATAGGGGCGTTTGAACGAGGGACGCCGTTTTCCGGACTTGTCGAATTCGACAGCCAAAAGTGTATTTTAATTTTTCGGAGGCTCAAACGGCCTCGGATTGGCGCGATTCCTGCGCCATCGGAACCGTCCATTCGAAGGCTGTCCGCAGATTTTTGTTTCGTAATTTTCGGACTTCCACACAGGCCGATAGGGGCGTTTGAACGAGGGACGCCGTTTTCCGGACTTGTCGAATTCGACAGCCAAAAGTGTATTTTAATTTTTCGGAGGCTCAAACGGCCTCGGATTGGCGCGATTCCTGCGCCATCGGAACCGTCCATTCGAAGGCTGTCCGCAGATTTTTGTTTCGTAATTTTCGGACTTCCACACAGGCCGATAGGCGCGTTTGAACGAGGGACGCCGTTTTCCGGACTTGTCGAATTCGACAGCCAAAAGTGTATTTTAATTTTTCGGAGGGTCAAACGGCCTCGGATTGGCGCGATTCCTGCGCCATCGGAACCGTCCATTCGAAGGCTGTCCGCAGATTTTTGTTTCGTAATTTTCGGACTTCCACACAGGCTGATAGGCGCGTTTGAACGAGGGACGCCGTTTTCCGGACTTGTCGAATTCGACAGCCAAAAGTGTATTTTAATTTTTCGGAGGGTCAAACGGCCTCGGATTGGCGCGATTCTTGCGTCATCGGAACCGTCCATTCGAAGGCTTTCCGCAGATTTTTGTTTCGTAATTTTCGGACTTCCCCACAGGCCGATAGGGGCGTTTGAACGAGGGACGCCGTTTTCCGGACTTGTCGAATTCGACAGCCATCGGGTCTTTTAATTTTTCGGAGGGTCAAACGGCCTCGGATTGGCGCGATTCCTGCGCCATCGGAACCGTCCATTCGAAGGCTGTCCGCAGATTTTTGTTTCGTAATTTTCGGACTTCCACACAGGCCGATAGGGGCGTTTGAACGAGGGACGCCGTTTTCCGGACTTGTCGAATTCGACAGCCATCGGGTCTTTTAATTTTTCGGAGGGTCAAACGGCCTCGGATTGGCGCGATTCCTGCGCCATCGGAACCGTCCATTCGAAGGCTGTCCGCAGATTTTTGTTTCGTAATTTTCGGACTTCCACACAGGCCGATAGGGGCGTTTGAACGAGGGACGCCGTTTTCCGGACTTGTCGAATTCGACAGCCAAAAGTGTATTTTAATTTTTCGGAGGCTCAAACGGCCTCGGATTGGCGCGATTCCTGCGCCATCGGAACCGTCCATTCGAAGGCTGTCCGTAGATTTTTGTTTCGTAATTTTCGGACTTCCACACAGGCCGATAGGCGCGTTTGAACGAGGGACGCCGTTTTCCGGACTTGTCGAATTCGACAGCCATCGGGTCTTTTAATTTTTCGGAGGGTCAAACGGCCTCGGATTGGCGCGATTCCTGCGCCATCGGAACCGTCCATTCGAAGGCTGTCCGCAGATTTTTGTTTCGTAATTTTCGGACTTCCACACAGGCCGATAGGGGCGTTTGAACGAGGGACGCCGTTTTCCGGACTTGTCGAATTCGACAGCCATCGGGTCTTTTAATTTTTCGGAGGGTCAAACGGCCTCGGATTGGCGCGATTCCTGCGCCATCGGAACCGTCCATTCGAAGGCTGTCCGCAGATTTTTGTTTCGTAATTTTCGGACTTCCACACAGGCCGATAGGGGCGTTTGAACGAGGGACGCCGTTTTCCGGACTTGTCGAATTCGACAGCCAAAAGTGTATTTTAATTTTTCGGAGGCTCAAACGGCCTCGGATTGGCGCGATTCCTGCGCCATCGGAACCGTCCATTCGAAGGCTGTCCGCAGATTTTTGTTTCGTAATTTTCGGACTTCCACACAGGCCGATAGGCGCGTTTGAACGAGGGACGCCGTTTTCCGGACTTGTCGAATTCGACAGCCAAAAGTGTATTTTAATTTTTCGGAGGGTCAAACGGCCTCGGATTGGCGCGATTCCTGCGCCATCGGAACCGTCCATTCGAAGGCTGTCCGTAGATTTTTGTTTCGTAATTTTCGGACTTCCACACAGGCCGATAGGCGCGTTTGAACGAGGGACGCCGTTTTCCGGACTTGTCGAATTCGACAGCCATCGGGTCTTTTAATTTTTCGGAGGGTCAAACGGCCTCGGATTGGCGCGATTCCTGCGCCATCGGAACCGTCCATTCGAAGGCTGTCCGCAGATTTTTGTTTCGTAATTTTCGGACTTCCACACAGGCTGATAGGCGCGTTTGAACGAGGGACGCCGTTTTCCGGACTTGTCGAATTCGACAGCCAAAAGTGTATTTTAATTTTTCGGAGGGTCAAACGGCCTCGGATTGGCGCGATTCTTGCGTCATCGGAACCGTCCATTCGAAGGCTTTCCGCAGATTTTTGTTTCGTAATTTTCGGACTTCCCCACAGGCCGATAGGGGCGTTTGAACGAGGGACGCCGTTTTCCGGACTTGTCGAATTCGACAGCCATCGGGTCTTTTAATTTTTCGGAGGGTCAAACGGCCTCGGATTGGCGCGATTCCTGCGCCATCGGAACCGTCCATTCGAAGGCTGTCCGCAGATTTTTGTTTCGTAATTTTCGGACTTCCACACAGGCCGATAGGGGCGTTTGAACGAGGGACGCCGTTTTCCGGACTTGTCGAATTCGACAGCCATCGGGTCTTTTAATTTTTCGGAGGGTCAAACGGCCTCGGATTGGCGCGATTCCTGCGCCATCGGAACCGTCCATTCGAAGGCTGTCCGCAGATTTTTGTTTCGTAATTTTCGGACTTCCACACAGGCCGATAGGGGCGTTTGAACGAGGGACGCCGTTTTCCGGACTTGTCGAATTCGACAGCCAAAAGTGTATTTTAATTTTTCGGAGGCTCAAACGGCCTCGGATTGGCGCGATTCCTGCGCCATCGGAACCGTCCATTCGAAGGCTGTCCGTAGATTTTTGTTTCGTAATTTTCGGACTTCCACACAGGCCGATAGGCGCGTTTGAACGAGGGACGCCGTTTTCCGGACTTGTCGAATTCGACAGCCATCGGGTCTTTTAATTTTTCGGAGGGTCAAACGGCCTCGGATTGGCGCGATTCCTGCGCCATCGGAACCGTCCATTCGAAGGCTGTCCGCAGATTTTTGTTTCGTAATTTTCGGACTTCCACACAGGCCGATAGGGGCGTTTGAACGAGGGACGCCGTTTTCCGGACTTGTCGAATTCGACAGCCATCGGGTCTTTTAATTTTTCGGAGGGTCAAACGGCCTCGGATTGGCGCGATTCCTGCGCCATCGGAACCGTCCATTCGAAGGCTGTCCGCAGATTTTTGTTTCGTAATTTTCGGACTTCCACACAGGCCGATAGGGGCGTTTGAACGAGGGACGCCGTTTTCCGGACTTGTCGAATTCGACAGCCAAAAGTGTATTTTAATTTTTCGGAGGCTCAAACGGCCTCGGATTGGCGCGATTCCTGCGCCATCGGAACCGTCCATTCGAAGGCTGTCCGCAGATTTTTGTTTCGTAATTTTCGGACTTCCACACAGGCCGATAGGCGCGTTTGAACGAGGGACGCCGTTTTCCGGACTTGTCGAATTCGACAGCCAAAAGTGTATTTTAATTTTTCGGAGGGTCAAACGGCCTCGGATTGGCGCGATTCCTGCGCCATCGGAACCGTCCATTCGAAGGCTGTCCGCAGATTTTTGTTTCGTAATTTTCGGACTTCCACACAGGCCGATAGGCGCGTTTGAACGAGGGACGCCGTTTTCCGGACTTGTCGAATTCGACAGCCAAAAGTGTATTTTAATTTTTCGGAGGGTCAAACGGCCTCGGATTGGCGCGATTCTTGCGTCATCGGAACCGTCCATTCGAAGGCTTTCCGCAGATTTTTGTTTCGTAATTTTCGGACTTCCCCACAGGCCGATAGGGGCGTTTGAACGAGGGACGCCGTTTTCCGGACTTGTCGAATTCGACAGCCATCGGGTCTTTTAATTTTTCGGAGGGTCAAACGGCCTCGGATTGGCGCGATTCCTGCGCCATCGGAACCGTCCATTCGAAGGCTGTCCGCAGATTTTTGTTTCGTAATTTTCGGACTTCCACACAGGCCGATAGGGGCGTTTGAACGAGGGACGCCGTTTTCCGGACTTGTCGAATTCGACAGCCATCGGGTCTTTTAATTTTTCGGAGGGTCAAACGGCCTCGGATTGGCGCGATTCCTGCGCCATCGGAACCGTCCATTCGAAGGCTGTCCGCAGATTTTTGTTTCGTAATTTTCGGACTTCCACACAGGCCGATAGGGGCGTTTGAACGAGGGACGCCGTTTTCCGGACTTGTCGAATTCGACAGCCAAAAGTGTATTTTAATTTTTCGGAGGCTCAAACGGCCTCGGATTGGCGCGATTCCTGCGCCATCGGAACCGTCCATTCGAAGGCTGTCCGCAGATTTTTGTTTCGTAATTTTCGGACTTCCACACAGGCCGATAGGCGCGTTTGAACGAGGGACGCCGTTTTCCGGACTTGTCGAATTCGACAGCCATCGGGTCTTTTAATTTTTCGGAGGGTCAAACGGCCTCGGATTGGCGCGATTCCTGCGCCATCGGAACCGTCCATTCGAAGGCTGTCCGCAGATTTTTGTTTCGTAATTTTCGGACTTCCACACAGGCCGATAGGGGCGTTTGAACGAGGGACGCCGTTTTCCGGACTTGTCGAATTCGACAGCCAAAAGTGTATTTTAATTTTTCGGAGGCTCAAACGGCCTCGGATTGGCGCGATTCCTGCGCCATCGGAACCGTCCATTCGAAGGCTGTCCGCAGATTTTTGTTTCGTAATTTTCGGACTTCCACACAGGCCGATAGGCGCGTTTGAACGAGGGACGCCGTTTTCCGGACTTGTCGAATTCGACAGCCAAAAGTGTATTTTAATTTTTCGGAGGGTCAAACGGCCTCGGATTGGCGCGATTCCTGCGCCATCGGAACCGTCCATTCGAAGGCTGTCCGCAGATTTTTGTTTCGTAATTTTCGGACTTCCACACAGGCCGATAGGCGCGTTTGAACGAGGGACGCCGTTTTCCGGACTTGTCGAATTCGACAGCCAAAAGTGTATTTTAATTTTTCGGAGGGTCAAACGGCCTCGGATTGGCGCGATTCTTGCGTCATCGGAACCGTCCATTCGAAGGCTTTCCGCAGATTTTTGTTTCGTAATTTTCGGACTTCCCCACAGGCCGATAGGGGCGTTTGAACGAGGGACGCCGTTTTCCGGACTTGTCGAATTCGACAGCCATCGGGTCTTTTAATTTTTCGGAGGGTCAAACGGCCTCGGATTGGCGCGATTCCTGCGCCATCGGAACCGTCCATTCGAAGGCTGTCCGCAGATTTTTGTTTCGTAATTTTCGGACTTCCACACAGGCCGATAGGGGCGTTTGAACGAGGGACGCCGTTTTCCGGACTTGTCGAATTCGACAGCCATCGGGTCTTTTAATTTTTCGGAGGGTCAAACGGCCTCGGATTGGCGCGATTCCTGCGCCATCGGAACCGTCCATTCGAAGGCTGTCCGCAGATTTTTGTTTCGTAATTTTCGGACTTCCACACAGGCCGATAGGGGCGTTTGAACGAGGGACGCCGTTTTCCGGACTTGTCGAATTCGACAGCCAAAAGTGTATTTTAATTTTTCGGAGGGTCAAACGGCCTCGGATTGGCGCGATTCCTGCGCCATCGGAACCGTCCATTCGAAGGCTGTCCGCAGATTTTTGTTTCGTAATTTTCGGACTTCCACACAGGCCGATAGGCGCGTTTGAACGAGGGACGCCGTTTTCCGGACTTGTCGAATTCGACAGCCAAAAGTGTATTTTAATTTTTCGGAGGGTCAAACGGCCTCGGATTGGCGCGATTCCTGCGCCATCGGAACCGTCCATTCGAAGGCTGTCCGCAGATTTTTGTTTCGTAATTTTCGGACTTCCACACAGGCCGATAGGCGCGTTTGAACGAGGGACGCCGTTTTCCGGACTTGTCGAATTCGACAGCCAAAAGTGTATTTTAATTTTTCGGAGGGTCAAACGGCCTCGGATTGGCGCGATTCTTGCGTCATCGGAACCGTCCATTCGAAGGCTTTCCGCAGATTTTTGTTTCGTAATTTTCGGACTTCCCCACAGGCCGATAGGGGCGTTTGAACGAGGGACGCCGTTTTCCGGACTTGTCGAATTCGACAGCCATCGGGTCTTTTAATTTTTCGGAGGGTCAAACGGCCTCGGATTGGCGCGATTCCTGCGCCATCGGAACCGTCCATTCGAAGGCTGTCCGCAGATTTTTGTTTCGTAATTTTCGGACTTCCACACAGGCCGATAGGGGCGTTTGAACGAGGGACGCCGTTTTCCGGACTTGTCGAATTCGACAGCCAAAAGTGTATTTTAATTTTTCGGAGGCTCAAACGGCCTCGGATTGGCGCGATTCCTGCGCCATCGGAACCGTCCATTCGAAGGCTGTCCGCAGATTTTTGTTTCGTAATTTTCGGACTTCCACACAGGCCGATAGGCGCGTTTGAACGAGGGACGCCGTTTTCCGGACTTGTCGAATTCGACAGCCAAAAGTGTATTTTAATTTTTCGGAGGGTCAAACGGCCTCGGATTGGCGCGATTCCTGCGCCATCGGAACCGTCCATTCGAAGGCTGTCCGCAGATTTTTGTTTCGTAATTTTCGGACTTCCACACAGGCCGATAGGCGCGTTTGAACGAGGGACGCCGTTTTCCGGACTTGTCGAATTCGACAGCCAAAAGTGTATTTTAATTTTTCGGAGGGTCAAACGGCCTCGGATTGGCGCGATTCTTGCGTCATCGGAACCGTCCATTCGAAGGCTTTCCGCAGATTTTTGTTTCGTAATTTTCGGACTTCCCCACAGGCCGATAGGGGCGTTTGAACGAGGGACGCCGTTTTCCGGACTTGTCGAATTCGACAGCCATCGGGTCTTTTAATTTTTCGGAGGGTCAAACGGCCTCGGATTGGCGCGATTCCTGCGCCATCGGAACCGTCCATTCGAAGGCTGTCCGCAGATTTTTGTTTCGTAATTTTCGGACTTCCACACAGGCCGATAGGGGCGTTTGAACGAGGGATGCCGTTTTCCGGACTTGTCGAATTCGACAGCCATCGGGTCTTTTAATTTTTCGGAGGGTCAAACGGCCTCGGATTGGCGCGATTCCTGCGCCATCGGAACCGTCCATTCGAAGGCTGTCCGCAGATTTTTGTTTCGTAATTTTCGGACTTCCACACAGGCCGATAGGGGCGTTTGAACGAGGGACGCCGTTTTCCGGACTTGTCGAATTCGACAGCCATCGGGTCTTTTAATTTTTCGGAGGGTCAAACGGCCTCGGATTGGCGCGATTCCTGCGCCATCGGAACCGTCCATTCGAAGGCTGTCCGCAGATTTTTGTTTCGTAATTTTCGGACTTCCACACAGGCCGATAGGGGCGTTTGAACGAGGGACGCCGTTTTCCGGACTTGTCGAATTCGACAGCCAAAAGTGTATTTTAATTTTTCGGAGGGTCAAACGGCCTCGGATTGGCGCGATTCTTGCGTCATCGGAACCGTCCATTCGAAGGCTTTCCGCAGATTTTTGTTTCGTAATTTTCGGACTTCCCCACAGGCCGATAGGGGCGTTTGAACGAGGGACGCCGTTTTCCGGACTTGTCGAATTCGACAGCCATCGGGTCTTTTAATTTTTCGGAGGGTCAAACGGCCTCGGATTGGCGCGATTCCTGCGCCATCGGAACCGTCCATTCGAAGGCTGTCCGCAGATTTTTGTTTCGTAATTTTCGGACTTCCACACAGGCCGATAGGGGCGTTTGAACGAGGGACGCCGTTTTCCGGACTTGTCGAATTCGACAGCCAAAAGTGTATTTTAATTTTTCGGAGGCTCAAACGGCCTCGGATTGGCGCGATTCCTGCGCCATCGGAACCGTCCATTCGAAGGCTGTCCGCAGATTTTTGTTTCGTAATTTTCGGACTTCCACACAGGCCGATAGGCGCGTTTGAACGAGGGACGCCGTTTTCCGGACTTGTCGAATTCGACAGCCAAAAGTGTATTTTAATTTTTCGGAGGGTCAAACGGCCTCGGATTGGCGCGATTCCTGCGCCATCGGAACCGTCCATTCGAAGGCTGTCCGCAGATTTTTGTTTCGTAATTTTCGGACTTCCACACAGGCCGATAGGCGCGTTTGAACGAGGGACGCCGTTTTCCGGACTTGTCGAATTCGACAGCCAAAAGTGTATTTTAATTTTTCGGAGGGTCAAACGGCCTCGGATTGGCGCGATTCTTGCGTCATCGGAACCGTCCATTCGAAGGCTTTCCGCAGATTTTTGTTTCGTAATTTTCGGACTTCCCCACAGGCCGATAGGGGCGTTTGAACGAGGGACGCCGTTTTCCGGACTTGTCGAATTCGACAGCCATCGGGTCTTTTAATTTTTCGGAGGGTCAAACGGCCTCGGATTGGCGCGATTCCTGCGCCATCGGAACCGTCCATTCGAAGGCTGTCCGCAGATTTTTGTTTCGTAATTTTCGGACTTCCACACAGGCCGATAGGGGCGTTTGAACGAGGGACGCCGTTTTCCGGACTTGTCGAATTCGACAGCCATCGGGTCTTTTAATTTTTCGGAGGGTCAAACGGCCTCGGATTGGCGCGATTCCTGCGCCATCGGAACCGTCCATTCGAAGGCTGTCCGCAGATTTTTGTTTCGTAATTTTCGGACTTCCACACAGGCCGATAGGGGCGTTTGAACGAGGGACGCCGTTTTCCGGACTTGTCGAATTCGACAGCCAAAAGTGTATTTTAATTTTTCGGAGGCTCAAACGGCCTCGGATTGGCGCGATTCCTGCGCCATCGGAACCGTCCATTCGAAGGCTGTCCGCAGATTTTTGTTTCGTAATTTTCGGACTTCCACACAGGCCGATAGGCGCGTTTGAACGAGGGACGCCGTTTTCCGGACTTGTCGAATTCGACAGCCAAAAGTGTATTTTAATTTTTCGGAGGGTCAAACGGCCTCGGATTGGCGCGATTCCTGCGCCATCGGAACCGTCCATTCGAAGGCTGTCCGCAGATTTTTGTTTCGTAATTTTCGGACTTCCACACAGGCCGATAGGCGCGTTTGAACGAGGGACGCCGTTTTCCGGACTTGTCGAATTCGACAGCCAAAAGTGTATTTTAATTTTTCGGAGGGTCAAACGGCCTCGGATTGGCGCGATTCTTGCGTCATCGGAACCGTCCATTCGAAGGCTTTCCGCAGATTTTTGTTTCGTAATTTTCGGACTTCCCCACAGGCCGATAGGGGCGTTTGAACGAGGGACGCCGTTTTCCGGACTTGTCGAATTCGACAGCCATCGGGTCTTTTAATTTTTCGGAGGGTCAAACGGCCTCGGATTGGCGCGATTCCTGCGCCATCGGAACCGTCCATTCGAAGGCTGTCCGCAGATTTTTGTTTCGTAATTTTCGGACTTCCACACAGGCCGATAGGGGCGTTTGAACGAGGGACGCCGTTTTCCGGACTTGTCGAATTCGACAGCCATCGGGTCTTTTAATTTTTCGGAGGGTCAAACGGCCTCGGATTGGCGCGATTCCTGCGCCATCGGAACCGTCCATTCGAAGGCTGTCCGCAGATTTTTGTTTCGTAATTTTCGGACTTCCACACAGGCCGATAGGGGCGTTTGAACGAGGGACGCCGTTTTCCGGACTTGTCGAATTCGACAGCCAAAAGTGTATTTTAATTTTTCGGAGGCTCAAACGGCCTCGGATTGGCGCGATTCCTGCGCCATCGGAACCGTCCATTCGAAGGCTGTCCGCAGATTTTTGTTTCGTAATTTTCGGACTTCCACACAGGCCGATAGGCGCGTTTGAACGAGGGACGCCGTTTTCCGGACTTGTCGAATTCGACAGCCAAAAGTGTATTTTAATTTTTCGGAGGGTCAAACGGCCTCGGATTGGCGCGATTCCTGCGCCATCGGAACCGTCCATTCGAAGGCTGTCCGCAGATTTTTGTTTCGTAATTTTCGGACTTCCACACAGGCCGATAGGCGCGTTTGAACGAGGGACGCCGTTTTCCGGACTTGTCGAATTCGACAGCCAAAAGTGTATTTTAATTTTTCGGAGGGTCAAACGGCCTCGGATTGGCGCGATTCTTGCGTCATCGGAACCGTCCATTCGAAGGCTTTCCGCAGATTTTTGTTTCGTAATTTTCGGACTTCCCCACAGGCCGATAGGGGCGTTTGAACGAGGGACGCCGTTTTCCGGACTTGTCGAATTCGACAGCCATCGGGTCTTTTAATTTTTCGGAGGGTCAAACGGCCTCGGATTGGCGCGATTCCTGCGCCATCGGAACCGTCCATTCGAAGGCTGTCCGCAGATTTTTGTTTCGTAATTTTCGGACTTCCACACAGGCCGATAGGGGCGTTTGAACGAGGGACGCCGTTTTCCGGACTTGTCGAATTCGACAGCCATCGGGTCTTTTAATTTTTCGGAGGGTCAAACGGCCTCGGATTGGCGCGATTCCTGCGCCATCGGAACCGTCCATTCGAAGGCTGTCCGCAGATTTTTGTTTCGTAATTTTCGGACTTCCACACAGGCCGATAGGGGCGTTTGAACGAGGGACGCCGTTTTCCGGACTTGTCGAATTCGACAGCCAAAAGTGTATTTTAATTTTTCGGAGGGTCAAACGGCCTCGGATTGGCGCGATTCCTGCGCCATCGGAACCGTCCATTCGAAGGCTGTCCGCAGATTTTTGTTTCGTAATTTTCGGACTTCCACACAGGCCGATAGGCGCGTTTGAACGAGGGACGCCGTTTTCCGGACTTGTCGAATTCGACAGCCAAAAGTGTATTTTAATTTTTCGGAGGGTCAAACGGCCTCGGATTGGCGCGATTCCTGCGCCATCGGAACCGTCCATTCGAAGGCTGTCCGCAGATTTTTGTTTCGTAATTTTCGGACTTCCACACAGGCCGATAGGCGCGTTTGAACGAGGGACGCCGTTTTCCGGACTTGTCGAATTCGACAGCCAAAAGTGTATTTTAATTTTTCGGAGGGTCAAACGGCCTCGGATTGGCGCGATTCTTGCGTCATCGGAACCGTCCATTCGAAGGCTTTCCGCAGATTTTTGTTTCGTAATTTTCGGACTTCCCCACAGGCCGATAGGGGCGTTTGAACGAGGGACGCCGTTTTCCGGACTTGTCGAATTCGACAGCCATCGGGTCTTTTAATTTTTCGGAGGGTCAAACGGCCTCGGATTGGCGCGATTCCTGCGCCATCGGAACCGTCCATTCGAAGGCTGTCCGCAGATTTTTGTTTCGTAATTTTCGGACTTCCACACAGGCCGATAGGGGCGTTTGAACGAGGGACGCCGTTTTCCGGACTTGTCGAATTCGACAGCCATCGGGTCTTTTAATTTTTCGGAGGGTCAAACGGCCTCGGATTGGCGCGATTCCTGCGCCATCGGAACCGTCCATTCGAAGGCTGTCCGCAGATTTTTGTTTCGTAATTTTCGGACTTCCACACAGGCCGATAGGGGCGTTTGAACGAGGGACGCCGTTTTCCGGACTTGTCGAATTCGACAGCCAAAAGTGTATTTTAATTTTTCGGAGGGTCAAACGGCCTCGGATTGGCGCGATTCCTGCGCCATCGGAACCGTCCATTCGAAGGCTGTCCGCAGATTTTTGTTTCGTAATTTTCGGACTTCCACACAGGCCGATAGGCGCGTTTGAACGAGGGACGCCGTTTTCCGGACTTGTCGAATTCGACAGCCAAAAGTGTATTTTAATTTTTCGGAGGGTCAAACGGCCTCGGATTGGCGCGATTCCTGCGCCATCGGAACCGTCCATTCGAAGGCTGTCCGCAGATTTTTGTTTCGTAATTTTCGGACTTCCACACAGGCCGATAGGCGCGTTTGAACGAGGGACGCCGTTTTCCGGACTTGTCGAATTCGACAGCCAAAAGTGTATTTTAATTTTTCGGAGGGTCAAACGGCCTCGGATTGGCGCGATTCTTGCGTCATCGGAACCGTCCATTCGAAGGCTTTCCGCAGATTTTTGTTTCGTAATTTTCGGACTTCCCCACAGGCCGATAGGGGCGTTTGAACGAGGGACGCCGTTTTCCGGACTTGTCGAATTCGACAGCCATCGGGTCTTTTAATTTTTCGGAGGGTCAAACGGCCTCGGATTGGCGCGATTCCTGCGCCATCGGAACCGTCCATTCGAAGGCTGTCCGCAGATTTTTGTTTCGTAATTTTCGGACTTCCACACAGGCCGATAGGGGCGTTTGAACGAGGGACGCCGTTTTCCGGACTTGTCGAATTCGACAGCCATCGGGTCTTTTAATTTTTCGGAGGGTCAAACGGCCTCGGATTGGCGCGATTCCTGCGCCATCGGAACCGTCCATTCGAAGGCTGTCCGCAGATTTTTGTTTCGTAATTTTCGGACTTCCACACAGGCCGATAGGGGCGTTTGAACGAGGGACGCCGTTTTCCGGACTTGTCGAATTCGACAGCCAAAAGTGTATTTTAATTTTTCGGAGGCTCAAACGGCCTCGGATTGGCGCGATTCCTGCGCCATCGGAACCGTCCATTCGAAGGCTGTCCGCAGATTTTTGTTTCGTAATTTTCGGACTTCCACACAGGCCGATAGGCGCGTTTGAACGAGGGACGCCGTTTTCCGGACTTGTCGAATTCGACAGCCAAAAGTGTATTTTAATTTTTCGGAGGGTCAAACGGCCTCGGATTGGCGCGATTCCTGCGCCATCGGAACCGTCCATTCGAAGGCTGTCCGCAGATTTTTGTTTCGTAATTTTCGGACTTCCACACAGGCCGATAGGCGCGTTTGAACGAGGGACGCCGTTTTCCGGACTTGTCGAATTCGACAGCCAAAAGTGTATTTTAATTTTTCGGAGGGTCAAACGGCCTCGGATTGGCGCGATTCTTGCGTCATCGGAACCGTCCATTCGAAGGCTTTCCGCAGATTTTTGTTTCGTAATTTTCGGACTTCCCCACAGGCCGATAGGGGCGTTTGAACGAGGGACGCCGTTTTCCGGACTTGTCGAATTCGACAGCCATCGGGTCTTTTAATTTTTCGGAGGGTCAAACGGCCTCGGATTGGCGCGATTCCTGCGCCATCGGAACCGTCCATTCGAAGGCTGTCCGCAGATTTTTGTTTCGTAATTTTCGGACTTCCACACAGGCCGATAGGGGCGTTTGAACGAGGGACGCCGTTTTCCGGACTTGTCGAATTCGACAGCCATCGGGTCTTTTAATTTTTCGGAGGGTCAAACGGCCTCGGATTGGCGCGATTCCTGCGCCATCGGAACCGTCCATTCGAAGGCTGTCCGCAGATTTTTGTTTCGTAATTTTCGGACTTCCACACAGGCCGATAGGGGCGTTTGAACGAGGGACGCCGTTTTCCGGACTTGTCGAATTCGACAGCCATCGGGTCTTTTAATTTTTCGGAGGGTCAAACGGCCTCGGATTGGCGCGATTCCTGCGCCATCGGAACCGTCCATTCGAAGGCTGTCCGCAGATTTTTGTTTCGTAATTTTCGGACTTCCACACAGGCCGATAGGCGCGTTTGAACGAGGGACGCCGTTTTCCGGACTTGTCGAATTCGACAGCCAAAAGTGTATTTTAATTTTTCGGAGGCTCAAACGGCCTCGGATTGGCGCGATTCCTGCGCCATCGGAACCGTCCATTCGAAGGCTGTCCGCAGATTTTTGTTTCGTAATTTTCGGACTTCCACACAGGCCGATAGGGGCGTTTGAACGAGGGACGCCGTTTTCCGGACTTGTCGAATTCGACAGCCAAAAGTGTATTTTAATTTTTCGGAGGGTCAAACGGCCTCGGATTGGCGCGATTCTTGCGTCATCGGAACCGTCCATTCGAAGGCTTTCCGCAGATTTTTGTTTCGTAATTTTCGGACTTCCCCACAGGCCGATAGGGGCGTTTGAACGAGGGACGCCGTTTTCCGGACTTGTCGAATTCGACAGCCAAAAGTGTATTTTAATTTTTCGGAGGGTCAAACGGCCTCGGATTGGCGCGATTCCTGCGCCATCGGAACCGTCCATTCGAAGGCTGTCCGCAGATTTTTGTTTCGTAATTTTCGGACTTCCACACAGGCCGATAGGGGCGTTTGAACGAGGGACGCCGTTTTCCGGACTTGTCGAATTCGACAGCCAAAAGTGTATTTTAATTTTTCGGAGGCTCAAACGGCCTCGGATTGGCGCGATTCCTGCGCCATCGGAACCGTCCATTCGAAGGCTGTCCGCAGATTTTTGTTTCGTAATTTTCGGACTTCCACACAGGCCGATAGGGGCGTTTGAACGAGGGACGCCGTTTTCCGGACTTGTCGAATTCGACAGCCAAAAGTGTATTTTAATTTTTCGGAGGCTCAAACGGCCTCGGATTGGCGCGATTCCTGCGCCATCGGAACCGTCCATTCGAAGGCTGTCCGTAGATTTTTGTTTCGTAATTTTCGGACTTCCACACAGGCCGATAGGCGCGTTTGAACGAGGGACGCCGTTTTCCGGACTTGTCGAATTCGACAGCCATCGGGTCTTTTAATTTTTCGGAGGGTCAAACGGCCTCGGATTGGCGCGATTCCTGCGCCATCGGAACCGTCCATTCGAAGGCTGTCCGCAGATTTTTGTTTCGTAATTTTCGGACTTCCACACAGGCCGATAGGGGCGTTTGAACGAGGGACGCCGTTTTCCGGACTTGTCGAATTCGACAGCCAAAAGTGTATTTTAATTTTTCGGAGGCTCAAACGGCCTCGGATTGGCGCGATTCCTGCGCCATCGGAACCGTCCATTCGAAGGCTGTCCGCAGATTTTTGTTTCGTAATTTTCGGACTTCCACACAGGCCGATAGGGGCGTTTGAACGAGGGACGCCGTTTTCCGGACTTGTCGAATTCGACAGCCAAAAGTGTATTTTAATTTTTCGGAGGCTCAAACGGCCTCGGATTGGCGCGATTCCTGCGCCATCGGAACCGTCCATTCGAAGGCTGTCCGCAGATTTTTGTTTCGTAATTTTCGGACTTCCACACAGGCCGATAGGCGCGTTTGAACGAGGGACGCCGTTTTCCGGACTTGTCGAATTCGACAGCCAAAAGTGTATTTTAATTTTTCGGAGGGTCAAACGGCCTCGGATTGGCGCGATTCTTGCGTCATCGGAACCGTCCATTCGAAGGCTTTCCGCAGATTTTTGTTTCGTAATTTTCGGACTTCCCCACAGGCCGATAGGGGCGTTTGAACGAGGGACGCCGTTTTCCGGACTTGTCGAATTCGACAGCCAAAAGTGTATTTTAATTTTTCGGAGGGTCAAACGGCCTCGGATTGGCGCGATTCCTGCGCCATCGGAACCGTCCATTCGAAGGCTGTCCGCAGATTTTTGTTTCGTAATTTTCGGACTTCCACACAGGCCGATAGGGGCGTTTGAACGAGGGACGCCGTTTTCCGGACTTGTCGAATTCGACAGCCATCGGGTCTTTTAATTTTTCGGAGGGTCAAACGGCCTCGGATTGGCGCGATTCCTGCGCCATCGGAACCGTCCATTCGAAGGCTGTCCGCAGATTTTTGTTTCGTAATTTTCGGACTTCCACACAGGCCGATAGGGGCGTTTGAACGAGGGACGCCGTTTTCCGGACTTGTCGAATTCGACAGCCAAAAGTGTATTTTAATTTTTCGGAGGGTCAAACGGCCTCGGATTGGCGCGATTCCTGCGCCATCGGAACCGTCCATTCGAAGGCTGTCCGCAGATTTTTGTTTCGTAATTTTCGGACTTCCACACAGGCCGATAGGGGCGTTTGAACGAGGGACGCCGTTTTCCGGACTTGTCGAATTCGACAGCCAAAAGTGTATTTTAATTTTTCGGAGGCTCAAACGGCCTCGGATTGGCGCGATTCCTGCGCCATCGGAACCGTCCATTCGAAGGCTGTCCGCAGATTTTTGTTTCGTAATTTTCGGACTTCCACACAGGCCGATAGGCGCGTTTGAACGAGGGACGCCGTTTTCCGGACTTGTCGAATTCGACAGCCAAAAGTGTATTTTAATTTTTCGGAGGGTCAAACGGCCTCGGATTGGCGCGATTCCTGCGCCATCGGAACCGTCCATTCGAAGGCTGTCCGCAGATTTTTGTTTCGTAATTTTCGGACTTCCACACAGGCCGATAGGCGCGTTTGAACGAGGGACGCCGTTTTCCGGACTTGTCGAATTCGACAGCCAAAAGTGTATTTTAATTTTTCGGAGGGTCAAACGGCCTCGGATTGGCGCGATTCTTGCGTCATCGGAACCGTCCATTCGAAGGCTTTCCGCAGATTTTTGTTTCGTAATTTTCGGACTTCCCCACAGGCCGATAGGGGCGTTTGAACGAGGGACGCCGTTTTCCGGACTTGTCGAATTCGACAGCCATCGGGTCTTTTAATTTTTCGGAGGGTCAAACGGCCTCGGATTGGCGCGATTCCTGCGCCATCGGAACCGTCCATTCGAAGGCTGTCCGCAGATTTTTGTTTCGTAATTTTCGGACTTCCACACAGGCCGATAGGGGCGTTTGAACGAGGGACGCCGTTTTCCGGACTTGTCGAATTCGACAGCCATCGGGTCTTTTAATTTTTCGGAGGGTCAAACGGCCTCGGATTGGCGCGATTCCTGCGCCATCGGAACCGTCCATTCGAAGGCTGTCCGCAGATTTTTGTTTCGTAATTTTCGGACTTCCACACAGGCCGATAGGGGCGTTTGAACGAGGGACGCCGTTTTCCGGACTTGTCGAATTCGACAGCCATCGGGTCTTTTAATTTTTCGGAGGGTCAAACGGCCTCGGATTGGCGCGATTCCTGCGCCATCGGAACCGTCCATTCGAAGGCTGTCCGCAGATTTTTGTTTCGTAATTTTCGGACTTCCACACAGGCCGATAGGCGCGTTTGAACGAGGGACGCCGTTTTCCGGACTTGTCGAATTCGACAGCCAAAAGTGTATTTTAATTTTTCGGAGGCTCAAACGGCCTCGGATTGGCGCGATTCCTGCGCCATCGGAACCGTCCATTCGAAGGCTGTCCGCAGATTTTTGTTTCGTAATTTTCGGACTTCCACACAGGCCGATAGGGGCGTTTGAACGAGGGACGCCGTTTTCCGGACTTGTCGAATTCGACAGCCAAAAGTGTATTTTAATTTTTCGGAGGGTCAAACGGCCTCGGATTGGCGCGATTCTTGCGTCATCGGAACCGTCCATTCGAAGGCTTTCCGCAGATTTTTGTTTCGTAATTTTCGGACTTCCCCACAGGCCGATAGGGGCGTTTGAACGAGGGACGCCGTTTTCCGGACTTGTCGAATTCGACAGCCAAAAGTGTATTTTAATTTTTCGGAGGGTCAAACGGCCTCGGATTGGCGCGATTCCTGCGCCATCGGAACCGTCCATTCGAAGGCTGTCCGCAGATTTTTGTTTCGTAATTTTCGGACTTCCACACAGGCCGATAGGGGCGTTTGAACGAGGGACGCCGTTTTCCGGACTTGTCGAATTCGACAGCCAAAAGTGTATTTTAATTTTTCGGAGGCTCAAACGGCCTCGGATTGGCGCGATTCCTGCGCCATCGGAACCGTCCATTCGAAGGCTGTCCGCAGATTTTTGTTTCGTAATTTTCGGACTTCCACACAGGCCGATAGGGGCGTTTGAACGAGGGACGCCGTTTTCCGGACTTGTCGAATTCGACAGCCAAAAGTGTATTTTAATTTTTCGGAGGCTCAAACGGCCTCGGATTGGCGCGATTCCTGCGCCATCGGAACCGTCCATTCGAAGGCTGTCCGTAGATTTTTGTTTCGTAATTTTCGGACTTCCACACAGGCCGATAGGCGCGTTTGAACGAGGGACGCCGTTTTCCGGACTTGTCGAATTCGACAGCCATCGGGTCTTTTAATTTTTCGGAGGGTCAAACGGCCTCGGATTGGCGCGATTCCTGCGCCATCGGAACCGTCCATTCGAAGGCTGTCCGCAGATTTTTGTTTCGTAATTTTCGGACTTCCACACAGGCCGATAGGGGCGTTTGAACGAGGGACGCCGTTTTCCGGACTTGTCGAATTCGACAGCCAAAAGTGTATTTTAATTTTTCGGAGGCTCAAACGGCCTCGGATTGGCGCGATTCCTGCGCCATCGGAACCGTCCATTCGAAGGCTGTCCGCAGATTTTTGTTTCGTAATTTTCGGACTTCCACACAGGCCGATAGGGGCGTTTGAACGAGGGACGCCGTTTTCCGGACTTGTCGAATTCGACAGCCAAAAGTGTATTTTAATTTTTCGGAGGCTCAAACGGCCTCGGATTGGCGCGATTCCTGCGCCATCGGAACCGTCCATTCGAAGGCTGTCCGCAGATTTTTGTTTCGTAATTTTCGGACTTCCACACAGGCCGATAGGCGCGTTTGAACGAGGGACGCCGTTTTCCGGACTTGTCGAATTCGACAGCCAAAAGTGTATTTTAATTTTTCGGAGGGTCAAACGGCCTCGGATTGGCGCGATTCTTGCGTCATCGGAACCGTCCATTCGAAGGCTTTCCGCAGATTTTTGTTTCGTAATTTTCGGACTTCCCCACAGGCCGATAGGGGCGTTTGAACGAGGGACGCCGTTTTCCGGACTTGTCGAATTCGACAGCCAAAAGTGTATTTTAATTTTTCGGAGGGTCAAACGGCCTCGGATTGGCGCGATTCCTGCGCCATCGGAACCGTCCATTCGAAGGCTGTCCGCAGATTTTTGTTTCGTAATTTTCGGACTTCCACACAGGCCGATAGGGGCGTTTGAACGAGGGACGCCGTTTTCCGGACTTGTCGAATTCGACAGCCAAAAGTGTATTTTAATTTTTCGGAGGCTCAAACGGCCTCGGATTGGCGCGATTCCTGCGCCATCGGAACCGTCCATTCGAAGGCTGTCCGCAGATTTTTGTTTCGTAATTTTCGGACTTCCACACAGGCCGATAGGGGCGTTTGAACGAGGGACGCCGTTTTCCGGACTTGTCGAATTCGACAGCCAAAAGTGTATTTTAATTTTTCGGAGGCTCAAACGGCCTCGGATTGGCGCGATTCCTGCGCCATCGGAACCGTCCATTCGAAGGCTGTCCGTAGATTTTTGTTTCGTAATTTTCGGACTTCCACACAGGCCGATAGGCGCGTTTGAACGAGGGACGCCGTTTTCCGGACTTGTCGAATTCGACAGCCAAAAGTGTATTTTAATTTTTCGGAGGGTCAAACGGCCTCGGATTGGCGCGATTCTTGCGTCATCGGAACCGTCCATTCGAAGGCTTTCCGCAGATTTTTGTTTCGTAATTTTCGGACTTCCCCACAGGCCGATAGGGGCGTTTGAACGAGGGACGCCGTTTTCCGGACTTGTCGAATTCGACAGCCAAAAGTGTATTTTAATTTTTCGGAGGGTCAAACGGCCTCGGATTGGCGCGATTCCTGCGCCATCGGAACCGTCCATTCGAAGGCTGTCCGCAGATTTTTGTTTCGTAATTTTCGGACTTCCACACAGGCCGATAGGGGCGTTTGAACGAGGGACGCCGTTTTCCGGACTTGTCGAATTCGACAGCCAAAAGTGTATTTTAATTTTTCGGAGGCTCAAACGGCCTCGGATTGGCGCGATTCCTGCGCCATCGGAACCGTCCATTCGAAGGCTGTCCGCAGATTTTTGTTTCGTAATTTTCGGACTTCCACACAGGCCGATAGGGGCGTTTGAACGAGGGACGCCGTTTTCCGGACTTGTCGAATTCGACAGCCAAAAGTGTATTTTAATTTTTCGGAGGCTCAAACGGCCTCGGATTGGCGCGATTCCTGCGCCATCGGAACCGTCCATTCGAAGGCTGTCCGTAGATTTTTGTTTCGTAATTTTCGGACTTCCACACAGGCCGATAGGCGCGTTTGAACGAGGGACGCCGTTTTCCGGACTTGTCGAATTCGACAGCCATCGGGTCTTTTAATTTTTCGGAGGGTCAAACGGCCTCGGATTGGCGCGATTCCTGCGCCATCGGAACCGTCCATTCGAAGGCTGTCCGCAGATTTTTGTTTCGTAATTTTCGGACTTCCACACAGGCCGATAGGGGCGTTTGAACGAGGGACGCCGTTTTCCGGACTTGTCGAATTCGACAGCCAAAAGTGTATTTTAATTTTTCGGAGGCTCAAACGGCCTCGGATTGGCGCGATTCCTGCGCCATCGGAACCGTCCATTCGAAGGCTGTCCGCAGATTTTTGTTTCGTAATTTTCGGACTTCCACACAGGCCGATAGGGGCGTTTGAACGAGGGACGCCGTTTTCCGGACTTGTCGAATTCGACAGCCAAAAGTGTATTTTAATTTTTCGGAGGCTCAAACGGCCTCGGATTGGCGCGATTCCTGCGCCATCGGAACCGTCCATTCGAAGGCTGTCCGCAGATTTTTGTTTCGTAATTTTCGGACTTCCACACAGGCCGATAGGCGCGTTTGAACGAGGGACGCCGTTTTCCGGACTTGTCGAATTCGACAGCCAAAAGTGTATTTTAATTTTTCGGAGGGTCAAACGGCCTCGGATTGGCGCGATTCTTGCGTCATCGGAACCGTCCATTCGAAGGCTTTCCGCAGATTTTTGTTTCGTAATTTTCGGACTTCCCCACAGGCCGATAGGGGCGTTTGAACGAGGGACGCCGTTTTCCGGACTTGTCGAATTCGACAGCCAAAAGTGTATTTTAATTTTTCGGAGGGTCAAACGGCCTCGGATTGGCGCGATTCCTGCGCCATCGGAACCGTCCATTCGAAGGCTGTCCGCAGATTTTTGTTTCGTAATTTTCGGACTTCCACACAGGCCGATAGGGGCGTTTGAACGAGGGACGCCGTTTTCCGGACTTGTCGAATTCGACAGCCAAAAGTGTATTTTAATTTTTCGGAGGCTCAAACGGCCTCGGATTGGCGCGATTCCTGCGCCATCGGAACCGTCCATTCGAAGGCTGTCCGCAGATTTTTGTTTCGTAATTTTCGGACTTCCACACAGGCCGATAGGGGCGTTTGAACGAGGGACGCCGTTTTCCGGACTTGTCGAATTCGACAGCCAAAAGTGTATTTTAATTTTTCGGAGGCTCAAACGGCCTCGGATTGGCGCGATTCCTGCGCCATCGGAACCGTCCATTCGAAGGCTGTCCGTAGATTTTTGTTTCGTAATTTTCGGACTTCCACACAGGCCGATAGGCGCGTTTGAACGAGGGACGCCGTTTTCCGGACTTGTCGAATTCGACAGCCATCGGGTCTTTTAATTTTTCGGAGGGTCAAACGGCCTCGGATTGGCGCGATTCCTGCGCCATCGGAACCGTCCATTCGAAGGCTGTCCGCAGATTTTTGTTTCGTAATTTTCGGACTTCCACACAGGCCGATAGGGGCGTTTGAACGAGGGACGCCGTTTTCCGGACTTGTCGAATTCGACAGCCAAAAGTGTATTTTAATTTTTCGGAGGCTCAAACGGCCTCGGATTGGCGCGATTCCTGCGCCATCGGAACCGTCCATTCGAAGGCTGTCCGCAGATTTTTGTTTCGTAATTTTCGGACTTCCACACAGGCCGATAGGGGCGTTTGAACGAGGGACGCCGTTTTCCGGACTTGTCGAATTCGACAGCCAAAAGTGTATTTTAATTTTTCGGAGGCTCAAACGGCCTCGGATTGGCGCGATTCCTGCGCCATCGGAACCGTCCATTCGAAGGCTGTCCGTAGATTTTTGTTTCGTAATTTTCGGACTTCCACACAGGCCGATAGGCGCGTTTGAACGAGGGACGCCGTTTTCCGGACTTGTCGAATTCGACAGCCATCGGGTCTTTTAATTTTTCGGAGGGTCAAACGGCCTCGGATTGGCGCGATTCCTGCGCCATCGGAACCGTCCATTCGAAGGCTGTCCGCAGATTTTTGTTTCGTAATTTTCGGACTTCCACACAGGCCGATAGGGGCGTTTGAACGAGGGACGCCGTTTTCCGGACTTGTCGAATTCGACAGCCAAAAGTGTATTTTAATTTTTCGGAGGGTCAAACGGCCTCGGATTGGCGCGATTCTTGCGTCATCGGAACCGTCCATTCGAAGGCTTTCCGCAGATTTTTGTTTCGTAATTTTCGGACTTCCCCACAGGCCGATAGGGGCGTTTGAACGAGGGACGCCGTTTTCCGGACTTGTCGAATTCGACAGCCATCGGGTCTTTTAATTTTTCGGAGGGTCAAACGGCCTCGGATTGGCGCGATTCCTGCGCCATCGGAACCGTCCATTCGAAGGCTGTCCGCAGATTTTTGTTTCGTAATTTTCGGACTTCCACACAGGCCGATAGGGGCGTTTGAACGAGGGACGCCGTTTTCCGGACTTGTCGAATTCGACAGCCATCGGGTCTTTTAATTTTTCGGAGGGTCAAACGGCCTCGGATTGGCGCGATTCCTGCGCCATCGGAACCGTCCATTCGAAGGCTGTCCGCAGATTTTTGTTTCGTAATTTTCGGACTTCCACACAGGCCGATAGGGGCGTTTGAACGAGGGACGCCGTTTTCCGGACTTGTCGAATTCGACAGCCAAAAGTGTATTTTAATTTTTCGGAGGCTCAAACGGCCTCGGATTGGCGCGATTCCTGCGCCATCGGAACCGTCCATTCGAAGGCTGTCCGCAGATTTTTGTTTCGTAATTTTCGGACTTCCACACAGGCCGATAGGCGCGTTTGAACGAGGGACGCCGTTTTCCGGACTTGTCGAATTCGACAGCCAAAAGTGTATTTTAATTTTTCGGAGGGTCAAACGGCCTCGGATTGGCGCGATTCCTGCGCCATCGGAACCGTCCATTCGAAGGCTGTCCGCAGATTTTTGTTTCGTAATTTTCGGACTTCCACACAGGCCGATAGGCGCGTTTGAACGAGGGACGCCGTTTTCCGGACTTGTCGAATTCGACAGCCAAAAGTGTATTTTAATTTTTCGGAGGGTCAAACGGCCTCGGATTGGCGCGATTCTTGCGTCATCGGAACCGTCCATTCGAAGGCTTTCCGCAGATTTTTGTTTCGTAATTTTCGGACTTCCCCACAGGCCGATAGGGGCGTTTGAACGAGGGACGCCGTTTTCCGGACTTGTCGAATTCGACAGCCATCGGGTCTTTTAATTTTTCGGAGGGTCAAACGGCCTCGGATTGGCGCGATTCCTGCGCCATCGGAACCGTCCATTCGAAGGCTGTCCGCAGATTTTTGTTTCGTAATTTTCGGACTTCCACACAGGCCGATAGGGGCGTTTGAACGAGGGACGCCGTTTTCCGGACTTGTCGAATTCGACAGCCATCGGGTCTTTTAATTTTTCGGAGGGTCAAACGGCCTCGGATTGGCGCGATTCCTGCGCCATCGGAACCGTCCATTCGAAGGCTGTCCGCAGATTTTTGTTTCGTAATTTTCGGACTTCCACACAGGCCGATAGGGGCGTTTGAACGAGGGACGCCGTTTTCCGGACTTGTCGAATTCGACAGCCAAAAGTGTATTTTAATTTTTCGGAGGCTCAAACGGCCTCGGATTGGCGCGATTCCTGCGCCATCGGAACCGTCCATTCGAAGGCTGTCCGCAGATTTTTGTTTCGTAATTTTCGGACTTCCACACAGGCCGATAGGGGCGTTTGAACGAGGGACGCCGTTTTCCGGACTTGTCGAATTCGACAGCCAAAAGTGTATTTTAATTTTTCGGAGGCTCAAACGGCCTCGGATTGGCGCGATTCCTGCGCCATCGGAACCGTCCATTCGAAGGCTGTCCGTAGATTTTTGTTTCGTAATTTTCGGACTTCCACACAGGCCGATAGGCGCGTTTGAACGAGGGACGCCGTTTTCCGGACTTGTCGAATTCGACAGCCATCGGGTCTTTTAATTTTTCGGAGGGTCAAACGGCCTCGGATTGGCGCGATTCCTGCGCCATCGGAACCGTCCATTCGAAGGCTGTCCGCAGATTTTTGTTTCGTAATTTTCGGACTTCCACACAGGCCGATAGGGGCGTTTGAACGAGGGACGCCGTTTTCCGGACTTGTCGAATTCGACAGCCAAAAGTGTATTTTAATTTTTCGGAGGCTCAAACGGCCTCGGATTGGCGCGATTCCTGCGCCATCGGAACCGTCCATTCGAAGGCTGTCCGCAGATTTTTGTTTCGTAATTTTCGGACTTCCACACAGGCCGATAGGGGCGTTTGAACGAGGGACGCCGTTTTCCGGACTTGTCGAATTCGACAGCCAAAAGTGTATTTTAATTTTTCGGAGGCTCAAACGGCCTCGGATTGGCGCGATTCCTGCGCCATCGGAACCGTCCATTCGAAGGCTGTCCGTAGATTTTTGTTTCGTAATTTTCGGACTTCCACACAGGCCGATAGGCGCGTTTGAACGAGGGACGCCGTTTTCCGGACTTGTCGAATTCGACAGCCATCGGGTCTTTTAATTTTTCGGAGGGTCAAACGGCCTCGGATTGGCGCGATTCCTGCGCCATCGGAACCGTCCATTCGAAGGCTGTCCGCAGATTTTTGTTTCGTAATTTTCGGACTTCCACACAGGCCGATAGGGGCGTTTGAACGAGGGACGCCGTTTTCCGGACTTGTCGAATTCGACAGCCAAAAGTGTATTTTAATTTTTCGGAGGGTCAAACGGCCTCGGATTGGCGCGATTCTTGCGTCATCGGAACCGTCCATTCGAAGGCTTTCCGCAGATTTTTGTTTCGTAATTTTCGGACTTCCCCACAGGCCGATAGGGGCGTTTGAACGAGGGACGCCGTTTTCCGGACTTGTCGAATTCGACAGCCATCGGGTCTTTTAATTTTTCGGAGGGTCAAACGGCCTCGGATTGGCGCGATTCCTGCGCCATCGGAACCGTCCATTCGAAGGCTGTCCGCAGATTTTTGTTTCGTAATTTTCGGACTTCCACACAGGCCGATAGGGGCGTTTGAACGAGGGACGCCGTTTTCCGGACTTGTCGAATTCGACAGCCATCGGGTCTTTTAATTTTTCGGAGGGTCAAACGGCCTCGGATTGGCGCGATTCCTGCGCCATCGGAACCGTCCATTCGAAGGCTGTCCGCAGATTTTTGTTTCGTAATTTTCGGACTTCCACACAGGCCGATAGGGGCGTTTGAACGAGGGACGCCGTTTTCCGGACTTGTCGAATTCGACAGCCAAAAGTGTATTTTAATTTTTCGGAGGCTCAAACGGCCTCGGATTGGCGCGATTCCTGCGCCATCGGAACCGTCCATTCGAAGGCTGTCCGCAGATTTTTGTTTCGTAATTTTCGGACTTCCACACAGGCCGATAGGCGCGTTTGAACGAGGGACGCCGTTTTCCGGACTTGTCGAATTCGACAGCCAAAAGTGTATTTTAATTTTTCGGAGGGTCAAACGGCCTCGGATTGGCGCGATTCCTGCGCCATCGGAACCGTCCATTCGAAGGCTGTCCGCAGATTTTTGTTTCGTAATTTTCGGACTTCCACACAGGCCGATAGGCGCGTTTGAACGAGGGACGCCGTTTTCCGGACTTGTCGAATTCGACAGCCAAAAGTGTATTTTAATTTTTCGGAGGGTCAAACGGCCTCGGATTGGCGCGATTCTTGCGTCATCGGAACCGTCCATTCGAAGGCTTTCCGCAGATTTTTGTTTCGTAATTTTCGGACTTCCCCACAGGCCGATAGGGGCGTTTGAACGAGGGACGCCGTTTTCCGGACTTGTCGAATTCGACAGCCATCGGGTCTTTTAATTTTTCGGAGGGTCAAACGGCCTCGGATTGGCGCGATTCCTGCGCCATCGGAACCGTCCATTCGAAGGCTGTCCGCAGATTTTTGTTTCGTAATTTTCGGACTTCCACACAGGCCGATAGGGGCGTTTGAACGAGGGACGCCGTTTTCCGGACTTGTCGAATTCGACAGCCATCGGGTCTTTTAATTTTTCGGAGGGTCAAACGGCCTCGGATTGGCGCGATTCCTGCGCCATCGGAACCGTCCATTCGAAGGCTGTCCGCAGATTTTTGTTTCGTAATTTTCGGACTTCCACACAGGCCGATAGGGGCGTTTGAACGAGGGACGCCGTTTTCCGGACTTGTCGAATTCGACAGCCAAAAGTGTATTTTAATTTTTCGGAGGCTCAAACGGCCTCGGATTGGCGCGATTCCTGCGCCATCGGAACCGTCCATTCGAAGGCTGTCCGCAGATTTTTGTTTCGTAATTTTCGGACTTCCACACAGGCCGATAGGCGCGTTTGAACGAGGGACGCCGTTTTCCGGACTTGTCGAATTCGACAGCCAAAAGTGTATTTTAATTTTTCGGAGGGTCAAACGGCCTCGGATTGGCGCGATTCCTGCGCCATCGGAACCGTCCATTCGAAGGCTGTCCGCAGATTTTTGTTTCGTAATTTTCGGACTTCCACACAGGCCGATAGGCGCGTTTGAACGAGGGACGCCGTTTTCCGGACTTGTCGAATTCGACAGCCAAAAGTGTATTTTAATTTTTCGGAGGGTCAAACGGCCTCGGATTGGCGCGATTCTTGCGTCATCGGAACCGTCCATTCGAAGGCTTTCCGCAGATTTTTGTTTCGTAATTTTCGGACTTCCCCACAGGCCGATAGGGGCGTTTGAACGAGGGACGCCGTTTTCCGGACTTGTCGAATTCGACAGCCATCGGGTCTTTTAATTTTTCGGAGGGTCAAACGGCCTCGGATTGGCGCGATTCCTGCGCCATCGGAACCGTCCATTCGAAGGCTGTCCGCAGATTTTTGTTTCGTAATTTTCGGACTTCCACACAGGCCGATAGGGGCGTTTGAACGAGGGACGCCGTTTTCCGGACTTGTCGAATTCGACAGCCATCGGGTCTTTTAATTTTTCGGAGGGTCAAACGGCCTCGGATTGGCGCGATTCCTGCGCCATCGGAACCGTCCATTCGAAGGCTGTCCGCAGATTTTTGTTTCGTAATTTTCGGACTTCCACACAGGCCGATAGGGGCGTTTGAACGAGGGACGCCGTTTTCCGGACTTGTCGAATTCGACAGCCAAAAGTGTATTTTAATTTTTCGGAGGGTCAAACGGCCTCGGATTGGCGCGATTCCTGCGCCATCGGAACCGTCCATTCGAAGGCTGTCCGCAGATTTTTGTTTCGTAATTTTCGGACTTCCACACAGGCCGATAGGCGCGTTTGAACGAGGGACGCCGTTTTCCGGACTTGTCGAATTCGACAGCCAAAAGTGTATTTTAATTTTTCGGAGGGTCAAACGGCCTCGGATTGGCGCGATTCCTGCGCCATCGGAACCGTCCATTCGAAGGCTGTCCGCAGATTTTTGTTTCGTAATTTTCGGACTTCCACACAGGCCGATAGGCGCGTTTGAACGAGGGACGCCGTTTTCCGGACTTGTCGAATTCGACAGCCAAAAGTGTATTTTAATTTTTCGGAGGGTCAAACGGCCTCGGATTGGCGCGATTCTTGCGTCATCGGAACCGTCCATTCGAAGGCTTTCCGCAGATTTTTGTTTCGTAATTTTCGGACTTCCCCACAGGCCGATAGGGGCGTTTGAACGAGGGACGCCGTTTTCCGGACTTGTCGAATTCGACAGCCATCGGGTCTTTTAATTTTTCGGAGGGTCAAACGGCCTCGGATTGGCGCGATTCCTGCGCCATCGGAACCGTCCATTCGAAGGCTGTCCGCAGATTTTTGTTTCGTAATTTTCGGACTTCCACACAGGCCGATAGGGGCGTTTGAACGAGGGACGCCGTTTTCCGGACTTGTCGAATTCGACAGCCATCGGGTCTTTTAATTTTTCGGAGGGTCAAACGGCCTCGGATTGGCGCGATTCCTGCGCCATCGGAACCGTCCATTCGAAGGCTGTCCGCAGATTTTTGTTTCGTAATTTTCGGACTTCCACACAGGCCGATAGGGGCGTTTGAACGAGGGACGCCGTTTTCCGGACTTGTCGAATTCGACAGCCAAAAGTGTATTTTAATTTTTCGGAGGGTCAAACGGCCTCGGATTGGCGCGATTCCTGCGCCATCGGAACCGTCCATTCGAAGGCTGTCCGCAGATTTTTGTTTCGTAATTTTCGGACTTCCACACAGGCCGATAGGCGCGTTTGAACGAGGGACGCCGTTTTCCGGACTTGTCGAATTCGACAGCCAAAAGTGTATTTTAATTTTTCGGAGGGTCAAACGGCCTCGGATTGGCGCGATTCCTGCGCCATCGGAACCGTCCATTCGAAGGCTGTCCGCAGATTTTTGTTTCGTAATTTTCGGACTTCCACACAGGCCGATAGGCGCGTTTGAACGAGGGACGCCGTTTTCCGGACTTGTCGAATTCGACAGCCAAAAGTGTATTTTAATTTTTCGGAGGGTCAAACGGCCTCGGATTGGCGCGATTCTTGCGTCATCGGAACCGTCCATTCGAAGGCTTTCCGCAGATTTTTGTTTCGTAATTTTCGGACTTCCCCACAGGCCGATAGGGGCGTTTGAACGAGGGACGCCGTTTTCCGGACTTGTCGAATTCGACAGCCATCGGGTCTTTTAATTTTTCGGAGGGTCAAACGGCCTCGGATTGGCGCGATTCCTGCGCCATCGGAACCGTCCATTCGAAGGCTGTCCGCAGATTTTTGTTTCGTAATTTTCGGACTTCCACACAGGCCGATAGGGGCGTTTGAACGAGGGACGCCGTTTTCCGGACTTGTCGAATTCGACAGCCAAAAGTGTATTTTAATTTTTCGGAGGCTCAAACGGCCTCGGATTGGCGCGATTCCTGCGCCATCGGAACCGTCCATTCGAAGGCTGTCCGCAGATTTTTGTTTCGTAATTTTCGGACTTCCACACAGGCCGATAGGCGCGTTTGAACGAGGGACGCCGTTTTCCGGACTTGTCGAATTCGACAGCCAAAAGTGTATTTTAATTTTTCGGAGGGTCAAACGGCCTCGGATTGGCGCGATTCCTGCGCCATCGGAACCGTCCATTCGAAGGCTGTCCGCAGATTTTTGTTTCGTAATTTTCGGACTTCCACACAGGCCGATAGGCGCGTTTGAACGAGGGACGCCGTTTTCCGGACTTGTCGAATTCGACAGCCAAAAGTGTATTTTAATTTTTCGGAGGGTCAAACGGCCTCGGATTGGCGCGATTCTTGCGTCATCGGAACCGTCCATTCGAAGGCTTTCCGCAGATTTTTGTTTCGTAATTTTCGGACTTCCCCACAGGCCGATAGGGGCGTTTGAACGAGGGACGCCGTTTTCCGGACTTGTCGAATTCGACAGCCATCGGGTCTTTTAATTTTTCGGAGGGTCAAACGGCCTCGGATTGGCGCGATTCCTGCGCCATCGGAACCGTCCATTCGAAGGCTGTCCGCAGATTTTTGTTTCGTAATTTTCGGACTTCCACACAGGCCGATAGGGGCGTTTGAACGAGGGACGCCGTTTTCCGGACTTGTCGAATTCGACAGCCATCGGGTCTTTTAATTTTTCGGAGGGTCAAACGGCCTCGGATTGGCGCGATTCCTGCGCCATCGGAACCGTCCATTCGAAGGCTGTCCGCAGATTTTTGTTTCGTAATTTTCGGACTTCCACACAGGCCGATAGGGGCGTTTGAACGAGGGACGCCGTTTTCCGGACTTGTCGAATTCGACAGCCATCGGGTCTTTTAATTTTTCGGAGGGTCAAACGGCCTCGGATTGGCGCGATTCCTGCGCCATCGGAACCGTCCATTCGAAGGCTGTCCGCAGATTTTTGTTTCGTAATTTTCGGACTTCCACACAGGCCGATAGGCGCGTTTGAACGAGGGACGCCGTTTTCCGGACTTGTCGAATTCGACAGCCAAAAGTGTATTTTAATTTTTCGGAGGCTCAAACGGCCTCGGATTGGCGCGATTCCTGCGCCATCGGAACCGTCCATTCGAAGGCTGTCCGCAGATTTTTGTTTCGTAATTTTCGGACTTCCACACAGGCCGATAGGGGCGTTTGAACGAGGGACGCCGTTTTCCGGACTTGTCGAATTCGACAGCCAAAAGTGTATTTTAATTTTTCGGAGGGTCAAACGGCCTCGGATTGGCGCGATTCTTGCGTCATCGGAACCGTCCATTCGAAGGCTTTCCGCAGATTTTTGTTTCGTAATTTTCGGACTTCCCCACAGGCCGATAGGGGCGTTTGAACGAGGGACGCCGTTTTCCGGACTTGTCGAATTCGACAGCCAAAAGTGTATTTTAATTTTTCGGAGGGTCAAACGGCCTCGGATTGGCGCGATTCCTGCGCCATCGGAACCGTCCATTCGAAGGCTGTCCGCAGATTTTTGTTTCGTAATTTTCGGACTTCCACACAGGCCGATAGGGGCGTTTGAACGAGGGACGCCGTTTTCCGGACTTGTCGAATTCGACAGCCAAAAGTGTATTTTAATTTTTCGGAGGCTCAAACGGCCTCGGATTGGCGCGATTCCTGCGCCATCGGAACCGTCCATTCGAAGGCTGTCCGCAGATTTTTGTTTCGTAATTTTCGGACTTCCACACAGGCCGATAGGGGCGTTTGAACGAGGGACGCCGTTTTCCGGACTTGTCGAATTCGACAGCCAAAAGTGTATTTTAATTTTTCGGAGGCTCAAACGGCCTCGGATTGGCGCGATTCCTGCGCCATCGGAACCGTCCATTCGAAGGCTGTCCGTAGATTTTTGTTTCGTAATTTTCGGACTTCCACACAGGCCGATAGGCGCGTTTGAACGAGGGACGCCGTTTTCCGGACTTGTCGAATTCGACAGCCATCGGGTCTTTTAATTTTTCGGAGGGTCAAACGGCCTCGGATTGGCGCGATTCCTGCGCCATCGGAACCGTCCATTCGAAGGCTGTCCGCAGATTTTTGTTTCGTAATTTTCGGACTTCCACACAGGCCGATAGGGGCGTTTGAACGAGGGACGCCGTTTTCCGGACTTGTCGAATTCGACAGCCAAAAGTGTATTTTAATTTTTCGGAGGCTCAAACGGCCTCGGATTGGCGCGATTCCTGCGCCATCGGAACCGTCCATTCGAAGGCTGTCCGCAGATTTTTGTTTCGTAATTTTCGGACTTCCACACAGGCCGATAGGGGCGTTTGAACGAGGGACGCCGTTTTCCGGACTTGTCGAATTCGACAGCCAAAAGTGTATTTTAATTTTTCGGAGGCTCAAACGGCCTCGGATTGGCGCGATTCCTGCGCCATCGGAACCGTCCATTCGAAGGCTGTCCGCAGATTTTTGTTTCGTAATTTTCGGACTTCCACACAGGCCGATAGGCGCGTTTGAACGAGGGACGCCGTTTTCCGGACTTGTCGAATTCGACAGCCAAAAGTGTATTTTAATTTTTCGGAGGGTCAAACGGCCTCGGATTGGCGCGATTCTTGCGTCATCGGAACCGTCCATTCGAAGGCTTTCCGCAGATTTTTGTTTCGTAATTTTCGGACTTCCCCACAGGCCGATAGGGGCGTTTGAACGAGGGACGCCGTTTTCCGGACTTGTCGAATTCGACAGCCAAAAGTGTATTTTAATTTTTCGGAGGGTCAAACGGCCTCGGATTGGCGCGATTCCTGCGCCATCGGAACCGTCCATTCGAAGGCTGTCCGCAGATTTTTGTTTCGTAATTTTCGGACTTCCACACAGGCCGATAGGGGCGTTTGAACGAGGGACGCCGTTTTCCGGACTTGTCGAATTCGACAGCCAAAAGTGTATTTTAATTTTTCGGAGGCTCAAACGGCCTCGGATTGGCGCGATTCCTGCGCCATCGGAACCGTCCATTCGAAGGCTGTCCGCAGATTTTTGTTTCGTAATTTTCGGACTTCCACACAGGCCGATAGGGGCGTTTGAACGAGGGACGCCGTTTTCCGGACTTGTCGAATTCGACAGCCAAAAGTGTATTTTAATTTTTCGGAGGCTCAAACGGCCTCGGATTGGCGCGATTCCTGCGCCATCGGAACCGTCCATTCGAAGGCTGTCCGTAGATTTTTGTTTCGTAATTTTCGGACTTCCACACAGGCCGATAGGCGCGTTTGAACGAGGGACGCCGTTTTCCGGACTTGTCGAATTCGACAGCCATCGGGTCTTTTAATTTTTCGGAGGGTCAAACGGCCTCGGATTGGCGCGATTCCTGCGCCATCGGAACCGTCCATTCGAAGGCTGTCCGCAGATTTTTGTTTCGTAATTTTCGGACTTCCACACAGGCCGATAGGGGCGTTTGAACGAGGGACGCCGTTTTCCGGACTTGTCGAATTCGACAGCCAAAAGTGTATTTTAATTTTTCGGAGGCTCAAACGGCCTCGGATTGGCGCGATTCCTGCGCCATCGGAACCGTCCATTCGAAGGCTGTCCGCAGATTTTTGTTTCGTAATTTTCGGACTTCCACACAGGCCGATAGGGGCGTTTGAACGAGGGACGCCGTTTTCCGGACTTGTCGAATTCGACAGCCAAAAGTGTATTTTAATTTTTCGGAGGCTCAAACGGCCTCGGATTGGCGCGATTCCTGCGCCATCGGAACCGTCCATTCGAAGGCTGTCCGTAGATTTTTGTTTCGTAATTTTCGGACTTCCACACAGGCCGATAGGCGCGTTTGAACGAGGGACGCCGTTTTCCGGACTTGTCGAATTCGACAGCCATCGGGTCTTTTAATTTTTCGGAGGGTCAAACGGCCTCGGATTGGCGCGATTCCTGCGCCATCGGAACCGTCCATTCGAAGGCTGTCCGCAGATTTTTGTTTCGTAATTTTCGGACTTCCACACAGGCCGATAGGGGCGTTTGAACGAGGGACGCCGTTTTCCGGACTTGTCGAATTCGACAGCCATCGGGTCTTTTAATTTTTCGGAGGGTCAAACGGCCTCGGATTGGCGCGATTCCTGCGCCATCGGAACCGTCCATTCGAAGGCTGTCCGCAGATTTTTGTTTCGTAATTTTCGGACTTCCACACAGGCCGATAGGGGCGTTTGAACGAGGGACGCCGTTTTCCGGACTTGTCGAATTCGACAGCCAAAAGTGTATTTTAATTTTTCGGAGGCTCAAACGGCCTCGGATTGGCGCGATTCTTGCGTCATCGGAACCGTCCATTCGAAGGCTTTCCGCAGATTTTTGTTTCGTAATTTTCGGACTTCCCCACAGGCCGATAGGGGCGTTTGAACGAGGGACGCCGTTTTCCGGACTTGTCGAATTCGACAGCCATCGGGTCTTTTAATTTTTCGGAGGGTCAAACGGCCTCGGATTGGCGCGATTCCTGCGCCATCGGAACCGTCCATTCGAAGGCTGTCCGCAGATTTTTGTTTCGTAATTTTCGGACTTCCACACAGGCCGATAGGGGCGTTTGAACGAGGGACGCCGTTTTCCGGACTTGTCGAATTCGACAGCCAAAAGTGTATTTTAATTTTTCGGAGGCTCAAACGGCCTCGGATTGGCGCGATTCCTGCGCCATCGGAACCGTCCATTCGAAGGCTGTCCGCAGATTTTTGTTTCGTAATTTTCGGACTTCCACACAGGCCGATAGGCGCGTTTGAACGAGGGACGCCGTTTTCCGGACTTGTCGAATTCGACAGCCAAAAGTGTATTTTAATTTTTCGGAGGGTCAAACGGCCTCGGATTGGCGCGATTCCTGCGCCATCGGAACCGTCCATTCGAAGGCTGTCCGCAGATTTTTGTTTCGTAATTTTCGGACTTCCACACAGGCCGATAGGGGCGTTTGAACGAGGGACGCCGTTTTCCGGACTTGTCGAATTCGACAGCCATCGGGTCTTTTAATTTTTCGGAGGGTCAAACGGCCTCGGATTGGCGCGATTCCTGCGCCATCGGAACCGTCCATTCGAAGGCTGTCCGCAGATTTTTGTTTCGTAATTTTCGGACTTCCACACAGGCCGATAGGGGCGTTTGAACGAGGGACGCCGTTTTCCGGACTTGTCGAATTCGACAGCCAAAAGTGTATTTTAATTTTTCGGAGGGTCAAACGGCCTCGGATTGGCGCGATTCCTGCGCCATCGGAACCGTCCATTCGAAGGCTGTCCGCAGATTTTTGTTTCGTAATTTTCGGACTTCCACACAGGCCGATAGGCGCGTTTGAACGAGGGACGCCGTTTTCCGGACTTGTCGAATTCGACAGCCAAAAGTGTATTTTAATTTTTCGGAGGGTCAAACGGCCTCGGATTGGCGCGATTCCTGCGCCATCGGAACCGTCCATTCGAAGGCTGTCCGCAGATTTTTGTTTCGTAATTTTCGGACTTCCACACAGGCCGATAGGCGCGTTTGAACGAGGGACGCCGTTTTCCGGACTTGTCGAATTCGACAGCCAAAAGTGTATTTTAATTTTTCGGAGGGTCAAACGGCCTCGGATTGGCGCGATTCTTGCGTCATCGGAACCGTCCATTCGAAGGCTTTCCGCAGATTTTTGTTTCGTAATTTTCGGACTTCCCCACAGGCCGATAGGGGCGTTTGAACGAGGGACGCCGTTTTCCGGACTTGTCGAATTCGACAGCCATCGGGTCTTTTAATTTTTCGGAGGGTCAAACGGCCTCGGATTGGCGCGATTCCTGCGCCATCGGAACCGTCCATTCGAAGGCTGTCCGCAGATTTTTGTTTCGTAATTTTCGGACTTCCACACAGGCCGATAGGGGCGTTTGAACGAGGGACGCCGTTTTCCGGACTTGTCGAATTCGACAGCCAAAAGTGTATTTTAATTTTTCGGAGGCTCAAACGGCCTCGGATTGGCGCGATTCCTGCGCCATCGGAACCGTCCATTCGAAGGCTGTCCGCAGATTTTTGTTTCGTAATTTTCGGACTTCCACACAGGCCGATAGGCGCGTTTGAACGAGGGACGCCGTTTTCCGGACTTGTCGAATTCGACAGCCAAAAGTGTATTTTAATTTTTCGGAGGGTCAAACGGCCTCGGATTGGCGCGATTCCTGCGCCATCGGAACCGTCCATTCGAAGGCTGTCCGCAGATTTTTGTTTCGTAATTTTCGGACTTCCACACAGGCCGATAGGCGCGTTTGAACGAGGGACGCCGTTTTCCGGACTTGTCGAATTCGACAGCCAAAAGTGTATTTTAATTTTTCGGAGGGTCAAACGGCCTCGGATTGGCGCGATTCTTGCGTCATCGGAACCGTCCATTCGAAGGCTTTCCGCAGATTTTTGTTTCGTAATTTTCGGACTTCCCCACAGGCCGATAGGGGCGTTTGAACGAGGGACGCCGTTTTCCGGACTTGTCGAATTCGACAGCCATCGGGTCTTTTAATTTTTCGGAGGGTCAAACGGCCTCGGATTGGCGCGATTCCTGCGCCATCGGAACCGTCCATTCGAAGGCTGTCCGCAGATTTTTGTTTCGTAATTTTCGGACTTCCACACAGGCCGATAGGGGCGTTTGAACGAGGGACGCCGTTTTCCGGACTTGTCGAATTCGACAGCCATCGGGTCTTTTAATTTTTCGGAGGGTCAAACGGCCTCGGATTGGCGCGATTCCTGCGCCATCGGAACCGTCCATTCGAAGGCTGTCCGCAGATTTTTGTTTCGTAATTTTCGGACTTCCACACAGGCCGATAGGGGCGTTTGAACGAGGGACGCCGTTTTCCGGACTTGTCGAATTCGACAGCCATCGGGTCTTTTAATTTTTCGGAGGGTCAAACGGCCTCGGATTGGCGCGATTCCTGCGCCATCGGAACCGTCCATTCGAAGGCTGTCCGCAGATTTTTGTTTCGTAATTTTCGGACTTCCACACAGGCCGATAGGCGCGTTTGAACGAGGGACGCCGTTTTCCGGACTTGTCGAATTCGACAGCCAAAAGTGTATTTTAATTTTTCGGAGGCTCAAACGGCCTCGGATTGGCGCGATTCCTGCGCCATCGGAACCGTCCATTCGAAGGCTGTCCGCAGATTTTTGTTTCGTAATTTTCGGACTTCCACACAGGCCGATAGGGGCGTTTGAACGAGGGACGCCGTTTTCCGGACTTGTCGAATTCGACAGCCAAAAGTGTATTTTAATTTTTCGGAGGGTCAAACGGCCTCGGATTGGCGCGATTCTTGCGTCATCGGAACCGTCCATTCGAAGGCTTTCCGCAGATTTTTGTTTCGTAATTTTCGGACTTCCCCACAGGCCGATAGGGGCGTTTGAACGAGGGACGCCGTTTTCCGGACTTGTCGAATTCGACAGCCAAAAGTGTATTTTAATTTTTCGGAGGGTCAAACGGCCTCGGATTGGCGCGATTCCTGCGCCATCGGAACCGTCCATTCGAAGGCTGTCCGCAGATTTTTGTTTCGTAATTTTCGGACTTCCACACAGGCCGATAGGGGCGTTTGAACGAGGGACGCCGTTTTCCGGACTTGTCGAATTCGACAGCCAAAAGTGTATTTTAATTTTTCGGAGGCTCAAACGGCCTCGGATTGGCGCGATTCCTGCGCCATCGGAACCGTCCATTCGAAGGCTGTCCGCAGATTTTTGTTTCGTAATTTTCGGACTTCCACACAGGCCGATAGGGGCGTTTGAACGAGGGACGCCGTTTTCCGGACTTGTCGAATTCGACAGCCAAAAGTGTATTTTAATTTTTCGGAGGCTCAAACGGCCTCGGATTGGCGCGATTCCTGCGCCATCGGAACCGTCCATTCGAAGGCTGTCCGTAGATTTTTGTTTCGTAATTTTCGGACTTCCACACAGGCCGATAGGCGCGTTTGAACGAGGGACGCCGTTTTCCGGACTTGTCGAATTCGACAGCCATCGGGTCTTTTAATTTTTCGGAGGGTCAAACGGCCTCGGATTGGCGCGATTCCTGCGCCATCGGAACCGTCCATTCGAAGGCTGTCCGCAGATTTTTGTTTCGTAATTTTCGGACTTCCACACAGGCCGATAGGGGCGTTTGAACGAGGGACGCCGTTTTCCGGACTTGTCGAATTCGACAGCCAAAAGTGTATTTTAATTTTTCGGAGGCTCAAACGGCCTCGGATTGGCGCGATTCCTGCGCCATCGGAACCGTCCATTCGAAGGCTGTCCGCAGATTTTTGTTTCGTAATTTTCGGACTTCCACACAGGCCGATAGGGGCGTTTGAACGAGGGACGCCGTTTTCCGGACTTGTCGAATTCGACAGCCAAAAGTGTATTTTAATTTTTCGGAGGCTCAAACGGCCTCGGATTGGCGCGATTCCTGCGCCATCGGAACCGTCCATTCGAAGGCTGTCCGCAGATTTTTGTTTCGTAATTTTCGGACTTCCACACAGGCCGATAGGCGCGTTTGAACGAGGGACGCCGTTTTCCGGACTTGTCGAATTCGACAGCCAAAAGTGTATTTTAATTTTTCGGAGGGTCAAACGGCCTCGGATTGGCGCGATTCTTGCGTCATCGGAACCGTCCATTCGAAGGCTTTCCGCAGATTTTTGTTTCGTAATTTTCGGACTTCCCCACAGGCCGATAGGGGCGTTTGAACGAGGGACGCCGTTTTCCGGACTTGTCGAATTCGACAGCCAAAAGTGTATTTTAATTTTTCGGAGGGTCAAACGGCCTCGGATTGGCGCGATTCCTGCGCCATCGGAACCGTCCATTCGAAGGCTGTCCGCAGATTTTTGTTTCGTAATTTTCGGACTTCCACACAGGCCGATAGGGGCGTTTGAACGAGGGACGCCGTTTTCCGGACTTGTCGAATTCGACAGCCAAAAGTGTATTTTAATTTTTCGGAGGCTCAAACGGCCTCGGATTGGCGCGATTCCTGCGCCATCGGAACCGTCCATTCGAAGGCTGTCCGCAGATTTTTGTTTCGTAATTTTCGGACTTCCACACAGGCCGATAGGGGCGTTTGAACGAGGGACGCCGTTTTCCGGACTTGTCGAATTCGACAGCCAAAAGTGTATTTTAATTTTTCGGAGGCTCAAACGGCCTCGGATTGGCGCGATTCCTGCGCCATCGGAACCGTCCATTCGAAGGCTGTCCGTAGATTTTTGTTTCGTAATTTTCGGACTTCCACACAGGCCGATAGGCGCGTTTGAACGAGGGACGCCGTTTTCCGGACTTGTCGAATTCGACAGCCATCGGGTCTTTTAATTTTTCGGAGGGTCAAACGGCCTCGGATTGGCGCGATTCCTGCGCCATCGGAACCGTCCATTCGAAGGCTGTCCGCAGATTTTTGTTTCGTAATTTTCGGACTTCCACACAGGCCGATAGGGGCGTTTGAACGAGGGACGCCGTTTTCCGGACTTGTCGAATTCGACAGCCAAAAGTGTATTTTAATTTTTCGGAGGCTCAAACGGCCTCGGATTGGCGCGATTCCTGCGCCATCGGAACCGTCCATTCGAAGGCTGTCCGCAGATTTTTGTTTCGTAATTTTCGGACTTCCACACAGGCCGATAGGGGCGTTTGAACGAGGGACGCCGTTTTCCGGACTTGTCGAATTCGACAGCCAAAAGTGTATTTTAATTTTTCGGAGGCTCAAACGGCCTCGGATTGGCGCGATTCCTGCGCCATCGGAACCGTCCATTCGAAGGCTGTCCGTAGATTTTTGTTTCGTAATTTTCGGACTTCCACACAGGCCGATAGGCGCGTTTGAACGAGGGACGCCGTTTTCCGGACTTGTCGAATTCGACAGCCATCGGGTCTTTTAATTTTTCGGAGGGTCAAACGGCCTCGGATTGGCGCGATTCCTGCGCCATCGGAACCGTCCATTCGAAGGCTGTCCGCAGATTTTTGTTTCGTAATTTTCGGACTTCCACACAGGCCGATAGGGGCGTTTGAACGAGGGACGCCGTTTTCCGGACTTGTCGAATTCGACAGCCATCGGGTCTTTTAATTTTTCGGAGGGTCAAACGGCCTCGGATTGGCGCGATTCCTGCGCCATCGGAACCGTCCATTCGAAGGCTGTCCGCAGATTTTTGTTTCGTAATTTTCGGACTTCCACACAGGCCGATAGGGGCGTTTGAACGAGGGACGCCGTTTTCCGGACTTGTCGAATTCGACAGCCAAAAGTGTATTTTAATTTTTCGGAGGCTCAAACGGCCTCGGATTGGCGCGATTCTTGCGTCATCGGAACCGTCCATTCGAAGGCTTTCCGCAGATTTTTGTTTCGTAATTTTCGGACTTCCCCACAGGCCGATAGGGGCGTTTGAACGAGGGACGCCGTTTTCCGGACTTGTCGAATTCGACAGCCAAAAGTGTATTTTAATTTTTCGGAGGGTCAAACGGCCTCGGATTGGCGCGATTCCTGCGCCATCGGAACCGTCCATTCGAAGGCTGTCCGCAGATTTTTGTTTCGTAATTTTCGGACTTCCACACAGGCCGATAGGGGCGTTTGAACGAGGGACGCCGTTTTCCGGACTTGTCGAATTCGACAGCCAAAAGTGTATTTTAATTTTTCGGAGGCTCAAACGGCCTCGGATTGGCGCGATTCCTGCGCCATCGGAACCGTCCATTCGAAGGCTGTCCGCAGATTTTTGTTTCGTAATTTTCGGACTTCCACACAGGCCGATAGGGGCGTTTGAACGAGGGACGCCGTTTTCCGGACTTGTCGAATTCGACAGCCAAAAGTGTATTTTAATTTTTCGGAGGCTCAAACGGCCTCGGATTGGCGCGATTCCTGCGCCATCGGAACCGTCCATTCGAAGGCTGTCCGTAGATTTTTGTTTCGTAATTTTCGGACTTCCACACAGGCCGATAGGCGCGTTTGAACGAGGGACGCCGTTTTCCGGACTTGTCGAATTCGACAGCCATCGGGTCTTTTAATTTTTCGGAGGGTCAAACGGCCTCGGATTGGCGCGATTCCTGCGCCATCGGAACCGTCCATTCGAAGGCTGTCCGCAGATTTTTGTTTCGTAATTTTCGGACTTCCACACAGGCCGATAGGGGCGTTTGAACGAGGGACGCCGTTTTCCGGACTTGTCGAATTCGACAGCCAAAAGTGTATTTTAATTTTTCGGAGGCTCAAACGGCCTCGGATTGGCGCGATTCCTGCGCCATCGGAACCGTCCATTCGAAGGCTGTCCGCAGATTTTTGTTTCGTAATTTTCGGACTTCCACACAGGCCGATAGGGGCGTTTGAACGAGGGACGCCGTTTTCCGGACTTGTCGAATTCGACAGCCAAAAGTGTATTTTAATTTTTCGGAGGCTCAAACGGCCTCGGATTGGCGCGATTCCTGCGCCATCGGAACCGTCCATTCGAAGGCTGTCCGCAGATTTTTGTTTCGTAATTTTCGGACTTCCACACAGGCCGATAGGCGCGTTTGAACGAGGGACGCCGTTTTCCGGACTTGTCGAATTCGACAGCCAAAAGTGTATTTTAATTTTTCGGAGGGTCAAACGGCCTCGGATTGGCGCGATTCTTGCGTCATCGGAACCGTCCATTCGAAGGCTTTCCGCAGATTTTTGTTTCGTAATTTTCGGACTTCCCCACAGGCCGATAGGGGCGTTTGAACGAGGGACGCCGTTTTCCGGACTTGTCGAATTCGACAGCCAAAAGTGTATTTTAATTTTTCGGAGGGTCAAACGGCCTCGGATTGGCGCGATTCCTGCGCCATCGGAACCGTCCATTCGAAGGCTGTCCGCAGATTTTTGTTTCGTAATTTTCGGACTTCCACACAGGCCGATAGGGGCGTTTGAACGAGGGACGCCGTTTTCCGGACTTGTCGAATTCGACAGCCAAAAGTGTATTTTAATTTTTCGGAGGCTCAAACGGCCTCGGATTGGCGCGATTCCTGCGCCATCGGAACCGTCCATTCGAAGGCTGTCCGCAGATTTTTGTTTCGTAATTTTCGGACTTCCACACAGGCCGATAGGGGCGTTTGAACGAGGGACGCCGTTTTCCGGACTTGTCGAATTCGACAGCCAAAAGTGTATTTTAATTTTTCGGAGGCTCAAACGGCCTCGGATTGGCGCGATTCCTGCGCCATCGGAACCGTCCATTCGAAGGCTGTCCGTAGATTTTTGTTTCGTAATTTTCGGACTTCCACACAGGCCGATAGGCGCGTTTGAACGAGGGACGCCGTTTTCCGGACTTGTCGAATTCGACAGCCATCGGGTCTTTTAATTTTTCGGAGGGTCAAACGGCCTCGGATTGGCGCGATTCCTGCGCCATCGGAACCGTCCATTCGAAGGCTGTCCGCAGATTTTTGTTTCGTAATTTTCGGACTTCCACACAGGCCGATAGGGGCGTTTGAACGAGGGACGCCGTTTTCCGGACTTGTCGAATTCGACAGCCAAAAGTGTATTTTAATTTTTCGGAGGCTCAAACGGCCTCGGATTGGCGCGATTCCTGCGCCATCGGAACCGTCCATTCGAAGGCTGTCCGCAGATTTTTGTTTCGTAATTTTCGGACTTCCACACAGGCCGATAGGGGCGTTTGAACGAGGGACGCCGTTTTCCGGACTTGTCGAATTCGACAGCCAAAAGTGTATTTTAATTTTTCGGAGGCTCAAACGGCCTCGGATTGGCGCGATTCCTGCGCCATCGGAACCGTCCATTCGAAGGCTGTCCGTAGATTTTTGTTTCGTAATTTTCGGACTTCCACACAGGCCGATAGGCGCGTTTGAACGAGGGACGCCGTTTTCCGGACTTGTCGAATTCGACAGCCATCGGGTCTTTTAATTTTTCGGAGGGTCAAACGGCCTCGGATTGGCGCGATTCCTGCGCCATCGGAACCGTCCATTCGAAGGCTGTCCGCAGATTTTTGTTTCGTAATTTTCGGACTTCCACACAGGCCGATAGGGGCGTTTGAACGAGGGACGCCGTTTTCCGGACTTGTCGAATTCGACAGCCATCGGGTCTTTTAATTTTTCGGAGGGTCAAACGGCCTCGGATTGGCGCGATTCCTGCGCCATCGGAACCGTCCATTCGAAGGCTGTCCGCAGATTTTTGTTTCGTAATTTTCGGACTTCCACACAGGCCGATAGGGGCGTTTGAACGAGGGACGCCGTTTTCCGGACTTGTCGAATTCGACAGCCAAAAGTGTATTTTAATTTTTCGGAGGCTCAAACGGCCTCGGATTGGCGCGATTCTTGCGTCATCGGAACCGTCCATTCGAAGGCTTTCCGCAGATTTTTGTTTCGTAATTTTCGGACTTCCCCACAGGCCGATAGGGGCGTTTGAACGAGGGACGCCGTTTTCCGGACTTGTCGAATTCGACAGCCATCGGGTCTTTTAATTTTTCGGAGGGTCAAACGGCCTCGGATTGGCGCGATTCCTGCGCCATCGGAACCGTCCATTCGAAGGCTGTCCGCAGATTTTTGTTTCGTAATTTTCGGACTTCCACACAGGCCGATAGGGGCGTTTGAACGAGGGACGCCGTTTTCCGGACTTGTCGAATTCGACAGCCAAAAGTGTATTTTAATTTTTCGGAGGCTCAAACGGCCTCGGATTGGCGCGATTCCTGCGCCATCGGAACCGTCCATTCGAAGGCTGTCCGCAGATTTTTGTTTCGTAATTTTCGGACTTCCACACAGGCCGATAGGCGCGTTTGAACGAGGGACGCCGTTTTCCGGACTTGTCGAATTCGACAGCCAAAAGTGTATTTTAATTTTTCGGAGGGTCAAACGGCCTCGGATTGGCGCGATTCCTGCGCCATCGGAACCGTCCATTCGAAGGCTGTCCGCAGATTTTTGTTTCGTAATTTTCGGACTTCCACACAGGCCGATAGGGGCGTTTGAACGAGGGACGCCGTTTTCCGGACTTGTCGAATTCGACAGCCAAAAGTGTATTTTAATTTTTCGGAGGCTCAAACGGCCTCGGATTGGCGCGATTCCTGCGCCATCGGAACCGTCCATTCGAAGGCTGTCCGCAGATTTTTGTTTCGTAATTTTCGGACTTCCACACAGGCCGATAGGGGCGTTTGAACGAGGGACGCCGTTTTCCGGACTTGTCGAATTCGACAGCCAAAAGTGTATTTTAATTTTTCGGAGGCTCAAACGGCCTCGGATTGGCGCGATTCCTGCGCCATCGGAACCGTCCATTCGAAGGCTGTCCGCAGATTTTTGTTTCGTAATTTTCGGACTTCCACACAGGCCGATAGGCGCGTTTGAACGAGGGACGCCGTTTTCCGGACTTGTCGAATTCGACAGCCAAAAGTGTATTTTAATTTTTCGGAGGGTCAAACGGCCTCGGATTGGCGCGATTCCTGCGCCATCGGAACCGTCCATTCGAAGGCTGTCCGCAGATTTTTGTTTCGTAATTTTCGGACTTCCACACAGGCCGATAGGCGCGTTTGAACGAGGGACGCCGTTTTCCGGACTTGTCGAATTCGACAGCCAAAAGTGTATTTTAATTTTTCGGAGGGTCAAACGGCCTCGGATTGGCGCGATTCTTGCGTCATCGGAACCGTCCATTCGAAGGCTTTCCGCAGATTTTTGTTTCGTAATTTTCGGACTTCCCCACAGGCCGATAGGGGCGTTTGAACGAGGGACGCCGTTTTCCGGACTTGTCGAATTCGACAGCCATCGGGTCTTTTAATTTTTCGGAGGGTCAAACGGCCTCGGATTGGCGCGATTCCTGCGCCATCGGAACCGTCCATTCGAAGGCTGTCCGCAGATTTTTGTTTCGTAATTTTCGGACTTCCACACAGGCCGATAGGGGCGTTTGAACGAGGGACGCCGTTTTCCGGACTTGTCGAATTCGACAGCCATCGGGTCTTTTAATTTTTCGGAGGCTCAAACGGCCTCGGATTGGCGCGATTCCTGCGCCATCGGAACCGTCCATTCGAAGGCTGTCCGCAGATTTTTGTTTCGTAATTTTCGGACTTCCACACAGGCCGATAGGGGCGTTTGAACGAGGGACGCCGTTTTCCGGACTTGTCGAATTCGACAGCCAAAAGTGTATTTTAATTTTTCGGAGGCTCAAACGGCCTCGGATTGGCGCGATTCCTGCGCCATCGGAACCGTCCATTCGAAGGCTGTCCGCAGATTTTTGTTTCGTAATTTTCGGACTTCCACACAGGCCGATAGGCGCGTTTGAACGAGGGACGCCGTTTTCCGGACTTGTCGAATTCGACAGCCAAAAGTGTATTTTAATTTTTCGGAGGGTCAAACGGCCTCGGATTGGCGCGATTCCTGCGCCATCGGAACCGTCCATTCGAAGGCTGTCCGCAGATTTTTGTTTCGTAATTTTCGGACTTCCACACAGGCCGATAGGCGCGTTTGAACGAGGGACGCCGTTTTCCGGACTTGTCGAATTCGACAGCCAAAAGTGTATTTTAATTTTTCGGAGGGTCAAACGGCCTCGGATTGGCGCGATTCTTGCGTCATCGGAACCGTCCATTCGAAGGCTTTCCGCAGATTTTTGTTTCGTAATTTTCGGACTTCCCCACAGGCCGATAGGGGCGTTTGAACGAGGGACGCCGTTTTCCGGACTTGTCGAATTCGACAGCCATCGGGTCTTTTAATTTTTCGGAGGGTCAAACGGCCTCGGATTGGCGCGATTCCTGCGCCATCGGAACCGTCCATTCGAAGGCTGTCCGCAGATTTTTGTTTCGTAATTTTCGGACTTCCACACAGGCCGATAGGGGCGTTTGAACGAGGGACGCCGTTTTCCGGACTTGTCGAATTCGACAGCCATCGGGTCTTTTAATTTTTCGGAGGGTCAAACGGCCTCGGATTGGCGCGATTCCTGCGCCATCGGAACCGTCCATTCGAAGGCTGTCCGCAGATTTTTGTTTCGTAATTTTCGGACTTCCACACAGGCCGATAGGGGCGTTTGAACGAGGGACGCCGTTTTCCGGACTTGTCGAATTCGACAGCCAAAAGTGTATTTTAATTTTTCGGAGGCTCAAACGGCCTCGGATTGGCGCGATTCCTGCGCCATCGGAACCGTCCATTCGAAGGCTGTCCGCAGATTTTTGTTTCGTAATTTTCGGACTTCCACACAGGCCGATAGGCGCGTTTGAACGAGGGACGCCGTTTTCCGGACTTGTCGAATTCGACAGCCAAAAGTGTATTTTAATTTTTCGGAGGGTCAAACGGCCTCGGATTGGCGCGATTCTTGCGTCATCGGAACCGTCCATTCGAAGGCTTTCCGCAGATTTTTGTTTCGTAATTTTCGGACTTCCCCACAGGCCGATAGCGGCGTTTGAACGAGGGACGCCGTTTTCCGGACTTGTCGAATTCGACAGCCATCGGGTCTTTTAATTTTTCGGAGGGTCAAACGGCCTCGGATTGGCGCGATTCTTGCGTCATCGGAACCGTCCATTCGAAGGCTTTCCGCAGATTTTTGTTTCGTAATTTTCGGACTTCCCCACAGGCCGATAGGGGCGTTTGAACGAGGGACGCCGTTTTCCGGACTTGTCGAATTCGACAGCCATCGGGTCTTTTAATTTTTCGGAGGGTCAAACGGCCTCGGATTGGCGCGATTCCTGCGCCATCGGAACCGTCCATTCGAAGGCTGTCCGCAGATTTTTGTTTCGTAATTTTCGGACTTCCACACAGGCCGATAGGGGCGTTTGAACGAGGGACGCCGTTTTCCGGACTTGTCGAATTCGACAGCCATCGGGTCTTTTAATTTTTCGGAGGGTCAAACGGCCTCGGATTGGCGCGATTCCTGCGCCATCGGAACCGTCCATTCGAAGGCTGTCCGCAGATTTTTGTTTCGTAATTTTCGGACTTCCACACAGGCCGATAGGGGCGTTTGAACGAGGGACGCCGTTTTCCGGACTTGTCGAATTCGACAGCCATCGGGTCTTTTAATTTTTCGGAGGGTCAAACGGCCTCGGATTGGCGCGATTCCTGCGCCATCGGAACCGTCCATTCGAAGGCTGTCCGCAGATTTTTGTTTCGTAATTTTCGGACTTCCACACAGGCCGATAGGCGCGTTTGAACGAGGGACGCCGTTTTCCGGACTTGTCGAATTCGACAGCCAAAAGTGTATTTTAATTTTTCGGAGGCTCAAACGGCCTCGGATTGGCGCGATTCCTGCGCCATCGGAACCGTCCATTCGAAGGCTGTCCGCAGATTTTTGTTTCGTAATTTTCGGACTTCCACACAGGCCGATAGGGGCGTTTGAACGAGGGACGCCGTTTTCCGGACTTGTCGAATTCGACAGCCAAAAGTGTATTTTAATTTTTCGGAGGGTCAAACGGCCTCGGATTGGCGCGATTCTTGCGTCATCGGAACCGTCCATTCGAAGGCTTTCCGCAGATTTTTGTTTCGTAATTTTCGGACTTCCCCACAGGCCGATAGGGGCGTTTGAACGAGGGACGCCGTTTTCCGGACTTGTCGAATTCGACAGCCAAAAGTGTATTTTAATTTTTCGGAGGGTCAAACGGCCTCGGATTGGCGCGATTCCTGCGCCATCGGAACCGTCCATTCGAAGGCTGTCCGCAGATTTTTGTTTCGTAATTTTCGGACTTCCACACAGGCCGATAGGGGCGTTTGAACGAGGGACGCCGTTTTCCGGACTTGTCGAATTCGACAGCCAAAAGTGTATTTTAATTTTTCGGAGGCTCAAACGGCCTCGGATTGGCGCGATTCCTGCGCCATCGGAACCGTCCATTCGAAGGCTGTCCGCAGATTTTTGTTTCGTAATTTTCGGACTTCCACACAGGCCGATAGGGGCGTTTGAACGAGGGACGCCGTTTTCCGGACTTGTCGAATTCGACAGCCAAAAGTGTATTTTAATTTTTCGGAGGCTCAAACGGCCTCGGATTGGCGCGATTCCTGCGCCATCGGAACCGTCCATTCGAAGGCTGTCCGTAGATTTTTGTTTCGTAATTTTCGGACTTCCACACAGGCCGATAGGCGCGTTTGAACGAGGGACGCCGTTTTCCGGACTTGTCGAATTCGACAGCCATCGGGTCTTTTAATTTTTCGGAGGGTCAAACGGCCTCGGATTGGCGCGATTCCTGCGCCATCGGAACCGTCCATTCGAAGGCTGTCCGCAGATTTTTGTTTCGTAATTTTCGGACTTCCACACAGGCCGATAGGGGCGTTTGAACGAGGGACGCCGTTTTCCGGACTTGTCGAATTCGACAGCCAAAAGTGTATTTTAATTTTTCGGAGGCTCAAACGGCCTCGGATTGGCGCGATTCCTGCGCCATCGGAACCGTCCATTCGAAGGCTGTCCGCAGATTTTTGTTTCGTAATTTTCGGACTTCCACACAGGCCGATAGGCGCGTTTGAACGAGGGACGCCGTTTTCCGGACTTGTCGAATTCGACAGCCAAAAGTGTATTTTAATTTTTCGGAGGGTCAAACGGCCTCGGATTGGCGCGATTCCTGCGCCATCGGAACCGTCCATTCGAAGGCTGTCCGCAGATTTTTGTTTCGTAATTTTCGGACTTCCACACAGGCCGATAGGGGCGTTTGAACGAGGGACGCCGTTTTCCGGACTTGTCGAATTCGACAGCCAAAAGTGTATTTTAATTTTTCGGAGGCTCAAACGGCCTCGGATTGGCGCGATTCCTGCGCCATCGGAACCGTCCATTCGAAGGCTGTCCGCAGATTTTTGTTTCGTAATTTTCGGACTTCCACACAGGCCGATAGGGGCGTTTGAACGAGGGACGCCGTTTTCCGGACTTGTCGAATTCGACAGCCAAAAGTGTATTTTAATTTTTCGGAGGCTCAAACGGCCTCGGATTGGCGCGATTCCTGCGCCATCGGAACCGTCCATTCGAAGGCTGTCCGCAGATTTTTGTTTCGTAATTTTCGGACTTCCACACAGGCCGATAGGCGCGTTTGAACGAGGGACGCCGTTTTCCGGACTTGTCGAATTCGACAGCCAAAAGTGTATTTTAATTTTTCGGAGGGTCAAACGGCCTCGGATTGGCGCGATTCCTGCGCCATCGGAACCGTCCATTCGAAGGCTGTCCGCAGATTTTTGTTTCGTAATTTTCGGACTTCCACACAGGCCGATAGGCGCGTTTGAACGAGGGACGCCGTTTTCCGGACTTGTCGAATTCGACAGCCAAAAGTGTATTTTAATTTTTCGGAGGGTCAAACGGCCTCGGATTGGCGCGATTCTTGCGTCATCGGAACCGTCCATTCGAAGGCTTTCCGCAGATTTTTGTTTCGTAATTTTCGGACTTCCCCACAGGCCGATAGGGGCGTTTGAACGAGGGACGCCGTTTTCCGGACTTGTCGAATTCGACAGCCATCGGGTCTTTTAATTTTTCGGAGGGTCAAACGGCCTCGGATTGGCGCGATTCCTGCGCCATCGGAACCGTCCATTCGAAGGCTGTCCGCAGATTTTTGTTTCGTAATTTTCGGACTTCCACACAGGCCGATAGGGGCGTTTGAACGAGGGACGCCGTTTTCCGGACTTGTCGAATTCGACAGCCATCGGGTCTTTTAATTTTTCGGAGGCTCAAACGGCCTCGGATTGGCGCGATTCCTGCGCCATCGGAACCGTCCATTCGAAGGCTGTCCGCAGATTTTTGTTTCGTAATTTTCGGACTTCCACACAGGCCGATAGGGGCGTTTGAACGAGGGACGCCGTTTTCCGGACTTGTCGAATTCGACAGCCAAAAGTGTATTTTAATTTTTCGGAGGCTCAAACGGCCTCGGATTGGCGCGATTCCTGCGCCATCGGAACCGTCCATTCGAAGGCTGTCCGCAGATTTTTGTTTCGTAATTTTCGGACTTCCACACAGGCCGATAGGGGCGTTTGAACGAGGGACGCCGTTTTCCGGACTTGTCGAATTCGACAGCCAAAAGTGTATTTTAATTTTTCGGAGGGTCAAACGGCCTCGGATTGGCGCGATTCTTGCGTCATCGGAACCGTCCATTCGAAGGCTTTCCGCAGATTTTTGTTTCGTAATTTTCGGACTTCCCCACAGGCCGATAGGGGCGTTTGAACGAGGGACGCCGTTTTCCGGACTTGTCGAATTCGACAGCCAAAAGTGTATTTTAATTTTTCGGAGGGTCAAACGGCCTCGGATTGGCGCGATTCCTGCGCCATCGGAACCGTCCATTCGAAGGCTGTCCGCAGATTTTTGTTTCGTAATTTTCGGACTTCCACACAGGCCGATAGGGGCGTTTGAACGAGGGACGCCGTTTTCCGGACTTGTCGAATTCGACAGCCAAAAGTGTATTTTAATTTTTCGGAGGCTCAAACGGCCTCGGATTGGCGCGATTCCTGCGCCATCGGAACCGTCCATTCGAAGGCTGTCCGCAGATTTTTGTTTCGTAATTTTCGGACTTCCACACAGGCCGATAGGGGCGTTTGAACGAGGGACGCCGTTTTCCGGACTTGTCGAATTCGACAGCCAAAAGTGTATTTTAATTTTTCGGAGGCTCAAACGGCCTCGGATTGGCGCGATTCCTGCGCCATCGGAACCGTCCATTCGAAGGCTGTCCGTAGATTTTTGTTTCGTAATTTTCGGACTTCCACACAGGCCGATAGGCGCGTTTGAACGAGGGACGCCGTTTTCCGGACTTGTCGAATTCGACAGCCATCGGGTCTTTTAATTTTTCGGAGGGTCAAACGGCCTCGGATTGGCGCGATTCCTGCGCCATCGGAACCGTCCATTCGAAGGCTGTCCGCAGATTTTTGTTTCGTAATTTTCGGACTTCCACACAGGCCGATAGGGGCGTTTGAACGAGGGACGCCGTTTTCCGGACTTGTCGAATTCGACAGCCAAAAGTGTATTTTAATTTTTCGGAGGCTCAAACGGCCTCGGATTGGCGCGATTCCTGCGCCATCGGAACCGTCCATTCGAAGGCTGTCCGCAGATTTTTGTTTCGTAATTTTCGGACTTCCACACAGGCCGATAGGCGCGTTTGAACGAGGGACGCCGTTTTCCGGACTTGTCGAATTCGACAGCCAAAAGTGTATTTTAATTTTTCGGAGGGTCAAACGGCCTCGGATTGGCGCGATTCCTGCGCCATCGGAACCGTCCATTCGAAGGCTGTCCGCAGATTTTTGTTTCGTAATTTTCGGACTTCCACACAGGCCGATAGGGGCGTTTGAACGAGGGACGCCGTTTTCCGGACTTGTCGAATTCGACAGCCAAAAGTGTATTTTAATTTTTCGGAGGCTCAAACGGCCTCGGATTGGCGCGATTCCTGCGCCATCGGAACCGTCCATTCGAAGGCTGTCCGCAGATTTTTGTTTCGTAATTTTCGGACTTCCACACAGGCCGATAGGGGCGTTTGAACGAGGGACGCCGTTTTCCGGACTTGTCGAATTCGACAGCCAAAAGTGTATTTTAATTTTTCGGAGGCTCAAACGGCCTCGGATTGGCGCGATTCCTGCGCCATCGGAACCGTCCATTCGAAGGCTGTCCGCAGATTTTTGTTTCGTAATTTTCGGACTTCCACACAGGCCGATAGGCGCGTTTGAACGAGGGACGCCGTTTTCCGGACTTGTCGAATTCGACAGCCAAAAGTGTATTTTAATTTTTCGGAGGGTCAAACGGCCTCGGATTGGCGCGATTCCTGCGCCATCGGAACCGTCCATTCGAAGGCTGTCCGCAGATTTTTGTTTCGTAATTTTCGGACTTCCACACAGGCCGATAGGCGCGTTTGAACGAGGGACGCCGTTTTCCGGACTTGTCGAATTCGACAGCCAAAAGTGTATTTTAATTTTTCGGAGGGTCAAACGGCCTCGGATTGGCGCGATTCTTGCGTCATCGGAACCGTCCATTCGAAGGCTTTCCGCAGATTTTTGTTTCGTAATTTTCGGACTTCCCCACAGGCCGATAGGGGCGTTTGAACGAGGGACGCCGTTTTCCGGACTTGTCGAATTCGACAGCCATCGGGTCTTTTAATTTTTCGGAGGGTCAAACGGCCTCGGATTGGCGCGATTCCTGCGCCATCGGAACCGTCCATTCGAAGGCTGTCCGCAGATTTTTGTTTCGTAATTTTCGGACTTCCACACAGGCCGATAGGGGCGTTTGAACGAGGGACGCCGTTTTCCGGACTTGTCGAATTCGACAGCCATCGGGTCTTTTAATTTTTCGGAGGCTCAAACGGCCTCGGATTGGCGCGATTCCTGCGCCATCGGAACCGTCCATTCGAAGGCTGTCCGCAGATTTTTGTTTCGTAATTTTCGGACTTCCACACAGGCCGATAGGGGCGTTTGAACGAGGGACGCCGTTTTCCGGACTTGTCGAATTCGACAGCCAAAAGTGTATTTTAATTTTTCGGAGGCTCAAACGGCCTCGGATTGGCGCGATTCCTGCGCCATCGGAACCGTCCATTCGAAGGCTGTCCGCAGATTTTTGTTTCGTAATTTTCGGACTTCCACACAGGCCGATAGGGGCGTTTGAACGAGGGACGCCGTTTTCCGGACTTGTCGAATTCGACAGCCAAAAGTGTATTTTAATTTTTCGGAGGCTCAAACGGCCTCGGATTGGCGCGATTCCTGCGCCATCGGAACCGTCCATTCGAAGGCTGTCCGTAGATTTTTGTTTCGTAATTTTCGGACTTCCACACAGGCCGATAGGCGCGTTTGAACGAGGGACGCCGTTTTCCGGACTTGTCGAATTCGACAGCCATCGGGTCTTTTAATTTTTCGGAGGGTCAAACGGCCTCGGATTGGCGCGATTCCTGCGCCATCGGAACCGTCCATTCGAAGGCTGTCCGCAGATTTTTGTTTCGTAATTTTCGGACTTCCACACAGGCCGATAGGGGCGTTTGAACGAGGGACGCCGTTTTCCGGACTTGTCGAATTCGACAGCCAAAAGTGTATTTTAATTTTTCGGAGGCTCAAACGGCCTCGGATTGGCGCGATTCCTGCGCCATCGGAACCGTCCATTCGAAGGCTGTCCGCAGATTTTTGTTTCGTAATTTTCGGACTTCCACACAGGCCGATAGGCGCGTTTGAACGAGGGACGCCGTTTTCCGGACTTGTCGAATTCGACAGCCAAAAGTGTATTTTAATTTTTCGGAGGGTCAAACGGCCTCGGATTGGCGCGATTCCTGCGCCATCGGAACCGTCCATTCGAAGGCTGTCCGCAGATTTTTGTTTCGTAATTTTCGGACTTCCACACAGGCCGATAGGGGCGTTTGAACGAGGGACGCCGTTTTCCGGACTTGTCGAATTCGACAGCCAAAAGTGTATTTTAATTTTTCGGAGGCTCAAACGGCCTCGGATTGGCGCGATTCCTGCGCCATCGGAACCGTCCATTCGAAGGCTGTCCGCAGATTTTTGTTTCGTAATTTTCGGACTTCCACACAGGCCGATAGGGGCGTTTGAACGAGGGACGCCGTTTTCCGGACTTGTCGAATTCGACAGCCAAAAGTGTATTTTAATTTTTCGGAGGCTCAAACGGCCTCGGATTGGCGCGATTCCTGCGCCATCGGAACCGTCCATTCGAAGGCTGTCCGCAGATTTTTGTTTCGTAATTTTCGGACTTCCACACAGGCCGATAGGCGCGTTTGAACGAGGGACGCCGTTTTCCGGACTTGTCGAATTCGACAGCCAAAAGTGTATTTTAATTTTTCGGAGGGTCAAACGGCCTCGGATTGGCGCGATTCCTGCGCCATCGGAACCGTCCATTCGAAGGCTGTCCGCAGATTTTTGTTTCGTAATTTTCGGACTTCCACACAGGCCGATAGGCGCGTTTGAACGAGGGACGCCGTTTTCCGGACTTGTCGAATTCGACAGCCAAAAGTGTATTTTAATTTTTCGGAGGCTCAAACGGCCTCGGATTGGCGCGATTCCTGCGCCATCGGAACCGTCCATTCGAAGGCTGTCCGTAGATTTTTGTTTCGTAATTTTCGGACTTCCACACAGGCCGATAGGCGCGTTTGAACGAGGGACGCCGTTTTCCGGACTTGTCGAATTCGACAGCCATCGGGTCTTTTAATTTTTCGGAGGGTCAAACGGCCTCGGATTGGCGCGATTCCTGCGCCATCGGAACCGTCCATTCGAAGGCTGTCCGCAGATTTTTGTTTCGTAATTTTCGGACTTCCACACAGGCCGATAGGGGCGTTTGAACGAGGGACGCCGTTTTCCGGACTTGTCGAATTCGACAGCCAAAAGTGTATTTTAATTTTTCGGAGGCTCAAACGGCCTCGGATTGGCGCGATTCCTGCGCCATCGGAACCGTCCATTCGAAGGCTGTCCGCAGATTTTTGTTTCGTAATTTTCGGACTTCCACACAGGCCGATAGGCGCGTTTGAACGAGGGACGCCGTTTTCCGGACTTGTCGAATTCGACAGCCAAAAGTGTATTTTAATTTTTCGGAGGGTCAAACGGCCTCGGATTGGCGCGATTCCTGCGCCATCGGAACCGTCCATTCGAAGGCTGTCCGCAGATTTTTGTTTCGTAATTTTCGGACTTCCACACAGGCCGATAGGGGCGTTTGAACGAGGGACGCCGTTTTCCGGACTTGTCGAATTCGACAGCCAAAAGTGTATTTTAATTTTTCGGAGGCTCAAACGGCCTCGGATTGGCGCGATTCCTGCGCCATCGGAACCGTCCATTCGAAGGCTGTCCGCAGATTTTTGTTTCGTAATTTTCGGACTTCCACACAGGCCGATAGGGGCGTTTGAACGAGGGACGCCGTTTTCCGGACTTGTCGAATTCGACAGCCAAAAGTGTATTTTAATTTTTCGGAGGCTCAAACGGCCTCGGATTGGCGCGATTCCTGCGCCATCGGAACCGTCCATTCGAAGGCTGTCCGCAGATTTTTGTTTCGTAATTTTCGGACTTCCACACAGGCCGATAGGCGCGTTTGAACGAGGGACGCCGTTTTCCGGACTTGTCGAATTCGACAGCCAAAAGTGTATTTTAATTTTTCGGAGGGTCAAACGGCCTCGGATTGGCGCGATTCCTGCGCCATCGGAACCGTCCATTCGAAGGCTGTCCGCAGATTTTTGTTTCGTAATTTTCGGACTTCCACACAGGCCGATAGGCGCGTTTGAACGAGGGACGCCGTTTTCCGGACTTGTCGAATTCGACAGCCAAAAGTGTATTTTAATTTTTCGGAGGGTCAAACGGCCTCGGATTGGCGCGATTCTTGCGTCATCGGAACCGTCCATTCGAAGGCTTTCCGCAGATTTTTGTTTCGTAATTTTCGGACTTCCCCACAGGCCGATAGGGGCGTTTGAACGAGGGACGCCGTTTTCCGGACTTGTCGAATTCGACAGCCATCGGGTCTTTTAATTTTTCGGAGGGTCAAACGGCCTCGGATTGGCGCGATTCCTGCGCCATCGGAACCGTCCATTCGAAGGCTGTCCGCAGATTTTTGTTTCGTAATTTTCGGACTTCCACACAGGCCGATAGGGGCGTTTGAACGAGGGACGCCGTTTTCCGGACTTGTCGAATTCGACAGCCATCGGGTCTTTTAATTTTTCGGAGGCTCAAACGGCCTCGGATTGGCGCGATTCCTGCGCCATCGGAACCGTCCATTCGAAGGCTGTCCGCAGATTTTTGTTTCGTAATTTTCGGACTTCCACACAGGCCGATAGGGGCGTTTGAACGAGGGACGCCGTTTTCCGGACTTGTCGAATTCGACAGCCAAAAGTGTATTTTAATTTTTCGGAGGCTCAAACGGCCTCGGATTGGCGCGATTCCTGCGCCATCGGAACCGTCCATTCGAAGGCTGTCCGCAGATTTTTGTTTCGTAATTTTCGGACTTCCACACAGGCCGATAGGCGCGTTTGAACGAGGGACGCCGTTTTCCGGACTTGTCGAATTCGACAGCCAAAAGTGTATTTTAATTTTTCGGAGGGTCAAACGGCCTCGGATTGGCGCGATTCCTGCGCCATCGGAACCGTCCATTCGAAGGCTGTCCGCAGATTTTTGTTTCGTAATTTTCGGACTTCCACACAGGCCGATAGGCGCGTTTGAACGAGGGACGCCGTTTTCCGGACTTGTCGAATTCGACAGCCAAAAGTGTATTTTAATTTTTCGGAGGGTCAAACGGCCTCGGATTGGCGCGATTCTTGCGTCATCGGAACCGTCCATTCGAAGGCTTTCCGCAGATTTTTGTTTCGTAATTTTCGGACTTCCCCACAGGCCGATAGGGGCGTTTGAACGAGGGACGCCGTTTTCCGGACTTGTCGAATTCGACAGCCATCGGGTCTTTTAATTTTTCGGAGGGTCAAACGGCCTCGGATTGGCGCGATTCCTGCGCCATCGGAACCGTCCATTCGAAGGCTGTCCGCAGATTTTTGTTTCGTAATTTTCGGACTTCCACACAGGCCGATAGGGGCGTTTGAACGAGGGACGCCGTTTTCCGGACTTGTCGAATTCGACAGCCATCGGGTCTTTTAATTTTTCGGAGGGTCAAACGGCCTCGGATTGGCGCGATTCCTGCGCCATCGGAACCGTCCATTCGAAGGCTGTCCGCAGATTTTTGTTTCGTAATTTTCGGACTTCCACACAGGCCGATAGGGGCGTTTGAACGAGGGACGCCGTTTTCCGGACTTGTCGAATTCGACAGCCAAAAGTGTATTTTAATTTTTCGGAGGCTCAAACGGCCTCGGATTGGCGCGATTCCTGCGCCATCGGAACCGTCCATTCGAAGGCTGTCCGCAGATTTTTGTTTCGTAATTTTCGGACTTCCACACAGGCCGATAGGCGCGTTTGAACGAGGGACGCCGTTTTCCGGACTTGTCGAATTCGACAGCCAAAAGTGTATTTTAATTTTTCGGAGGGTCAAACGGCCTCGGATTGGCGCGATTCCTGCGCCATCGGAACCGTCCATTCGAAGGCTGTCCGCAGATTTTTGTTTCGTAATTTTCGGACTTCCACACAGGCCGATAGGGGCGTTTGAACGAGGGACGCCGTTTTCCGGACTTGTCGAATTCGACAGCCAAAAGTGTATTTTAATTTTTCGGAGGCTCAAACGGCCTCGGATTGGCGCGATTCCTGCGCCATCGGAACCGTCCATTCGAAGGCTGTCCGCAGATTTTTGTTTCGTAATTTTCGGACTTCCACACAGGCCGATAGGGGCGTTTGAACGAGGGACGCCGTTTTCCGGACTTGTCGAATTCGACAGCCAAAAGTGTATTTTAATTTTTCGGAGGGTCAAACGGCCTCGGATTGGCGCGATTCCTGCGCCATCGGAACCGTCCATTCGAAGGCTGTCCGCAGATTTTTGTTTCGTAATTTTCGGACTTCCACACAGGCCGATAGGGGCGTTTGAACGAGGGACGCCGTTTTCCGGACTTGTCGAATTCGACAGCCAAAAGTGTATTTTAATTTTTCGGAGGCTCAAACGGCCTCGGATTGGCGCGATTCCTGCGCCATCGGAACCGTCCATTCGAAGGCTGTCCGCAGATTTTTGTTTCGTAATTTTCGGACTTCCACACAGGCCGATAGGGGCGTTTGAACGAGGGACGCCGTTTTCCGGACTTGTCGAATTCGACAGCCAAAAGTGTATTTTAATTTTTCGGAGGCTCAAACGGCCTCGGATTGGCGCGATTCCTGCGCCATCGGAACCGTCCATTCGAAGGCTGTCCGCAGATTTTTGTTTCGTAATTTTCGGACTTCCACACAGGCCGATAGGCGCGTTTGAACGAGGGACGCCGTTTTCCGGACTTGTCGAATTCGACAGCCAAAAGTGTATTTTAATTTTTCGGAGGGTCAAACGGCCTCGGATTGGCGCGATTCCTGCGCCATCGGAACCGTCCATTCGAAGGCTGTCCGCAGATTTTTGTTTCGTAATTTTCGGACTTCCACACAGGCCGATAGGCGCGTTTGAACGAGGGACGCCGTTTTCCGGACTTGTCGAATTCGACAGCCAAAAGTGTATTTTAATTTTTCGGAGGGTCAAACGGCCTCGGATTGGCGCGATTCTTGCGTCATCGGAACCGTCCATTCGAAGGCTTTCCGCAGATTTTTGTTTCGTAATTTTCGGACTTCCCCACAGGCCGATAGGGGCGTTTGAACGAGGGACGCCGTTTTCCGGACTTGTCGAATTCGACAGCCATCGGGTCTTTTAATTTTTCGGAGGGTCAAACGGCCTCGGATTGGCGCGATTCCTGCGCCATCGGAACCGTCCATTCGAAGGCTGTCCGCAGATTTTTGTTTCGTAATTTTCGGACTTCCACACAGGCCGATAGGGGCGTTTGAACGAGGGACGCCGTTTTCCGGACTTGTCGAATTCGACAGCCATCGGGTCTTTTAATTTTTCGGAGGCTCAAACGGCCTCGGATTGGCGCGATTCCTGCGCCATCGGAACCGTCCATTCGAAGGCTGTCCGCAGATTTTTGTTTCGTAATTTTCGGACTTCCACACAGGCCGATAGGGGCGTTTGAACGAGGGACGCCGTTTTCCGGACTTGTCGAATTCGACAGCCAAAAGTGTATTTTAATTTTTCGGAGGCTCAAACGGCCTCGGATTGGCGCGATTCCTGCGCCATCGGAACCGTCCATTCGAAGGCTGTCCGCAGATTTTTGTTTCGTAATTTTCGGACTTCCACACAGGCCGATAGGCGCGTTTGAACGAGGGACGCCGTTTTCCGGACTTGTCGAATTCGACAGCCAAAAGTGTATTTTAATTTTTCGGAGGGTCAAACGGCCTCGGATTGGCGCGATTCCTGCGCCATCGGAACCGTCCATTCGAAGGCTGTCCGCAGATTTTTGTTTCGTAATTTTCGGACTTCCACACAGGCCGATAGGCGCGTTTGAACGAGGGACGCCGTTTTCCGGACTTGTCGAATTCGACAGCCAAAAGTGTATTTTAATTTTTCGGAGGGTCAAACGGCCTCGGATTGGCGCGATTCTTGCGTCATCGGAACCGTCCATTCGAAGGCTTTCCGCAGATTTTTGTTTCGTAATTTTCGGACTTCCCCACAGGCCGATAGGGGCGTTTGAACGAGGGACGCCGTTTTCCGGACTTGTCGAATTCGACAGCCAAAAGTGTATTTTAATTTTTCGGAGGCTCAAACGGCCTCGGATTGGCGCGATTCCTGCGCCATCGGAACCGTCCATTCGAAGGCTGTCCGCAGATTTTTGTTTCGTAATTTTCGGACTTCCCCACAGGCCGATAGGGGCGTTTGAACGAGGGACGCCGTTTTCCGGACTTGTCGAATTCGACAGCCAAAAGTGTATTTTAATTTTTCGGAGGCTCAAACGGCCTCGGATTGGCGCGATTCCTGCGCCATCGGAACCGTCCATTCGAAGGCTGTCCGCAGATTTTTGTTTCGTAATTTTCGGACTTCCACACAGGCCGATAGGGGCGTTTGAACGAGGGACGCCGTTTTCCGGACTTGTCGAATTCGACAGCCAAAAGTGTATTTTAATTTTTCGGAGGGTCAAACGGCCTCGGATTGGCGCGATTCCTGCGCCATCGGAACCGTCCATTCGAAGGCTGTCCGCAGATTTTTGTTTCGTAATTTTCGGAATTCCACACAGGCCGATAGGCGCGTTTGAACGAGGGACGCCGTTTTCCGGACTTGTCGAATTCGACAGCCAAAAGTGTATTTTAATTTTTCGGAGGGTCAAACGGCCTCGGATTGGCGCGATTCCTGCGCCATCGGAACCGTCCATTCGAAGGCTGTCCGCAGATTTTTGTTTCGTAATTTTCGGACTTCCACACAGGCCGATAGGCGCGTTTGAACGAGGGACGCCGTTTTCCGGACTTGTCGAATTCGACAGCCAAAAGTGTATTTTAATTTTTCGGAGGCTCAAACGGCCTCGGATTGGCGCGATTCCTGCGCCATCGGAACCGTCCATTCGAAGGCTGTCCGCAGATTTTTGTTTCGTAATTTTCGGACTTCCACACAGGCCGATAGGCGCGTTTGAACGAGGGACGCCGTTTTCCGGACTTGTCGAATTCGACAGCCAAAAGTGTATTTTAATTTTTCGGAGGGTCAAACGGCCTCGGATTGGCGCGATTCCTGCGCCATCGGAACCGTCCATTCGAAGGCTGTCCGCAGATTTTTGTTTCGTAATTTTCGGACTTCCACACAGGCCGATAGGCGCGTTTGAACGAGGGACGCCGTTTTCCGGACTTGTCGAATTCGACAGCCAAAAGTGTATTTTAATTTTTCGGAGGGTCAAACGGCCTCGGATTGGCGCGATTCTTGCGTCATCGGAACCGTCCATTCGAAGGCTTTCCGCAGATTTTTGTTTCGTAATTTTCGGACTTCCCCACAGGCCGATAGGGGCGTTTGAACGAGGGACGCCGTTTTCCGGACTTGTCGAATTCGACAGCCATCGGGTCTTTTAATTTTTCGGAGGGTCAAACGGCCTCGGATTGGCGCGATTCCTGCGCCATCGGAACCGTCCATTCGAAGGCTGTCCGCAGATTTTTGTTTCGTAATTTTCGGACTTCCACACAGGCCGATAGGGGCGTTTGAACGAGGGACGCCGTTTTCCGGACTTGTCGAATTCGACAGCCATCGGGTCTTTTAATTTTTCGGAGGCTCAAACGGCCTCGGATTGGCGCGATTCCTGCGCCATCGGAACCGTCCATTCGAAGGCTGTCCGCAGATTTTTGTTTCGTAATTTTCGGACTTCCACACAGGCCGATAGGGGCGTTTGAACGAGGGACGCCGTTTTCCGGACTTGTCGAATTCGACAGCCAAAAGTGTATTTTAATTTTTCGGAGGCTCAAACGGCCTCGGATTGGCGCGATTCCTGCGCCATCGGAACCGTCCATTCGAAGGCTGTCCGCAGATTTTTGTTTCGTAATTTTCGGACTTCCACACAGGCCGATAGGCGCGTTTGAACGAGGGACGCCGTTTTCCGGACTTGTCGAATTCGACAGCCAAAAGTGTATTTTAATTTTTCGGAGGGTCAAACGGCCTCGGATTGGCGCGATTCCTGCGCCATCGGAACCGTCCATTCGAAGGCTGTCCGCAGATTTTTGTTTCGTAATTTTCGGACTTCCACACAGGCCGATAGGCGCGTTTGAACGAGGGACGCCGTTTTCCGGACTTGTCGAATTCGACAGCCAAAAGTGTATTTTAATTTTTCGGAGGGTCAAACGGCCTCGGATTGGCGCGATTCTTGCGTCATCGGAACCGTCCATTCGAAGGCTTTCCGCAGATTTTTGTTTCGTAATTTTCGGACTTCCCCACAGGCCGATAGGGGCGTTTGAACGAGGGACGCCGTTTTCCGGACTTGTCGAATTCGACAGCCAAAAGTGTATTTTAATTTTTCGGAGGCTCAAACGGCCTCGGATTGGCGCGATTCCTGCGCCATCGGAACCGTCCATTCGAAGGCTGTCCGCAGATTTTTGTTTCGTAATTTTCGGACTTCCCCACAGGCCGATAGGGGCGTTTGAACGAGGGACGCCGTTTTCCGGACTTGTCGAATTCGACAGCCAAAAGTGTATTTTAATTTTTCGGAGGCTCAAACGGCCTCGGATTGGCGCGATTCCTGCGCCATCGGAACCGTCCATTCGAAGGCTGTCCGCAGATTTTTGTTTCGTAATTTTCGGACTTCCACACAGGCCGATAGGGGCGTTTGAACGAGGGACGCCGTTTTCCGGACTTGTCGAATTCGACAGCCAAAAGTGTATTTTAATTTTTCGGAGGGTCAAACGGCCTCGGATTGGCGCGATTCCTGCGCCATCGGAACCGTCCATTCGAAGGCTGTCCGCAGATTTTTGTTTCGTAATTTTCGGAATTCCACACAGGCCGATAGGCGCGTTTGAACGAGGGACGCCGTTTTCCGGACTTGTCGAATTCGACAGCCAAAAGTGTATTTTAATTTTTCGGAGGGTCAAACGGCCTCGGATTGGCGCGATTCCTGCGCCATCGGAACCGTCCATTCGAAGGCTGTCCGCAGATTTTTGTTTCGTAATTTTCGGACTTCCACACAGGCCGATAGGCGCGTTTGAACGAGGGACGCCGTTTTCCGGACTTGTCGAATTCGACAGCCAAAAGTGTATTTTAATTTTTCGGAGGGTCAAACGGCCTCGGATTGGCGCGATTCCTGCGCCATCGGAACCGTCCATTCGAAGGCTGTCCGCAGATTTTTGTTTCGTAATTTTCGGACTTCCACACAGGCCGATAGGCGCGTTTGAACGAGGGACGCCGTTTTCCGGACTTGTCGAATTCGACAGCCAAAAGTGTATTTTAATTTTTCGGAGGGTCAAACGGCCTCGGATTGGCGCGATTCTTGCGTCATCGGAACCGTCCATTCGAAGGCTTTCCGCAGATTTTTGTTTCGTAATTTTCGGACTTCCCCACAGGCCGATAGGGGCGTTTGAACGAGGGACGCCGTTTTCCGGACTTGTCGAATTCGACAGCCATCGGGTCTTTTAATTTTTCGGAGGGTCAAACGGCCTCGGATTGGCGCGATTCCTGCGCCATCGGAACCGTCCATTCGAAGGCTGTCCGCAGATTTTTGTTTCGTAATTTTCGGACTTCCACACAGGCCGATAGGGGCGTTTGAACGAGGGACGCCGTTTTCCGGACTTGTCGAATTCGACAGCCATCGGGTCTTTTAATTTTTCGGAGGCTCAAACGGCCTCGGATTGGCGCGATTCCTGCGCCATCGGAACCGTCCATTCGAAGGCTGTCCGCAGATTTTTGTTTCGTAATTTTCGGACTTCCACACAGGCCGATAGGGGCGTTTGAACGAGGGACGCCGTTTTCCGGACTTGTCGAATTCGACAGCCAAAAGTGTATTTTAATTTTTCGGAGGCTCAAACGGCCTCGGATTGGCGCGATTCCTGCGCCATCGGAACCGTCCATTCGAAGGCTGTCCGCAGATTTTTGTTTCGTAATTTTCGGACTTCCACACAGGCCGATAGGCGCGTTTGAACGAGGGACGCCGTTTTCCGGACTTGTCGAATTCGACAGCCAAAAGTGTATTTTAATTTTTCGGAGGGTCAAACGGCCTCGGATTGGCGCGATTCCTGCGCCATCGGAACCGTCCATTCGAAGGCTGTCCGCAGATTTTTGTTTCGTAATTTTCGGACTTCCACACAGGCCGATAGGCGCGTTTGAACGAGGGACGCCGTTTTCCGGACTTGTCGAATTCGACAGCCAAAAGTGTATTTTAATTTTTCGGAGGGTCAAACGGCCTCGGATTGGCGCGATTCTTGCGTCATCGGAACCGTCCATTCGAAGGCTTTCCGCAGATTTTTGTTTCGTAATTTTCGGACTTCCCCACAGGCCGATAGGGGCGTTTGAACGAGGGACGCCGTTTTCCGGACTTGTCGAATTCGACAGCCATCGGGTCTTTTAATTTTTCGGAGGCTCAAACGGCCTCGGATTGGCGCGATTCCTGCGCCATCGGAACCGTCCATTCGAAGGCTGTCCGCAGATTTTTGTTTCGTAATTTTCGGACTTCCACACAGGCCGATAGGGGCGTTTGAACGAGGGACGCCGTTTTCCGGACTTGTCGAATTCGACAGCCATCGGGTCTTTTAATTTTTCGGAGGGTCAAACGGCCTCGGATTGGCGCGATTCCTGCGCCATCGGAACCGTCCATTCGAAGGCTGTCCGCAGATTTTTGTTTCGTAATTTTCGGACTTCCACACAGGCCGATAGGGGCGTTTGAACGAGGGACGCCGTTTTCCGGACTTGTCGAATTCGACAGCCAAAAGTGTATTTTAATTTTTCGGAGGGTCAAACGGCCTCGGATTGGCGCGATTCCTGCGCCATCGGAACCGTCCATTCGAAGGCTGTCCGCAGATTTTTGTTTCGTAATTTTCGGAATTCCACACAGGCCGATAGGGGCGTTTGAACGAGGGACGCCGTTTTCCGGACTTGTCGAATTCGACAGCCAAAAGTGTATTTTAATTTTTCGGAGGGTCAAACGGCCTCGGATTGGCGCGATTCCTGCGCCATCGGAACCGTCCATTCGAAGGCTGTCCGCAGATTTTTGTTTCGTAATTTTCGGAATTCCACACAGGCCGATAGGCGCGTTTGAACGAGGGACGCCGTTTTCCGGACTTGTCGAATTCGACAGCCAAAAGTGTATTTTAATTTTTCGGAGGGTCAAACGGCCTCGGATTGGCGCGATTCCTGCGCCATCGGAACCGTCCATTCGAAGGCTGTCCGCAGATTTTTGTTTCGTAATTTTCGGACTTCCACACAGGCCGATAGGCGCGTTTGAACGAGGGACGCCGTTTTCCGGACTTGTCGAATTCGACAGCCAAAAGTGTATTTTAATTTTTCGGAGGGTCAAACGGCCTCGGATTGGCGCGATTCCTGCGCCATCGGAACCGTCCATTCGAAGGCTGTCCGCAGATTTTTGTTTCGTAATTTTCGGACTTCCACACAGGCCGATAGGCGCGTTTGAACGAGGGACGCCGTTTTCCGGACTTGTCGAATTCGACAGCCAAAAGTGTATTTTAATTTTTCGGAGGGTCAAACGGCCTCGGATTGGCGCGATTCTTGCGTCATCGGAACCGTCCATTCGAAGGCTTTCCGCAGATTTTTGTTTCGTAATTTTCGGACTTCCCCACAGGCCGATAGGGGCGTTTGAACGAGGGACGCCGTTTTCCGGACTTGTCGAATTCGACAGCCATCGGGTCTTTTAATTTTTCGGAGGGTCAAACGGCCTCGGATTGGCGCGATTCCTGCGCCATCGGAACCGTCCATTCGAAGGCTGTCCGCAGATTTTTGTTTCGTAATTTTCGGACTTCCACACAGGCCGATAGGGGCGTTTGAACGAGGGACGCCGTTTTCCGGACTTGTCGAATTCGACAGCCATCGGGTCTTTTAATTTTTCGGAGGCTCAAACGGCCTCGGATTGGCGCGATTCCTGCGCCATCGGAACCGTCCATTCGAAGGCTGTCCGCAGATTTTTGTTTCGTAATTTTCGGACTTCCACACAGGCCGATAGGGGCGTTTGAACGAGGGACGCCGTTTTCCGGACTTGTCGAATTCGACAGCCAAAAGTGTATTTTAATTTTTCGGAGGCTCAAACGGCCTCGGATTGGCGCGATTCCTGCGCCATCGGAACCGTCCATTCGAAGGCTGTCCGCAGATTTTTGTTTCGTAATTTTCGGACTTCCACACAGGCCGATAGGCGCGTTTGAACGAGGGACGCCGTTTTCCGGACTTGTCGAATTCGACAGCCAAAAGTGTATTTTAATTTTTCGGAGGGTCAAACGGCCTCGGATTGGCGCGATTCCTGCGCCATCGGAACCGTCCATTCGAAGGCTGTCCGCAGATTTTTGTTTCGTAATTTTCGGACTTCCACACAGGCCGATAGGCGCGTTTGAACGAGGGACGCCGTTTTCCGGACTTGTCGAATTCGACAGCCAAAAGTGTATTTTAATTTTTCGGAGGGTCAAACGGCCTCGGATTGGCGCGATTCTTGCGTCATCGGAACCGTCCATTCGAAGGCTTTCCGCAGATTTTTGTTTCGTAATTTTCGGACTTCCCCACAGGCCGATAGGGGCGTTTGAACGAGGGACGCCGTTTTCCGGACTTGTCGAATTCGACAGCCATCGGGTCTTTTAATTTTTCGGAGGGTCAAACGGCCTCGGATTGGCGCGATTCCTGCGCCATCGGAACCGTCCATTCGAAGGCTGTCCGCAGATTTTTGTTTCGTAATTTTCGGACTTCCACACAGGCCGATAGGGGCGTTTGAACGAGGGACGCCGTTTTCCGGACTTGTCGAATTCGACAGTCATCGGGTCTTTTAATTTTTTGGAGGCTCAAACGGCCTCGGATTGGCGCGATTTTTGCGCCATCGGAACCGTGACTTCGAAGGCTTTCCTCAGATTTTTGTTTCGTAATTTTCGGACTTCCACACAGGCCGATAGGGGCGTTTGAACGAGGGACGCCGTTTTCCGGACTTGTCGAATTCGACAGCCAAAAGTGTATTTTAATTTTTCGGAGGCTCAAACGGCCTCGGATTGGCGCGATTCCTGCGCCATCGGAACCGTCCATTCGAAGGCTGTCCGCAGATTTTTGTTTCGTAATTTTCGGACTTCCACACAGGCCGATAGGCGCGTTTGAACGAGGGACGCCGTTTTCCGGACTTGTCGAATTCGACAGCCAAAAGTGTATTTTAATTTTTCGGAGGGTCAAACGGCCTCGGATTGGCGCGATTCCTGCGCCATCGGAACCGTCCATTCGAAGGCTGTCCGCAGATTTTTGTTTCGTAATTTTCGGACTTCCACACAGGCCGATAGGGGCGTTTGAACGAGGGACGCCGTTTTCCGGACTTGTCGAATTCGACAGCCATCGGGTCTTTTAATTTTTCGGAGGGTCAAACGGCCTCGGATTGGCGCGATTCCTGCGCCATCGGAACCGTCCATTCGAAGGCTGTCCGCAGATTTTTGTTTCGTAATTTTCGGACTTCCACACAGGCCGATAGGGGCGTTTGAACGAGGGACGCCGTTTTCCGGACTTGTCGAATTCGACAGCCAAAAGTGTATTTTAATTTTTCGGAGGCTCAAACGGCCTCGGATTGGCGCGATTCCTGCGCCATCGGAACCGTCCATTCGAAGGCTGTCCGCAGATTTTTGTTTCGTAATTTTCGGACTTCCACACAGGCCGATAGGCGCGTTTGAACGAGGGACGCCGTTTTCCGGACTTGTCGAATTCGACAGCCAAAAGTGTATTTTAATTTTTCGGAGGGTCAAACGGCCTCGGATTGGCGCGATTCCTGCGCCATCGGAACCGTCCATTCGAAGGCTGTCCGCAGATTTTTGTTTCGTAATTTTCGGACTTCCACACAGGCCGATAGGGGCGTTTGAACGAGGGACGCCGTTTTCCGGACTTGTCGAATTCGACAGCCAAAAGTGTATTTTAATTTTTCGGAGGCTCAAACGGCCTCGGATTGGCGCGATTCCTGCGCCATCGGAACCGTCCATTCGAAGGCTGTCCGCAGATTTTTGTTTCGTAATTTTCGGACTTCCACACAGGCCGATAGGGGCGTTTGAACGAGGGACGCCGTTTTCCGGACTTGTCGAATTCGACAGCCAAAAGTGTATTTTAATTTTTCGGAGGCTCAAACGGCCTCGGATTGGCGCGATTCCTGCGCCATCGGAACCGTCCATTCGAAGGCTGTCCGCAGATTTTTGTTTCGTAATTTTCGGACTTCCACACAGGCCGATAGGCGCGTTTGAACGAGGGACGCCGTTTTCCGGACTTGTCGAATTCGACAGCCAAAAGTGTATTTTAATTTTTCGGAGGGTCAAACGGCCTCGGATTGGCGCGATTCTTGCGTCATCGGAACCGTCCATTCGAAGGCTTTCCGCAGATTTTTGTTTCGTAATTTTCGGACTTCCCCACAGGCCGATAGGGGCGTTTGAACGAGGGACGCCGTTTTCCGGACTTGTCGAATTCGACAGCCATCGGGTCTTTTAATTTTTCGGAGGGTCAAACGGCCTCGGATTGGCGCGATTCCTGCGCCATCGGAACCGTCCATTCGAAGGCTGTCCGCAGATTTTTGTTTCGTAATTTTCGGACTTCCACACAGGCCGATAGGGGCGTTTGAACGAGGGACGCCGTTTTCCGGACTTGTCGAATTCGACAGCCATCGGGTCTTTTAATTTTTCGGAGGGTCAAACGGCCTCGGATTGGCGCGATTCCTGCGCCATCGGAACCGTCCATTCGAAGGCTGTCCGCAGATTTTTGTTTCGTAATTTTCGGACTTCCACACAGGCCGATAGGGGCGTTTGAACGAGGGACGCCGTTTTCCGGACTTGTCGAATTCGACAGCCAAAAGTGTATTTTAATTTTTCGGAGGCTCAAACGGCCTCGGATTGGCGCGATTCCTGCGCCATCGGAACCGTCCATTCGAAGGCTGTCCGCAGATTTTTGTTTCGTAATTTTCGGACTTCCACACAGGCCGATAGGCGCGTTTGAACGAGGGACGCCGTTTTCCGGACTTGTCGAATTCGACAGCCAAAAGTGTATTTTAATTTTTCGGAGGGTCAAACGGCCTCGGATTGGCGCGATTCCTGCGCCATCGGAACCGTCCATTCGAAGGCTGTCCGCAGATTTTTGTTTCGTAATTTTCGGACTTCCACACAGGCCGATAGGCGCGTTTGAACGAGGGACGCCGTTTTCCGGACTTGTCGAATTCGACAGCCAAAAGTGTATTTTAATTTTTCGGAGGGTCAAACGGCCTCGGATTGGCGCGATTCTTGCGTCATCGGAACCGTCCATTCGAAGGCTTTCCGCAGATTTTTGTTTCGTAATTTTCGGACTTCCCCACAGGCCGATAGGGGCGTTTGAACGAGGGACGCCGTTTTCCGGACTTGTCGAATTCGACAGCCATCGGGTCTTTTAATTTTTCGGAGGGTCAAACGGCCTCGGATTGGCGCGATTCCTGCGCCATCGGAACCGTCCATTCGAAGGCTGTCCGCAGATTTTTGTTTCGTAATTTTCGGACTTCCACACAGGCCGATAGGGGCGTTTGAACGAGGGACGCCGTTTTCCGGACTTGTCGAATTCGACAGTCATCGGGTCTTTTAATTTTTTGGAGGCTCAAACGGCCTCGGATTGGCGCGATTTTTGCGCCATCGGAACCGTGACTTCGAAGGCTTTCCTCAGATTTTTGTTTCGTAATTTTCGGACTTCCACACAGGCCGATAGGGGCGTTTGAACGAGGGACGCCGTTTTCCGGACTTGTCGAATTCGACAGCCAAAAGTGTATTTTAATTTTTCGGAGGCTCAAACGGCCTCGGATTGGCGCGATTCCTGCGCCATCGGAACCGTCCATTCGAAGGCTGTCCGCAGATTTTTGTTTCGTAATTTTCGGACTTCCACACAGGCCGATAGGCGCGTTTGAACGAGGGACGCCGTTTTCCGGACTTGTCGAATTCGACAGCCAAAAGTGTATTTTAATTTTTCGGAGGGTCAAACGGCCTCGGATTGGCGCGATTCCTGCGCCATCGGAACCGTCCATTCGAAGGCTGTCCGCAGATTTTTGTTTCGTAATTTTCGGACTTCCACACAGGCCGATAGGGGCGTTTGAACGAGGGACGCCGTTTTCCGGACTTGTCGAATTCGACAGCCATCGGGTCTTTTAATTTTTCGGAGGGTCAAACGGCCTCGGATTGGCGCGATTCCTGCGCCATCGGAACCGTCCATTCGAAGGCTGTCCGCAGATTTTTGTTTCGTAATTTTCGGACTTCCACACAGGCCGATAGGGGCGTTTGAACGAGGGACGCCGTTTTCCGGACTTGTCGAATTCGACAGCCAAAAGTGTATTTTAATTTTTCGGAGGCTCAAACGGCCTCGGATTGGCGCGATTCCTGCGCCATCGGAACCGTCCATTCGAAGGCTGTCCGCAGATTTTTGTTTCGTAATTTTCGGACTTCCACACAGGCCGATAGGCGCGTTTGAACGAGGGACGCCGTTTTCCGGACTTGTCGAATTCGACAGCCAAAAGTGTATTTTAATTTTTCGGAGGGTCAAACGGCCTCGGATTGGCGCGATTCCTGCGCCATCGGAACCGTCCATTCGAAGGCTGTCCGCAGATTTTTGTTTCGTAATTTTCGGACTTCCACACAGGCCGATAGGGGCGTTTGAACGAGGGACGCCGTTTTCCGGACTTGTCGAATTCGACAGCCAAAAGTGTATTTTAATTTTTCGGAGGCTCAAACGGCCTCGGATTGGCGCGATTCCTGCGCCATCGGAACCGTCCATTCGAAGGCTGTCCGCAGATTTTTGTTTCGTAATTTTCGGACTTCCACACAGGCCGATAGGGGCGTTTGAACGAGGGACGCCGTTTTCCGGACTTGTCGAATTCGACAGCCAAAAGTGTATTTTAATTTTTCGGAGGCTCAAACGGCCTCGGATTGGCGCGATTCCTGCGCCATCGGAACCGTCCATTCGAAGGCTGTCCGCAGATTTTTGTTTCGTAATTTTCGGACTTCCACACAGGCCGATAGGCGCGTTTGAACGAGGGACGCCGTTTTCCGGACTTGTCGAATTCGACAGCCAAAAGTGTATTTTAATTTTTCGGAGGGTCAAACGGCCTCGGATTGGCGCGATTCTTGCGTCATCGGAACCGTCCATTCGAAGGCTTTCCGCAGATTTTTGTTTCGTAATTTTCGGACTTCCCCACAGGCCGATAGGGGCGTTTGAACGAGGGACGCCGTTTTCCGGACTTGTCGAATTCGACAGCCATCGGGTCTTTTAATTTTTCGGAGGGTCAAACGGCCTCGGATTGGCGCGATTCCTGCGCCATCGGAACCGTCCATTCGAAGGCTGTCCGCAGATTTTTGTTTCGTAATTTTCGGACTTCCACACAGGCCGATAGGGGCGTTTGAACGAGGGACGCCGTTTTCCGGACTTGTCGAATTCGACAGCCATCGGGTCTTTTAATTTTTCGGAGGGTCAAACGGCCTCGGATTGGCGCGATTCCTGCGCCATCGGAACCGTCCATTCGAAGGCTGTCCGCAGATTTTTGTTTCGTAATTTTCGGACTTCCACACAGGCCGATAGGGGCGTTTGAACGAGGGACGCCGTTTTCCGGACTTGTCGAATTCGACAGCCAAAAGTGTATTTTAATTTTTCGGAGGCTCAAACGGCCTCGGATTGGCGCGATTCCTGCGCCATCGGAACCGTCCATTCGAAGGCTGTCCGCAGATTTTTGTTTCGTAATTTTCGGACTTCCACACAGGCCGATAGGCGCGTTTGAACGAGGGACGCCGTTTTCCGGACTTGTCGAATTCGACAGCCAAAAGTGTATTTTAATTTTTCGGAGGGTCAAACGGCCTCGGATTGGCGCGATTCCTGCGCCATCGGAACCGTCCATTCGAAGGCTGTCCGCAGATTTTTGTTTCGTAATTTTCGGACTTCCACACAGGCCGATAGGGGCGTTTGAACGAGGGACGCCGTTTTCCGGACTTGTCGAATTCGACAGCCAAAAGTGTATTTTAATTTTTCGGAGGCTCAAACGGCCTCGGATTGGCGCGATTCCTGCGCCATCGGAACCGTCCATTCGAAGGCTGTCCGCAGATTTTTGTTTCGTAATTTTCGGACTTCCACACAGGCCGATAGGGGCGTTTGAACGAGGGACGCCGTTTTCCGGACTTGTCGAATTCGACAGCCAAAAGTGTATTTTAATTTTTCGGAGGCTCAAACGGCCTCGGATTGGCGCGATTCCTGCGCCATCGGAACCGTCCATTCGAAGGCTGTCCGCAGATTTTTGTTTCGTAATTTTCGGACTTCCACACAGGCCGATAGGCGCGTTTGAACGAGGGACGCCGTTTTCCGGACTTGTCGAATTCGACAGCCAAAAGTGTATTTTAATTTTTCGGAGGGTCAAACGGCCTCGGATTGGCGCGATTCTTGCGTCATCGGAACCGTCCATTCGAAGGCTTTCCGCAGATTTTTGTTTCGTAATTTTCGGACTTCCCCACAGGCCGATAGGGGCGTTTGAACGAGGGACGCCGTTTTCCGGACTTGTCGAATTCGACAGCCATCGGGTCTTTTAATTTTTCGGAGGGTCAAACGGCCTCGGATTGGCGCGATTCCTGCGCCATCGGAACCGTCCATTCGAAGGCTGTCCGCAGATTTTTGTTTCGTAATTTTCGGACTTCCACACAGGCCGATAGGGGCGTTTGAACGAGGGACGCCGTTTTCCGGACTTGTCGAATTCGACAGCCATCGGGTCTTTTAATTTTTCGGAGGGTCAAACGGCCTCGGATTGGCGCGATTCCTGCGCCATCGGAACCGTCCATTCGAAGGCTGTCCGCAGATTTTTGTTTCGTAATTTTCGGACTTCCACACAGGCCGATAGGGGCGTTTGAACGAGGGACGCCGTTTTCCGGACTTGTCGAATTCGACAGCCAAAAGTGTATTTTAATTTTTCGGAGGGTCAAACGGCCTCGGATTGGCGCGATTCTTGCGTCATCGGAACCGTCCATTCGAAGGCTTTCCGCAGATTTTTGTTTCGTAATTTTCGGACTTCCCCACAGGCCGATAGGGGCGTTTGAACGAGGGACGCCGTTTTCCGGACTTGTCGAATTCGACAGCCATCGGGTCTTTTAATTTTTCGGAGGGTCAAACGGCCTCGGATTGGCGCGATTCCTGCGCCATCGGAACCGTCCATTCGAAGGCTGTCCGCAGATTTTTGTTTCGTAATTTTCGGACTTCCACACAGGCCGATAGGGGCGTTTGAACGAGGGACGCCGTTTTCCGGACTTGTCGAATTCGACAGCCATCGGGTCTTTTAATTTTTCGGAGGGTCAAACGGCCTCGGATTGGCGCGATTCCTGCGCCATCGGAACCGTCCATTCGAAGGCTGTCCGCAGATTTTTGTTTCGTAATTTTCGGACTTCCACACAGGCCGATAGGGGCGTTTGAACGAGGGACGCCGTTTTCCGGACTTGTCGAATTCGACAGCCAAAAGTGTATTTTAATTTTTCGGAGGCTCAAACGGCCTCGGATTGGCGCGATTCCTGCGCCATCGGAACCGTCCATTCGAAGGCTGTCCGCAGATTTTTGTTTCGTAATTTTCGGACTTCCACACAGGCCGATAGGCGCGTTTGAACGAGGGACGCCGTTTTCCGGACTTGTCGAATTCGACAGCCAAAAGTGTATTTTAATTTTTCGGAGGGTCAAACGGCCTCGGATTGGCGCGATTCCTGCGCCATCGGAACCGTCCATTCGAAGGCTGTCCGCAGATTTTTGTTTCGTAATTTTCGGACTTCCACACAGGCCGATAGGGGCGTTTGAACGAGGGACGCCGTTTTCCGGACTTGTCGAATTCGACAGCCAAAAGTGTATTTTAATTTTTCGGAGGCTCAAACGGCCTCGGATTGGCGCGATTCCTGCGCCATCGGAACCGTCCATTCGAAGGCTGTCCGCAGATTTTTGTTTCGTAATTTTCGGACTTCCACACAGGCCGATAGGGGCGTTTGAACGAGGGACGCCGTTTTCCGGACTTGTCGAATTCGACAGCCAAAAGTGTATTTTAATTTTTCGGAGGCTCAAACGGCCTCGGATTGGCGCGATTCCTGCGCCATCGGAACCGTCCATTCGAAGGCTGTCCGCAGATTTTTGTTTCGTAATTTTCGGACTTCCACACAGGCCGATAGGCGCGTTTGAACGAGGGACGCCGTTTTCCGGACTTGTCGAATTCGACAGCCAAAAGTGTATTTTAATTTTTCGGAGGGTCAAACGGCCTCGGATTGGCGCGATTCTTGCGTCATCGGAACCGTCCATTCGAAGGCTTTCCGCAGATTTTTGTTTCGTAATTTTCGGACTTCCCCACAGGCCGATAGGGGCGTTTGAACGAGGGACGCCGTTTTCCGGACTTGTCGAATTCGACAGCCATCGGGTCTTTTAATTTTTCGGAGGGTCAAACGGCCTCGGATTGGCGCGATTCCTGCGCCATCGGAACCGTCCATTCGAAGGCTGTCCGCAGATTTTTGTTTCGTAATTTTCGGACTTCCACACAGGCCGATAGGGGCGTTTGAACGAGGGACGCCGTTTTCCGGACTTGTCGAATTCGACAGCCATCGGGTCTTTTAATTTTTCGGAGGGTCAAACGGCCTCGGATTGGCGCGATTCCTGCGCCATCGGAACCGTCCATTCGAAGGCTGTCCGCAGATTTTTGTTTCGTAATTTTCGGACTTCCACACAGGCCGATAGGCGCGTTTGAACGAGGGACGCCGTTTTCCGGACTTGTCGAATTCGACAGCCAAAAGTGTATTTTAATTTTTCGGAGGGTCAAACGGCCTCGGATTGGCGCGATTCCTGCGCCATCGGAACCGTCCATTCGAAGGCTGTCCGCAGATTTTTGTTTCGTAATTTTCGGACTTCCACACAGGCCGATAGGCGCGTTTGAACGAGGGACGCCGTTTTCCGGACTTGTCGAATTCGACAGCCAAAAGTGTATTTTAATTTTTCGGAGGGTCAAACGGCCTCGGATTGGCGCGATTCTTGCGTCATCGGAACCGTCCATTCGAAGGCTTTCCGCAGATTTTTGTTTCGTAATTTTCGGACTTCCCCACAGGCCGATAGGGGCGTTTGAACGAGGGACGCCGTTTTCCGGACTTGTCGAATTCGACAGCCATCGGGTCTTTTAATTTTTCGGAGGGTCAAACGGCCTCGGATTGGCGCGATTCCTGCGCCATCGGAACCGTCCATTCGAAGGCTGTCCGCAGATTTTTGTTTCGTAATTTTCGGACTTCCACACAGGCCGATAGGGGCGTTTGAACGAGGGACGCCGTTTTCCGGACTTGTCGAATTCGACAGTCATCGGGTCTTTTAATTTTTTGGAGGCTCAAACGGCCTCGGATTGGCGCGATTTTTGCGCCATCGGAACCGTGACTTCGAAGGCTTTCCTCAGATTTTTGTTTCGTAATTTTCGGACTTCCACACAGGCCGATAGGGGCGTTTGAACGAGGGACGCCGTTTTCCGGACTTGTCGAATTCGACAGCCAAAAGTGTATTTTAATTTTTCGGAGGCTCAAACGGCCTCGGATTGGCGCGATTCCTGCGCCATCGGAACCGTCCATTCGAAGGCTGTCCGCAGATTTTTGTTTCGTAATTTTCGGACTTCCACACAGGCCGATAGGCGCGTTTGAACGAGGGACGCCGTTTTCCGGACTTGTCGAATTCGACAGCCAAAAGTGTATTTTAATTTTTCGGAGGGTCAAACGGCCTCGGATTGGCGCGATTCCTGCGCCATCGGAACCGTCCATTCGAAGGCTGTCCGCAGATTTTTGTTTCGTAATTTTCGGACTTCCACACAGGCCGATAGGGGCGTTTGAACGAGGGACGCCGTTTTCCGGACTTGTCGAATTCGACAGCCATCGGGTCTTTTAATTTTTCGGAGGGTCAAACGGCCTCGGATTGGCGCGATTCCTGCGCCATCGGAACCGTCCATTCGAAGGCTGTCCGCAGATTTTTGTTTCGTAATTTTCGGACTTCCACACAGGCCGATAGGGGCGTTTGAACGAGGGACGCCGTTTTCCGGACTTGTCGAATTCGACAGCCAAAAGTGTATTTTAATTTTTCGGAGGCTCAAACGGCCTCGGATTGGCGCGATTCCTGCGCCATCGGAACCGTCCATTCGAAGGCTGTCCGCAGATTTTTGTTTCGTAATTTTCGGACTTCCACACAGGCCGATAGGCGCGTTTGAACGAGGGACGCCGTTTTCCGGACTTGTCGAATTCGACAGCCAAAAGTGTATTTTAATTTTTCGGAGGGTCAAACGGCCTCGGATTGGCGCGATTCCTGCGCCATCGGAACCGTCCATTCGAAGGCTGTCCGCAGATTTTTGTTTCGTAATTTTCGGACTTCCACACAGGCCGATAGGGGCGTTTGAACGAGGGACGCCGTTTTCCGGACTTGTCGAATTCGACAGCCAAAAGTGTATTTTAATTTTTCGGAGGCTCAAACGGCCTCGGATTGGCGCGATTCCTGCGCCATCGGAACCGTCCATTCGAAGGCTGTCCGCAGATTTTTGTTTCGTAATTTTCGGACTTCCACACAGGCCGATAGGGGCGTTTGAACGAGGGACGCCGTTTTCCGGACTTGTCGAATTCGACAGCCAAAAGTGTATTTTAATTTTTCGGAGGCTCAAACGGCCTCGGATTGGCGCGATTCCTGCGCCATCGGAACCGTCCATTCGAAGGCTGTCCGCAGATTTTTGTTTCGTAATTTTCGGACTTCCACACAGGCCGATAGGCGCGTTTGAACGAGGGACGCCGTTTTCCGGACTTGTCGAATTCGACAGCCAAAAGTGTATTTTAATTTTTCGGAGGGTCAAACGGCCTCGGATTGGCGCGATTCTTGCGTCATCGGAACCGTCCATTCGAAGGCTTTCCGCAGATTTTTGTTTCGTAATTTTCGGACTTCCCCACAGGCCGATAGGGGCGTTTGAACGAGGGACGCCGTTTTCCGGACTTGTCGAATTCGACAGCCATCGGGTCTTTTAATTTTTCGGAGGGTCAAACGGCCTCGGATTGGCGCGATTCCTGCGCCATCGGAACCGTCCATTCGAAGGCTGTCCGCAGATTTTTGTTTCGTAATTTTCGGACTTCCACACAGGCCGATAGGGGCGTTTGAACGAGGGACGCCGTTTTCCGGACTTGTCGAATTCGACAGCCATCGGGTCTTTTAATTTTTCGGAGGGTCAAACGGCCTCGGATTGGCGCGATTCCTGCGCCATCGGAACCGTCCATTCGAAGGCTGTCCGCAGATTTTTGATTCGTAATTTTCGGACTTCCACACAGGCCGATAGGGGCGTTTGAACGAGGGACGCCGTTTTCCGGACTTGTCGAATTCGACAGCCAAAAGTGTATTTTAATTTTTCGGAGGCTCAAACGGCCTCGGATTGGCGCGATTCCTGCGCCATCGGAACCGTCCATTCGAAGGCTGTCCGCAGATTTTTGTTTCGTAATTTTCGGACTTCCACACAGGCCGATAGGCGCGTTTGAACGAGGGACGCCGTTTTCCGGACTTGTCGAATTCGACAGCCAAAAGTGTATTTTAATTTTTCGGAGGGTCAAACGGCCTCGGATTGGCGCGATTCCTGCGCCATCGGAACCGTCCATTCGAAGGCTGTCCGCAGATTTTTGTTTCGTAATTTTCGGACTTCCACACAGGCCGATAGGGGCGTTTGAACGAGGGACGCCGTTTTCCGGACTTGTCGAATTCGACAGCCAAAAGTGTATTTTAATTTTTCGGAGGCTCAAACGGCCTCGGATTGGCGCGATTCCTGCGCCATCGGAACCGTCCATTCGAAGGCTGTCCGCAGATTTTTGTTTCGTAATTTTCGGACTTCCACACAGGCCGATAGGGGCGTTTGAACGAGGGACGCCGTTTTCCGGACTTGTCGAATTCGACAGCCAAAAGTGTATTTTAATTTTTCGGAGGCTCAAACGGCCTCGGATTGGCGCGATTCCTGCGCCATCGGAACCGTCCATTCGAAGGCTGTCCGCAGATTTTTGTTTCGTAATTTTCGGACTTCCACACAGGCCGATAGGCGCGTTTGAACGAGGGACGCCGTTTTCCGGACTTGTCGAATTCGACAGCCAAAAGTGTATTTTAATTTTTCGGAGGGTCAAACGGCCTCGGATTGGCGCGATTCTTGCGTCATCGGAACCGTCCATTCGAAGGCTTTCCGCAGATTTTTGTTTCGTAATTTTCGGACTTCCCCACAGGCCGATAGGGGCGTTTGAACGAGGGACGCCGTTTTCCGGACTTGTCGAATTCGACAGCCATCGGGTCTTTTAATTTTTCGGAGGGTCAAACGGCCTCGGATTGGCGCGATTCCTGCGCCATCGGAACCGTCCATTCGAAGGCTGTCCGCAGATTTTTGTTTCGTAATTTTCGGACTTCCACACAGGCCGATAGGGGCGTTTGAACGAGGGACGCCGTTTTCCGGACTTGTCGAATTCGACAGCCATCGGGTCTTTTAATTTTTCGGAGGGTCAAACGGCCTCGGATTGGCGCGATTCCTGCGCCATCGGAACCGTCCATTCGAAGGCTGTCCGCAGATTTTTGTTTCGTAATTTTCGGACTTCCACACAGGCCGATAGGGGCGTTTGAACGAGGGACGCCGTTTTCCGGACTTGTCGAATTCGACAGCCAAAAGTGTATTTTAATTTTTCGGAGGCTCAAACGGCCTCGGATTGGCGCGATTCCTGCGCCATCGGAACCGTCCATTCGAAGGCTGTCCGCAGATTTTTGTTTCGTAATTTTCGGACTTCCACACAGGCCGATAGGCGCGTTTGAACGAGGGACGCCGTTTTCCGGACTTGTCGAATTCGACAGCCAAAAGTGTATTTTAATTTTTCGGAGGGTCAAACGGCCTCGGATTGGCGCGATTCCTGCGCCATCGGAACCGTCCATTCGAAGGCTGTCCGCAGATTTTTGTTTCGTAATTTTCGGACTTCCACACAGGCCGATAGGGGCGTTTGAACGAGGGACGCCGTTTTCCGGACTTGTCGAATTCGACAGCCAAAAGTGTATTTTAATTTTTCGGAGGCTCAAACGGCCTCGGATTGGCGCGATTCCTGCGCCATCGGAACCGTCCATTCGAAGGCTGTCCGCAGATTTTTGTTTCGTAATTTTCGGACTTCCACACAGGCCGATAGGGGCGTTTGAACGAGGGACGCCGTTTTCCGGACTTGTCGAATTCGACAGCCAAAAGTGTATTTTAATTTTTCGGAGGCTCAAACGGCCTCGGATTGGCGCGATTCCTGCGCCATCGGAACCGTCCATTCGAAGGCTGTCCGCAGATTTTTGTTTCGTAATTTTCGGACTTCCACACAGGCCGATAGGCGCGTTTGAACGAGGGACGCCGTTTTCCGGACTTGTCGAATTCGACAGCCAAAAGTGTATTTTAATTTTTCGGAGGGTCAAACGGCCTCGGATTGGCGCGATTCTTGCGTCATCGGAACCGTCCATTCGAAGGCTTTCCGCAGATTTTTGTTTCGTAATTTTCGGACTTCCCCACAGGCCGATAGGGGCGTTTGAACGAGGGACGCCGTTTTCCGGACTTGTCGAATTCGACAGCCATCGGGTCTTTTAATTTTTCGGAGGGTCAAACGGCCTCGGATTGGCGCGATTCCTGCGCCATCGGAACCGTCCATTCGAAGGCTGTCCGCAGATTTTTGTTTCGTAATTTTCGGACTTCCACACAGGCCGATAGGGGCGTTTGAACGAGGGACGCCGTTTTCCGGACTTGTCGAATTCGACAGCCATCGGGTCTTTTAATTTTTCGGAGGGTCAAACGGCCTCGGATTGGCGCGATTCCTGCGCCATCGGAACCGTCCATTCGAAGGCTGTCCGCAGATTTTTGTTTCGTAATTTTCGGACTTCCACACAGGCCGATAGGCGCGTTTGAACGAGGGACGCCGTTTTCCGGACTTGTCGAATTCGACAGCCAAAAGTGTATTTTAATTTTTCGGAGGGTCAAACGGCCTCGGATTGGCGCGATTCTTGCGTCATCGGAACCGTCCATTCGAAGGCTTTCCGCAGATTTTTGTTTCGTAATTTTCGGACTTCCCCACAGGCCGATAGGGGCGTTTGAACGAGGGACGCCGTTTTCCGGACTTGTCGAATTCGACAGCCATCGGGTCTTTTAATTTTTCGGAGGGTCAAACGGCCTCGGATTGGCGCGATTCCTGCGCCATCGGAACCGTCCATTCGAAGGCTGTCCGCAGATTTTTGTTTCGTAATTTTCGGACTTCCACACAGGCCGATAGGGGCGTTTGAACGAGGGACGCCGTTTTCCGGACTTGTCGAATTCGACAGCCATCGGGTCTTTTAATTTTTCGGAGGGTCAAACGGCCTCGGATTGGCGCGATTCCTGCGCCATCGGAACCGTCCATTCGAAGGCTGTCCGCAGATTTTTGTTTCGTAATTTTCGGACTTCCACACAGGCCGATAGGCGCGTTTGAACGAGGGACGCCGTTTTCCGGACTTGTCGAATTCGACAGCCAAAAGTGTATTTTAATTTTTCGGAGGGTCAAACGGCCTCGGATTGGCGCGATTCTTGCGTCATCGGAACCGTCCATTCGAAGGCTTTCCGCAGATTTTTGTTTCGTAATTTTCGGACTTCCCCACAGGCCGATAGGGGCGTTTGAACGAGGGACGCCGTTTTCCGGACTTGTCGAATTCGACAGCCATCGGGTCTTTTAATTTTTCGGAGGGTCAAACGGCCTCGGATTGGCGCGATTCCTGCGCCATCGGAACCGTCCATTCGAAGGCTGTCCGCAGATTTTTGTTTCGTAATTTTCGGACTTCCACACAGGCCGATAGGGGCGTTTGAACGAGGGACGCCGTTTTCCGGACTTGTCGAATTCGACAGCCATCGGGTCTTTTAATTTTTCGGAGGGTCAAACGGCCTCGGATTGGCGCGATTCCTGCGCCATCGGAACCGTCCATTCGAAGGCTGTCCGCAGATTTTTGTTTCGTAATTTTCGGACTTCCACACAGGCCGATAGGCGCGTTTGAACGAGGGACGCCGTTTTCCGGACTTGTCGAATTCGACAGCCAAAAGTGTATTTTAATTTTTCGGAGGGTCAAACGGCCTCGGATTGGCGCGATTCCTGCGCCATCGGAACCGTCCATTCGAAGGCTGTCCGCAGATTTTTGTTTCGTAATTTTCGGACTTCCACACAGGCCGATAGGGGCGTTTGAACGAGGGACGCCGTTTTCCGGACTTGTCGAATTCGACAGCCAAAAGTGTATTTTAATTTTTCGGAGGCTCAAACGGCCTCGGATTGGCGCGATTCCTGCGCCATCGGAACCGTCCATTCGAAGGCTGTCCGCAGATTTTTGTTTCGTAATTTTCGGACTTCCACACAGGCCGATAGGGGCGTTTGAACGAGGGACGCCGTTTTCCGGACTTGTCGAATTCGACAGCCAAAAGTGTATTTTAATTTTTCGGAGGCTCAAACGGCCTCGGATTGGCGCGATTCCTGCGCCATCGGAACCGTCCATTCGAAGGCTGTCCGCAGATTTTTGTTTCGTAATTTTCGGACTTCCACACAGGCCGATAGGGGCGTTTGAACGAGGGACGCCGTTTTCCGGACTTGTCGAATTCGACAGCCATCGGGTCTTTTAATTTTTCGGAGGGTCAAACGGCCTCGGATTGGCGCGATTCCTGCGCCATCGGAACCGTCCATTCGAAGGCTGTCCGCAGATTTTTGTTTCGTAATTTTCGGACTTCAGTACAGGCCGATAGGCGCGTTTGAACGAGGGACGCCGTTTTCCGGACTTGTCGAATTCGACAGCCAAAAGTGTATTTTAATTTTTCGGAGGGTCAAACGGCCTCGGATTGGCGCGATTCTTGCGTCATCGGAACCGTCCATTCGAAGGCTTTCCGCAGATTTTTGTTTCGTAATTTTCGGACTTCCCCACAGGCCGATAGGGGCGTTTGAACGAGGGACGCCGTTTTCCGGACTTGTCGAATTCGACAGCCAAAAGTGTATTTTAATTTTTCGGAGGCTCAAACGGCCTCGGATTGGCGCGATTCCTGCGCCATCGGAACCGTCCATTCGAAGGCTGTCCGCAGATTTTTGTTTCGTAATTTTCGGAATTCCACACAGGCCGATAGGCGCGTTTGAACGAGGGACGCCGTTTTCCGGACTTGTCGAATTCGACAGCCAAAAGTGTATTTTAATTTTTCGGAGGCTCAAACGGCCTCGGATTGGCGCGATTCCTGCGCCATCGGAACCGTCCATTCGAAGGCTGTCCGCAGATTTTTGTTTCGTAATTTTCGGACTTCCACACAGGCCGATAGGCGCGTTTGAACGAGGGACGCCGTTTTCCGGACTTGTCGAATTCGACAGCCAAAAGTGTATTTTAATTTTTCGGAGGGTCAAACGGCCTCGGATTGGCGCGATTCTTGCGTCATCGGAACCGTCCATTCGAAGGCTTTCCGCAGATTTTTGTTTCGTAATTTTCGGACTTCCCCACAGGCCGATAGGGGCGTTTGAACGAGGGACGCCGTTTTCCGGACTTGTCGAATTCGACAGCCAAAAGTGTATTTTAATTTTTCGGAGGCTCAAACGGCCTCGGATTGGCGCGATTCCTGCGCCATCGGAACCGTCCATTCGAAGGCTGTCCGCAGATTTTTGTTTCGTAATTTTCGGACTTCCACACAGGCCGATAGGCGCGTTTGAACGAGGGACGCCGTTTTCCGGACTTGTCGAATTCGACAGCCAAAAGTGTATTTTAATTTTTCGGAGGGTCAAACGGCCTCGGATTGGCGCGATTCCTGCGCCATCGGAACCGTCCATTCGAAGGCTGTCCGCAGATTTTTGTTTCGTAATTTTCGGACTTCCACACAGGCCGATAGGCGCGTTTGAACGAGGGACGCCGTTTTCCGGACTTGTCGAATTCGACAGCCAAAAGTGTATTTTAATTTTTCGGAGGGTCAAACGGCCTCGGATTGGCGCGATTCTTGCGTCATCGGAACCGTCCATTCGAAGGCTTTCCGCAGATTTTTGTTTCGTAATTTTCGGACTTCCCCACAGGCCGATAGGGGCGTTTGAACGAGGGACGCCGTTTTCCGGACTTGTCGAATTCGACAGCCATCGGGTCTTTTAATTTTTCGGAGGGTCAAACGGCCTCGGATTGGCGCGATTCCTGCGCCATCGGAACCGTCCATTCGAAGGCTGTCCGCAGATTTTTGTTTCGTAATTTTCGGACTTCCACACAGGCCGATAGGGGCGTTTGAACGAGGGACGCCGTTTTCCGGACTTGTCGAATTCGACAGCCATCGGGTCTTTTAATTTTTCGGAGGGTCAAACGGCCTCGGATTGGCGCGATTCCTGCGCCATCGGAACCGTCCATTCGAAGGCTGTCCGCAGATTTTTGTTTCGTAATTTTCGGACTTCCACACAGGCCGATAGGCGCGTTTGAACGAGGGACGCCGTTTTCCGGACTTGTCGAATTCGACAGCCAAAAGTGTATTTTAATTTTTCGGAGGGTCAAACGGCCTCGGATTGGCGCGATTCTTGCGTCATCGGAACCGTCCATTCGAAGGCTTTCCGCAGATTTTTGTTTCGTAATTTTCGGACTTCCCCACAGGCCGATAGGGGCGTTTGAACGAGGGACGCCGTTTTCCGGACTTGTCGAATTCGACAGCCATCGGGTCTTTTAATTTTTCGGAGGGTCAAACGGCCTCGGATTGGCGCGATTCCTGCGCCATCGGAACCGTCCATTCGAAGGCTGTCCGCAGATTTTTGTTTCGTAATTTTCGGACTTCCACACAGGCCGATAGGGGCGTTTGAACGAGGGACGCCGTTTTCCGGACTTGTCGAATTCGACAGCCATCGGGTCTTTTAATTTTTCGGAGGGTCAAACGGCCTCGGATTGGCGCGATTCCTGCGCCATCGGAACCGTCCATTCGAAGGCTGTCCGCAGATTTTTGTTTCGTAATTTTCGGACTTCCACACAGGCCGATAGGGGCGTTTGAACGAGGGACGCCGTTTTCCGGACTTGTCGAATTCGACAGCCAAAAGTGTATTTTAATTTTTCGGAGGGTCAAACGGCCTCGGATTGGCGCGATTCTTGCGTCATCGGAACCGTCCATTCGAAGGCTTTCCGCAGATTTTTGTTTCGTAATTTTCGGACTTCCCCACAGGCCGATAGGGGCGTTTGAACGAGGGACGCCGTTTTCCGGACTTGTCGAATTCGACAGCCATCGGGTCTTTTAATTTTTCGGAGGGTCAAACGGCCTCGGATTGGCGCGATTCCTGCGCCATCGGAACCGTCCATTCGAAGGCTGTCCGCAGATTTTTGTTTCGTAATTTTCGGACTTCCACACAGGCCGATAGGGGCGTTTGAACGAGGGACGCCGTTTTCCGGACTTGTCGAATTCGACAGCCAAAAGTGTATTTTAATTTTTCGGAGGCTCAAACGGCCTCGGATTGGCGCGATTCCTGCGCCATCGGAACCGTCCATTCGAAGGCTGTCCGCAGATTTTTGTTTCGTAATTTTCGGACTTCCACACAGGCCGATAGGGGCGTTTGAACGAGGGACGCCGTTTTCCGGACTTGTCGAATTCGACAGCCAAAAGTGTATTTTAATTTTTCGGAGGCTCAAACGGCCTCGGATTGGCGCGATTCCTGCGCCATCGGAACCGTCCATTCGAAGGCTGTCCGCAGATTTTTGTTTCGTAATTTTCGGACTTCCACACAGGCCGATAGGCGCGTTTGAACGAGGGACGCCGTTTTCCGGACTTGTCGAATTCGACAGCCAAAAGTGTATTTTAATTTTTCGGAGGCTCAAACGGCCTCGGATTGGCGCGATTCCTGCGCCATCGGAACCGTCCATTCGAAGGCTGTCCGCAGATTTTTGTTTCGTAATTTTCGGACTTCCACACAGGCCGATAGGCGCGTTTGAACGAGGGACGCCGTTTTCCGGACTTGTCGAATTCGACAGCCAAAAGTGTATTTTAATTTTTCGGAGGGTCAAACGGCCTCGGATTGGCGCGATTCTTGCGTCATCGGAACCGTCCATTCGAAGGCTTTCCGCAGATTTTTGTTTCGTAATTTTCGGACTTCCCCACAGGCCGATAGGGGCGTTTGAACGAGGGACGCCGTTTTCCGGACTTGTCGAATTCGACAGCCATCGGGTCTTTTAATTTTTCGGAGGGTCAAACGGCCTCGGATTGGCGCGATTCCTGCGCCATCGGAACCGTCCATTCGAAGGCTGTCCGCAGATTTTTGTTTCGTAATTTTCGGACTTCCACACAGGCCGATAGGGGCGTTTGAACGAGGGACGCCGTTTTCCGGACTTGTCGAATTCGACAGCCATCGGGTCTTTTAATTTTTCGGAGGGTCAAACGGCCTCGGATTGGCGCGATTCCTGCGCCATCGGAACCGTCCATTCGAAGGCTGTCCGCAGATTTTTGTTTCGTAATTTTCGGACTTCCACACAGGCCGATAGGCGCGTTTGAACGAGGGACGCCGTTTTCCGGACTTGTCGAATTCGACAGCCATCGGGTCTTTTAATTTTTCGGAGGGTCAAACGGCCTCGGATTGGCGCGATTCCTGCGCCATCGGAACCGTCCATTCGAAGGCTGTCCGCAGATTTTTGTTTCGTAATTTTCGGACTTCCACACAGGCCGATAGGCGCGTTTGAACGAGGGACGCCGTTTTCCGGACTTGTCGAATTCGACAGCCAAAAGTGTATTTTAATTTTTCGGAGGCTCAAACGGCCTCGGATTGGCGCGATTCCTGCGCCATCGGAACCGTCCATTCGAAGGCTGTCCGCAGATTTTTGTTTCGTAATTTTCGGACTTCCACACAGGCCGATAGGGGCGTTTGAACGAGGGACGCCGTTTTCCGGACTTGTCGAATTCGACAGCCAAAAGTGTATTTTAATTTTTCGGAGGGTCAAACGGCCTCGGATTGGCGCGATTCTTGCGTCATCGGAACCGTCCATTCGAAGGCTTTCCGCAGATTTTTGTTTCGTAATTTTCGGACTTCCCCACAGGCCGATAGGGGCGTTTGAACGAGGGACGCCGTTTTCCGGACTTGTCGAATTCGACAGCCATCGGGTCTTTTAATTTTTCGGAGGGTCAAACGGCCTCGGATTGGCGCGATTCCTGCGCCATCGGAACCGTCCTTTCGGAGGCATTCCGGAGAATTTTGTTTCGTAATTTTCGGACCTCCGCACAGGCCGATAGGGGCGTTTAAACGTTGGACGCCGTTTTCCGGACTTGTCGAATTCGGCAGCCATCGGGTATTTTAATTTTTCGGAGGCCCAGACGGCCTCGGATTGGCGCGATTCCTGCGCCATCGGAACCGTCCATTCGAAGGCTGTCCGCAGATTTTTGTTTCGTAATTTTCGGACTTCCACACAGGCCGATAGGGGCGTTTGAACGAGGGACGCCGTTTTCCGGACTTGTCGAATTCGACAGCCATCGGGTCTTTTAATTTTTCGGAGGGTCAAACGGCCTCGGATTGGCGCGATTCCTGCGCCATCGGAACCGTCCATTCGAAGGCTGTCCGCAGATTTTTGTTTCGTAATTTTCGGACTTCCACACAGGCCGATAGGCGCGTTTGAACGAGGGACGCCGTTTTCCGGACTTGTCGAATTCGACAGCCAAAAGTGTATTTTAATTTTTCGGAGGCTCAAACGGCCTCGGATTGGCGCGATTCCTGCGCCATCGGAACCGTCCATTCGAAGGCTGTCCGCAGATTTTTGTTTCGTAATTTTCGGACTTCCACACAGGCCGATAGGCGCGTTTGAACGAGGGACGCCGTTTTCCGGACTTGTCGAATTCGACAGCCAAAAGTGTATTTTAATTTTTCGGAGGGTCAAACGGCCTCGGATTGGCGCGATTCATGCGTCATCGGAACCGTCCATTCGAAGGCTTTCCGCAGATTTTTGTTTCGTAATTTTCGGACTTCCCCACAGGCCGATAGGGGCGTTTGAACGAGGGACGCCGTTTTCCGGACTTGTCGAATTCGACAGCCATCGGGTCTTTTAATTTTTCGGAGGGTCAAACGGCCTCGGATTGGCGCGATTCCTGCGCCATCGGAACCGTCCATTCGAAGGCTGTCCGCAGATTTTTGTTTCGTAATTTTCGGACTTCCACACAGGCCGATAGGGGCGTTTGAACGAGGGACGCCGTTTTCCGGACTTGTCGAATTCGACAGCCAAAAGTGTATTTTAATTTTTCGGAGGGTCAAACGGCCTCGGATTGGCGCGATTCCTGCGCCATCGGAACCGTCCATTCGAAGGCTGTCCGCAGATTTTTGTTTCGTAATTTTCGGACTTCCACACAGGCCGATAGGGGCGTTTGAACGAGGGACGCCGTTTTCCGGACTTGTCGAATTCGACAGCCAAAAGTGTATTTTAATTTTTCGGAGGCTCAAACGGCCTCGGATTGGCGCGATTCCTGCGCCATCGGAACCGTCCATTCGAAGGCTGTCCGCAGATTTTTGTTTCGTAATTTTCGGACTTCCACACAGGCCGATAGGCGCGTTTGAACGAGGGACGCCGTTTTCCGGACTTGTCGAATTCGACAGCCAAAAGTGTATTTTAATTTTTCGGAGGCTCAAACGGCCTCGGATTGGCGCGATTCCTGCGCCATCGGAACCGTCCATTCGAAGGCTGTCCGCAGATTTTTGTTTCGTAATTTTCGGACTTCCACACAGGCCGATAGGCGCGTTTGAACGAGGGACGCCGTTTTCCGGACTTGTCGAATTCGACAGCCAAAAGTGTATTTTAATTTTTCGGAGGGTCAAACGGCCTCGGATTGGCGCGATTCTTGCGTCATCGGAACCGTCCATTCGAAGGCTTTCCGCAGATTTTTGTTTCGTAATTTTCGGACTTCCCCACAGGCCGATAGGGGCGTTTGAACGAGGGACGCCGTTTTCCGGACTTGTCGAATTCGACAGCCATCGGGTCTTTTAATTTTTCGGAGGGTCAAACGGCCTCGGATTGGCGCGATTCCTGCGCCATCGGAACCGTCCATTCGAAGGCTGTCCGCAGATTTTTGTTTCGTAATTTTCGGACTTCCACACAGGCCGATAGGGGCGTTTGAACGAGGGACGCCGTTTTCCGGACTTGTCGAATTCGACAGCCATCGGGTCTTTTAATTTTTCGGAGGGTCAAACGGCCTCGGATTGGCGCGATTCCTGCGCCATCGGAACCGTCCATTCGAAGGCTGTCCGCAGATTTTTGTTTCGTAATTTTCGGACTTCCACACAGGCCGATAGGCGCGTTTGAACGAGGGACGCCGTTTTCCGGACTTGTCGAATTCGACAGCCAAAAGTGTATTTTAATTTTTCGGAGGCTCAAACGGCCTCGGATTGGCGCGATTCCTGCGCCATCGGAACCGTCCATTCGAAGGCTGTCCGCAGATTTTTGTTTCGTAATTTTCGGACTTCCACACAGGCCGATAGGGGCGTTTGAACGAGGGACGCCGTTTTCCGGACTTGTCGAATTCGACAGCCAAAAGTGTATTTTAATTTTTCGGAGGCTCAAACGGCCTCGGATTGGCGCGATTCCTGCGCCATCGGAACCGTCCATTCGAAGGCTGTCCGCAGATTTTTGTTTCGTAATTTTCGGACTTCCACACAGGCCGATAGGGGCGTTTGAACGAGGGACGCCGTTTTCCGGACTTGTCGAATTCGACAGCCAAAAGTGTATTTTAATTTTTCGGAGGCTCAAACGGCCTCGGATTGGCGCGATTCCTGCGCCATCGGAACCGTCCATTCGAAGGCTGTCCGCAGATTTTTGTTTCGTAATTTTCGGACTTCCACACAGGCCGATAGGCGCGTTTGAACGAGGGACGCCGTTTTCCGGACTTGTCGAATTCGACAGCCAAAAGTGTATTTTAATTTTTCGGAGGGTCAAACGGCCTCGGATTGGCGCGATTCCTGCGCCATCGGAACCGTCCATTCGAAGGCTGTCCGCAGATTTTTGTTTCGTAATTTTCGGACTTCCACACAGGCCGATAGGCGCGTTTGAACGAGGGACGCCGTTTTCCGGACTTGTCGAATTCGACAGCCAAAAGTGTATTTTAATTTTTCGGAGGGTCAAACGGCCTCGGATTGGCGCGATTCTTGCGTCATCGGAACCGTCCATTCGAAGGCTTTCCGCAGATTTTTGTTTCGTAATTTTCGGACTTCCCCACAGGCCGATAGGGGCGTTTGAACGAGGGACGCCGTTTTCCGGACTTGTCGAATTCGACAGCCATCGGGTCTTTTAATTTTTCGGAGGGTCAAACGGCCTCGGATTGGCGCGATTCCTGCGCCATCGGAACCGTCCATTCGAAGGCTGTCCGCAGATTTTTGTTTCGTAATTTTCGGACTTCCACACAGGCCGATAGGGGCGTTTGAACGAGGGACGCCGTTTTCCGGACTTGTCGAATTCGACAGCCATCGGGTCTTTTAATTTTTCGGAGGGTCAAACGGCCTCGGATTGGCGCGATTCCTGCGCCATCGGAACCGTCCATTCGAAGGCTGTCCGCAGATTTTTGTTTCGTAATTTTCGGACTTCCACACAGGCCGATAGGCGCGTTTGAACGAGGGACGCCGTTTTCCGGACTTGTCGAATTCGACAGCCAAAAGTGTATTTTAATTTTTCGGAGGCTCAAACGGCCTCGGATTGGCGCGATTCCTGCGCCATCGGAACCGTCCATTCGAAGGCTGTCCGCAGATTTTTGTTTCGTAATTTTCGGACTTCCACACAGGCCGATAGGGGCGTTTGAACGAGGGACGCCGTTTTCCGGACTTGTCGAATTCGACAGCCAAAAGTGTATTTTAATTTTTCGGAGGCTCAAACGGCCTCGGATTGGCGCGATTCCTGCGCCATCGGAACCGTCCATTCGAAGGCTGTCCGCAGATTTTTGTTTCGTAATTTTCGGACTTCCACACAGGCCGATAGGGGCGTTTGAACGAGGGACGCCGTTTTCCGGACTTGTCGAATTCGACAGCCAAAAGTGTATTTTAATTTTTCGGAGGGTCAAACGGCCTCGGATTGGCGCGATTCCTGCGCCATCGGAACCGTCCATTCGAAGGCTGTCCGCAGATTTTTGTTTCGTAATTTTCGGACTTCCACACAGGCCGATAGGGGCGTTTGAACGAGGGACGCCGTTTTCCGGACTTGTCGAATTCGACAGCCAAAAGTGTATTTTAATTTTTCGGAGGCTCAAACGGCCTCGGATTGGCGCGATTCCTGCGCCATCGGAACCGTCCATTCGAAGGCTGTCCGCAGATTTTTGTTTCGTAATTTTCGGACTTCCACACAGGCCGATAGGCGCGTTTGAACGAGGGACGCCGTTTTCCGGACTTGTCGAATTCGACAGCCAAAAGTGTATTTTAATTTTTCGGAGGGTCAAACGGCCTCGGATTGGCGCGATTCCTGCGCCATCGGAACCGTCCATTCGAAGGCTGTCCGCAGATTTTTGTTTCGTAATTTTCGGACTTCCACACAGGCCGATAGGGGCGTTTGAACGAGGGACGCCGTTTTCCGGACTTGTCGAATTCGACAGCCAAAAGTGTATTTTAATTTTTCGGAGGCTCAAACGGCCTCGGATTGGCGCGATTCCTGCGCCATCGGAACCGTCCATTCGAAGGCTGTCCGCAGATTTTTGTTTCGTAATTTTCGGACTTCCACACAGGCCGATAGGGGCGTTTGAACGAGGGACGCCGTTTTCCGGACTTGTCGAATTCGACAGCCATCGGGTCTTTTAATTTTTCGGAGGGTCAAACGGCCTCGGATTGGCGCGATTCCTGCGCCATCGGAACCGTCCATTCGAAGGCTGTCCGCAGATTTTTGTTTCGTAATTTTCGGACTTCCACACAGGCCGATAGGCGCGTTTGAACGAGGGACGCCGTTTTCCGGACTTGTCGAATTCGACAGCCAAAAGTGTATTTTAATTTTTCGGAGGGTCAAACGGCCTCGGATTGGCGCGATTCTTGCGTCATCGGAACCGTCCATTCGAAGGCTTTCCGCAGATTTTTGTTTCGTAATTTTCGGACTTCCCCACAGGCCGATAGGGGCGTTTGAACGAGGGACGCCGTTTTCCGGACTTGTCGAATTCGACAGCCATCGGGTCTTTTAATTTTTCGGAGGGTCAAACGGCCTCGGATTGGCGCGATTCCTGCGCCATCGGAACCGTCCATTCGAAGGCTGTCCGCAGATTTTTGTTTCGTAATTTTCGGACTTCCACACAGGCCGATAGGGGCGTTTGAACGAGGGACGCCGTTTTCCGGACTTGTCGAATTCGACAGCCATCGGGTCTTTTAATTTTTCGGAGGGTCAAACGGCCTCGGATTGGCGCGATTCCTGCGCCATCGGAACCGTCCATTCGAAGGCTGTCCGCAGATTTTTGTTTCGTAATTTTCGGACTTCCACACAGGCCGATAGGCGCGTTTGAACGAGGGACGCCGTTTTCCGGACTTGTCGAATTCGACAGCCAAAAGTGTATTTTAATTTTTCGGAGGGTCAAACGGCCTCGGATTGGCGCGATTCTTGCGTCATCGGAACCGTCCATTCGAAGGCTTTCCGCAGATTTTTGTTTCGTAATTTTCGGACTTCCCCACAGGCCGATAGGGGCGTTTGAACGAGGGACGCCGTTTTCCGGACTTGTCGAATTCGACAGCCATCGGGTCTTTTAATTTTTCGGAGGGTCAAACGGCCTCGGATTGGCGCGATTCCTGCGCCATCGGAACCGTCCATTCGAAGGCTGTCCGCAGATTTTTGTTTCGTAATTTTCGGACTTCCACACAGGCCGATAGGGGCGTTTGAACGAGGGACGCCGTTTTCCGGACTTGTCGAATTCGACAGCCATCGGGTCTTTTAATTTTTCGGAGGGTCAAACGGCCTCGGATTGGCGCGATTCCTGCGCCATCGGAACCGTCCATTCGAAGGCTGTCCGCAGATTTTTGTTTCGTAATTTTCGGACTTCCACACAGGCCGATAGGGGCGTTTGAACGAGGGACGCCGTTTTCCGGACTTGTCGAATTCGACAGCCAAAAGTGTATTTTAATTTTTCGGAGGGTCAAACGGCCTCGGATTGGCGCGATTCCTGCGCCATCGGAACCGTCCATTCGAAGGCTGTCCGCAGATTTTTGTTTCGTAATTTTCGGACTTCCACACAGGCCGATAGGGGCGTTTGAACGAGGGACGCCGTTTTCCGGACTTGTCGAATTCGACAGCCAAAAGTGTATTTTAATTTTTCGGAGGCTCAAACGGCCTCGGATTGGCGCGATTCCTGCGCCATCGGAACCGTCCATTCGAAGGCTGTCCGCAGATTTTTGTTTCGTAATTTTCGGACTTCCACACAGGCCGATAGGGGCGTTTGAACGAGGGACGCCGTTTTCCGGACTTGTCGAATTCGACAGCCAAAAGTGTATTTTAATTTTTCGGAGGCTCAAACGGCCTCGGATTGGCGCGATTCCTGCGCCATCGGAACCGTCCATTCGAAGGCTGTCCGCAGATTTTTGTTTCGTAATTTTCGGACTTCCACACAGGCCGATAGGCGCGTTTGAACGAGGGACGCCGTTTTCCGGACTTGTCGAATTCGACAGCCAAAAGTGTATTTTAATTTTTCGGAGGGTCAAACGGCCTCGGATTGGCGCGATTCCTGCGCCATCGGAACCGTCCATTCGAAGGCTGTCCGCAGATTTTTGTTTCGTAATTTTCGGACTTCCACACAGGCCGATAGGCGCGTTTGAACGAGGGACGCCGTTTTCCGGACTTGTCGAATTCGACAGCCAAAAGTGTATTTTAATTTTTCGGAGGGTCAAACGGCCTCGGATTGGCGCGATTCTTGCGTCATCGGAACCGTCCATTCGAAGGCTTTCCGCAGATTTTTGTTTCGTAATTTTCGGACTTCCCCACAGGCCGATAGGGGCGTTTGAACGAGGGACGCCGTTTTCCGGACTTGTCGAATTCGACAGCCATCGGGTCTTTTAATTTTTCGGAGGGTCAAACGGCCTCGGATTGGCGCGATTCCTGCGCCATCGGAACCGTCCATTCGAAGGCTGTCCGCAGATTTTTGTTTCGTAATTTTCGGACTTCCACACAGGCCGATAGGGGCGTTTGAACGAGGGACGCCGTTTTCCGGACTTGTCGAATTCGACAGCCATCGGGTCTTTTAATTTTTCGGAGGGTCAAACGGCCTCGGATTGGCGCGATTCCTGCGCCATCGGAACCGTCCATTCGAAGGCTGTCCGCAGATTTTTGTTTCGTAATTTTCGGACTTCCACACAGGCCGATAGGGGCGTTTGAACGAGGGACGCCGTTTTCCGGACTTGTCGAATTCGACAGCCAAAAGTGTATTTTAATTTTTCGGAGGGTCAAACGGCCTCGGATTGGCGCGATTCTTGCGTCATCGGAACCGTCCATTCGAAGGCTTTCCGCAGATTTTTGTTTCGTAATTTTCGGACTTCCCCACAGGCCGATAGGGGCGTTTGAACGAGGGACGCCGTTTTCCGGACTTGTCGAATTCGACAGCCATCGGGTCTTTTAATTTTTCGGAGGGTCAAACGGCCTCGGATTGGCGCGATTCCTGCGCCATCGGAACCGTCCATTCGAAGGCTGTCCGCAGATTTTTGTTTCGTAATTTTCGGACTTCCACACAGGCCGATAGGGGCGTTTGAACGAGGGACGCCGTTTTCCGGACTTGTCGAATTCGACAGCCATCGGGTCTTTTAATTTTTCGGAGGGTCAAACGGCCTCGGATTGGCGCGATTCCTGCGCCATCGGAACCGTCCATTCGAAGGCTGTCCGCAGATTTTTGTTTCGTAATTTTCGGACTTCCACACAGGCCGATAGGGGCGTTTGAACGAGGGACGCCGTTTTCCGGACTTGTCGAATTCGACAGCCAAAAGTGTATTTTAATTTTTCGGAGGGTCAAACGGCCTCGGATTGGCGCGATTCCTGCGCCATCGGAACCGTCCATTCGAAGGCTGTCCGCAGATTTTTGTTTCGTAATTTTCGGACTTCCACACAGGCCGATAGGGGCGTTTGAACGAGGGACGCCGTTTTCCGGACTTGTCGAATTCGACAGCCAAAAGTGTATTTTAATTTTTCGGAGGCTCAAACGGCCTCGGATTGGCGCGATTCCTGCGCCATCGGAACCGTCCATTCGAAGGCTGTCCGCAGATTTTTGTTTCGTAATTTTCGGACTTCCACACAGGCCGATAGGGGCGTTTGAACGAGGGACGCCGTTTTCCGGACTTGTCGAATTCGACAGCCATCGGGTCTTTTAATTTTTCGGAGGGTCAAACGGCCTCGGATTGGCGCGATTCCTGCGCCATCGGAACCGTCCATTCGAAGGCTGTCCGCAGATTTTTGTTTCGTAATTTTCGGACTTCCACACAGGCCGATAGGCGCGTTTGAACGAGGGACGCCGTTTTCCGGACTTGTCGAATTCGACAGCCAAAAGTGTATTTTAATTTTTCGGAGGGTCAAACGGCCTCGGATTGGCGCGATTCTTGCGTCATCGGAACCGTCCATTCGAAGGCTTTCCGCAGATTTTTGTTTCGTAATTTTCGGACTTCCCCACAGGCCGATAGGGGCGTTTGAACGAGGGACGCCGTTTTCCGGACTTGTCGAATTCGACAGCCATCGGGTCTTTTAATTTTTCGGAGGGTCAAACGGCCTCGGATTGGCGCGATTCCTGCGCCATCGGAACCGTCCATTCGAAGGCTGTCCGCAGATTTTTGTTTCGTAATTTTCGGACTTCCACACAGGCCGATAGGGGCGTTTGAACGAGGGACGCCGTTTTCCGGACTTGTCGAATTCGACAGCCATCGGGTCTTTTAATTTTTCGGAGGGTCAAACGGCCTCGGATTGGCGCGATTCCTGCGCCATCGGAACCGTCCATTCGAAGGCTGTCCGCAGATTTTTGTTTCGTAATTTTCGGACTTCCACACAGGCCGATAGGGGCGTTTGAACGAGGGACGCCGTTTTCCGGACTTGTCGAATTCGACAGCCAAAAGTGTATTTTAATTTTTCGGAGGGTCAAACGGCCTCGGATTGGCGCGATTCTTGCGTCATCGGAACCGTCCATTCGAAGGCTTTCCGCAGATTTTTGTTTCGTAATTTTCGGACTTCCCCACAGGCCGATAGGGGCGTTTGAACGAGGGACGCCGTTTTCCGGACTTGTCGAATTCGACAGCCATCGGGTCTTTTAATTTTTCGGAGGGTCAAACGGCCTCGGATTGGCGCGATTCCTGCGCCATCGGAACCGTCCATTCGAAGGCTGTCCGCAGATTTTTGTTTCGTAATTTTCGGACTTCCACACAGGCCGATAGGGGCGTTTGAACGAGGGACGCCGTTTTCCGGACTTGTCGAATTCGACAGCCATCGGGTCTTTTAATTTTTCGGAGGGTCAAACGGCCTCGGATTGGCGCGATTCCTGCGCCATCGGAACCGTCCATTCGAAGGCTGTCCGCAGATTTTTGTTTCGTAATTTTCGGACTTCCACACAGGCCGATAGGGGCGTTTGAACGAGGGACGCCGTTTTCCGGACTTGTCGAATTCGACAGCCAAAAGTGTATTTTAATTTTTCGGAGGGTCAAACGGCCTCGGATTGGCGCGATTCCTGCGCCATCGGAACCGTCCATTCGAAGGCTGTCCGCAGATTTTTGTTTCGTAATTTTCGGACTTCCACACAGGCCGATAGGGGCGTTTGAACGAGGGACGCCGTTTTCCGGACTTGTCGAATTCGACAGCCAAAAGTGTATTTTAATTTTTCGGAGGCTCAAACGGCCTCGGATTGGCGCGATTCCTGCGCCATCGGAACCGTCCATTCGAAGGCTGTCCGCAGATTTTTGTTTCGTAATTTTCGGACTTCCACACAGGCCGATAGGGGCGTTTGAACGAGGGACGCCGTTTTCCGGACTTGTCGAATTCGACAGCCATCGGGTCTTTTAATTTTTCGGAGGGTCAAACGGCCTCGGATTGGCGCGATTCCTGCGCCATCGGAACCGTCCATTCGAAGGCTGTCCGCAGATTTTTGTTTCGTAATTTTCGGACTTCCACACAGGCCGATAGGGGCGTTTGAACGAGGGACGCCGTTTTCCGGACTTGTCGAATTCGACAGCCAAAAGTGTATTTTAATTTTTCGGAGGGTCAAACGGCCTCGGATTGGCGCGATTCCTGCGCCATCGGAACCGTCCATTCGAAGGCTGTCCGCAGATTTTTGTTTCGTAATTTTCGGACTTCCACACAGGCCGATAGGGGCGTTTGAACGAGGGACGCCGTTTTCCGGACTTGTCGAATTCGACAGCCAAAAGTGTATTTTAATTTTTCGGAGGCTCAAACGGCCTCGGATTGGCGCGATTCCTGCGCCATCGGAACCGTCCATTCGAAGGCTGTCCGCAGATTTTTGTTTCGTAATTTTCGGACTTCCACACAGGCCGATAGGGGCGTTTGAACGAGGGACGCCGTTTTCCGGACTTGTCGAATTCGACAGCCAAAAGTGTATTTTAATTTTTCGGAGGGTCAAACGGCCTCGGATTGGCGCGATTCTTGCGTCATCGGAACCGTCCATTCGAAGGCTTTCCGCAGATTTTTGTTTCGTAATTTTCGGACTTCCCCACAGGCCGATAGGGGCGTTTGAACGAGGGACGCCGTTTTCCGGACTTGTCGAATTCGACAGCCATCGGGTCTTTTAATTTTTCGGAGGGTCAAACGGCCTCGGATTGGCGCGATTCCTGCGCCATCGGAACCGTCCATTCGAAGGCTGTCCGCAGATTTTTGTTTCGTAATTTTCGGACTTCCACACAGGCCGATAGGGGCGTTTGAACGAGGGACGCCGTTTTCCGGACTTGTCGAATTCGACAGCCATCGGGTCTTTTAATTTTTCGGAGGGTCAAACGGCCTCGGATTGGCGCGATTCCTGCGCCATCGGAACCGTCCATTCGAAGGCTGTCCGCAGATTTTTGTTTCGTAATTTTCGGACTTCCACACAGGCCGATAGGGGCGTTTGAACGAGGGACGCCGTTTTCCGGACTTGTCGAATTCGACAGCCAAAAGTGTATTTTAATTTTTCGGAGGGTCAAACGGCCTCGGATTGGCGCGATTCCTGCGCCATCGGAACCGTCCATTCGAAGGCTGTCCGCAGATTTTTGTTTCGTAATTTTCGGACTTCCACACAGGCCGATAGGGGCGTTTGAACGAGGGACGCCGTTTTCCGGACTTGTCGAATTCGACAGCCAAAAGTGTATTTTAATTTTTCGGAGGCTCAAACGGCCTCGGATTGGCGCGATTCCTGCGCCATCGGAACCGTCCATTCGAAGGCTGTCCGCAGATTTTTGTTTCGTAATTTTCGGACTTCCACACAGGCCGATAGGGGCGTTTGAACGAGGGACGCCGTTTTCCGGACTTGTCGAATTCGACAGCCATCGGGTCTTTTAATTTTTCGGAGGGTCAAACGGCCTCGGATTGGCGCGATTCCTGCGCCATCGGAACCGTCCATTCGAAGGCTGTCCGCAGATTTTTGTTTCGTAATTTTCGGACTTCCACACAGGCCGATAGGGGCGTTTGAACGAGGGACGCCGTTTTCCGGACTTGTCGAATTCGACAGCCAAAAGTGTATTTTAATTTTTCGGAGGGTCAAACGGCCTCGGATTGGCGCGATTCCTGCGCCATCGGAACCGTCCATTCGAAGGCTGTCCGCAGATTTTTGTTTCGTAATTTTCGGACTTCCACACAGGCCGATAGGGGCGTTTGAACGAGGGACGCCGTTTTCCGGACTTGTCGAATTCGACAGCCAAAAGTGTATTTTAATTTTTCGGAGGCTCAAACGGCCTCGGATTGGCGCGATTCCTGCGCCATCGGAACCGTCCATTCGAAGGCTGTCCGCAGATTTTTGTTTCGTAATTTTCGGACTTCCACACAGGCCGATAGGGGCGTTTGAACGAGGGACGCCGTTTTCCGGACTTGTCGAATTCGACAGCCAAAAGTGTATTTTAATTTTTCGGAGGGTCAAACGGCCTCGGATTGGCGCGATTCTTGCGTCATCGGAACCGTCCATTCGAAGGCTTTCCGCAGATTTTTGTTTCGTAATTTTCGGACTTCCCCACAGGCCGATAGGGGCGTTTGAACGAGGGACGCCGTTTTCCGGACTTGTCGAATTCGACAGCCATCGGGTCTTTTAATTTTTCGGAGGGTCAAACGGCCTCGGATTGGCGCGATTCCTGCGCCATCGGAACCGTCCATTCGAAGGCTGTCCGCAGATTTTTGTTTCGTAATTTTCGGACTTCCACACAGGCCGATAGGGGCGTTTGAACGAGGGACGCCGTTTTCCGGACTTGTCGAATTCGACAGCCATCGGGTCTTTTAATTTTTCGGAGGGTCAAACGGCCTCGGATTGGCGCGATTCCTGCGCCATCGGAACCGTCCATTCGAAGGCTGTCCGCAGATTTTTGTTTCGTAATTTTCGGACTTCCACACAGGCCGATAGGGGCGTTTGAACGAGGGACGCCGTTTTCCGGACTTGTCGAATTCGACAGCCAAAAGTGTATTTTAATTTTTCGGAGGGTCAAACGGCCTCGGATTGGCGCGATTCCTGCGCCATCGGAACCGTCCATTCGAAGGCTGTCCGCAGATTTTTGTTTCGTAATTTTCGGACTTCCACACAGGCCGATAGGGGCGTTTGAACGAGGGACGCCGTTTTCCGGACTTGTCGAATTCGACAGCCAAAAGTGTATTTTAATTTTTCGGAGGCTCAAACGGCCTCGGATTGGCGCGATTCCTGCGCCATCGGAACCGTCCATTCGAAGGCTGTCCGCAGATTTTTGTTTCGTAATTTTCGGACTCCCACACAGGCCGATAGGGGCGTTTGAACGAGGGACGCCGTTTTCCGGACTTGTCGAATTCGACAGCCAAAAGTGTATTTTAATTTTTCGGAGGCTCAAACGGCCTCGGATTGGCGCGATTCCTGCGCCATCGGAACCGTCCATTCGAAGGCTGTCCGCAGATTTTTGTTTCGTAATTTTCGGACTTCCACACAGGCCGATAGGCGCGTTTGAACGAGGGACGCCGTTTTCCGGACTTGTCGAATTCGACAGCCAAAAGTGTATTTTAATTTTTCGGAGGGTCAAACGGCCTCGGATTGGCGCGATTCTTGCGTCATCGGAACCGTCCATTCGAAGGCTTTCCGCAGATTTTTGTTTCGTAATTTTCGGACTTCCCCACAGGCCGATAGGGGCGTTTGAACGAGGGACGCCGTTTTCCGGACTTGTCGAATTCGACAGCCATCGGGTCTTTTAATTTTTCGGAGGGTCAAACGGCCTCGGATTGGCGCGATTCCTGCGCCATCGGAACCGTCCATTCGAAGGCTGTCCGCAGATTTTTGTTTCGTAATTTTCGGACTTCCACACAGGCCGATAGGGGCGTTTGAACGAGGGACGCCGTTTTCCGGACTTGTCGAATTCGACAGCCATCGGGTCTTTTAATTTTTCGGAGGGTCAAACGGCCTCGGATTGGCGCGATTCCTGCGCCATCGGAACCGTCCATTCGAAGGCTGTCCGCAGATTTTTGTTTCGTAATTTTCGGACTTCCACACAGGCCGATAGGGGCGTTTGAACGAGGGACGCCGTTTTCCGGACTTGTCGAATTCGACAGCCATCGGGTCTTTTAATTTTTCGGAGGGTCAAACGGCCTCGGATTGGCGCGATTCCTGCGCCATCGGAACCGTCCATTCGAAGGCTGTCCGCAGATTTTTGTTTCGTAATTTTCGGACTTCCACACAGGCCGATAGGCGCGTTTGAACGAGGGACGCCGTTTTCCGGACTTGTCGAATTCGACAGCCAAAAGTGTATTTTAATTTTTCGGAGGCTCAAACGGCCTCGGATTGGCGCGATTCCTGCGCCATCGGAACCGTCCATTCGAAGGCTGTCCGCAGATTTTTGTTTCGTAATTTTCGGACTTCCACACAGGCCGATAGGGGCGTTTGAACGAGGGACGCCGTTTTCCGGACTTGTCGAATTCGACAGCCAAAAGTGTATTTTAATTTTTCGGAGGGTCAAACGGCCTCGGATTGGCGCGATTCTTGCGTCATCGGAACCGTCCATTCGAAGGCTTTCCGCAGATTTTTGTTTCGTAATTTTCGGACTTCCCCACAGGCCGATAGGGGCGTTTGAACGAGGGACGCCGTTTTCCGGACTTGTCGAATTCGACAGCCATCGGGTCTTTTAATTTTTCGGAGGGTCAAACGGCCTCGGATTGGCGCGATTCCTGCGCCATCGGAACCGTCCTTTCGGAGGCATTCCGGAGAATTTTGTTTCGTAATTTTCGGACCTCCGCACAGGCCGATAGGGGCGTTTAAACGTTGGACGCCGTTTTCCGGACTTGTCGAATTCGGCAGCCATCGGGTATTTTAATTTTTCGGAGGCCCAGACGGCCTCGGATTGGCGCGATTTCTGCGACATCGGAACCGTCCTTTCGGAGGCATTCCGGAGAATTTTGTTTCGTAATTTTCGGACCTCCGCACAGGCCGATAGGGGCGTTTAAACGTTGGACGCCGTTTTCCGGACTTGTCGAATTCGACAGCCATGGGGTCTTTTAATTTTTAGGAGGCTCGAACGGCCTCGGATTGGCGCGATTTCTGCTCCATCGGAACCGTGACTTCGAAGGCTTTACGCAAATTTTTGTTTCGTAATTTTCGGACTTCCCCAGAGGCCGATGTGGGCGTTTAAACGTGGAACACCGGATTCCGGACTTGTCGAATTCGACAGGGATCGGGTCTTTTAATTTTTTGGAGGCTCAAACGGCCTGGGATTGCCGCGATTTCTGCGCCATCGGAACCGTGACTTCGAAGGCTTTCCGCAAATTTTTGTTTCGTAATTTTCGGACTTCCACACTGGCCGATAGGGGCGTTTAAACGTGGGACGCCGTTTTCCGGACTTGTCGAATTCGGCAGCCATCGGGTATTTTAATTTTTCGGAGGCCCAGACGGCCTCGGATTGGCGCGATTTCTGCGCCATCGGAACCGTCCATTCGAAGGCATTCCGGAGAATTTTGTGTCGTAATTTTCGGACCTCCGCACAGGCCGATAGGGGCGTTTAAACGTTGGACGCCGTTTTCCGGACTTGTCGAATTCGACAGCCATGGGGTCTTTTAATTTTTAGGAGGCTCGAACGGCCTCGGATTGGCGCGATTTCTGCTCCATCGGAACCGTGACTTCGAAGGCTTTACGCAAATTTTTGTTTCGTAATTTTCGGACTTCCCCAGAGGCCGATGTGGGCGTTTAAACGTGGAACACCGGATTCCGGACTTGTCGAATTCGACAGGGATCGGGTCTTTTAATTTTTTGGAGGCTCAAACGGCCTCGGATTGCCGCGATTTCTGCGCCATCGGAACCGTGACCTCGAAGGCTTTCCGCAAATTTTTGTTTCGTAATTTTCGGACTTCCCCAGAGGCCGATGCGGGAGTTTAAACGTGGAACACCGGATTCCGGACTTGTCGAATTCGACAGTCATCGGGTCTTTTAATTATTCGGAGGGTCTAACGGCCTCGGATTGGCGCGATTTCTGCGCCATCGGAACCGTCCATTGGAAGGCATTCCGGAGAATTTTGTGTCGTAATTTTCGGACCTCCGCACAGGCCGATAGGGGCGTTTAAACGTTGGACGCCGTTTTCCGGACTTGTCGAATTCGGCAGCCATCGGGTATTTTAATTTTTCGGAGGCCCAGACGGCCTCGGATTGGCGCGATCTCTGCGCCATCGGAACCGTCCTTTCGGAGGCATTCCGGAGAATTTTGTTTCGTAATTTTCGGACCTCCGCACAGGCCGATAGGGGCGTTTAAACGTTGGACGCCGTTTTCCGGACTTGTCGAATTCGGCAGCCATCGGGTATTTTAATTTTTCGGAGGCCCAGACGGCCTCGGATTGGCGCGATTTCTGCGCCATCGGAACCGTCCTTTCGGAGGCATTCCGGAGAATTTTGTTTCGTAATTTTCGGACCTCCGCACAGGCCGATAGGGGCGTTTAAACGTTGGACGCCGTTTTCCGGACTTGTCGAATTCGACAGCCATGGGGTCTTTTAATTTTTAGGAGGCTCGAACGGCCTCGGATTGGCGCGATTTCTGCTCCATCGGAACCGTGACTTCGAAGGCTTTACGCAAATTTTTGTTTCGTAATTTTCGGACTTCCCCAGAGGCCGATGTGGGCGTTTAAACGTGGAACACCGGATTCCGGACTTGTCGAATTCGACAGGGATCGGGTCTTTTAATTTTTTGGAGGCTCAAACGGCCTCGGATTGCCGCGATTTCTGCGCCATCGGAACCGTGACCTCGAAGGCTTTCCGCAAATTTTTGTTTCGTAATTTTCGGACTTCCCCAGAGGCCGATGCGGGAGTTTAAACGTGGAACACCGGATTCCGGACTTGTCGAATTCGACAGTCATCGGGTCTTTTAATTATTCGGAGGGTCTAACGGCCTCGGATTGGCGCGATTTCTGCGCCATCGGAACCGTCCATTGGAAGGCATTCCGGAGAATTTTGTGTCGTAATTTTCGGACCTCCGCACAGGCCGATAGGGGCGTTTAAACGTTGGACGCCGTTTTCCGGACTTGTCGAATTCGGCAGCCATCGGGTATTTTAATTTTTCGGAGGCCCAGACGGCCTCGGATTGGCGCGATCTCTGCGCCATCGGAACCGTCCTTTCGGAGGCATTCCGGAGAATTTTGTTTCGTAATTTTCGGACCTCCGCACAGGCCGATAGGGGCGTTTAAACGTTGGACGCCGTTTTCCGGACTTGTCGAATTCGGCAGCCATCGGGTATTTTAATTTTTCGGAGGCCCAGACGGCCTCGGATTGGCGCGATTTCTGCGCCATCGGAACCGTCCTTTCGGAGGCATTCCGGAGAATTTTGTTTCGTAATTTTCGGACCTCCGCACAGGCCGATAGGGGCGTTTAAACGTTGGACGCCGTTTTCCGGACTTGTCGAATTCGACAGCCATGGGGTCTTTTAATTTTTAGGAGGCTCGAACGGCCTCGGATTGGCGCGATTTCTGCTCCATCGGAACCGTGACTTCGAAGGCTTTACGCAAATTTTTGTTTCGTAATTTTCGGACTTCCCCAGAGGCCGATGTGGGCGTTTAAACGTGGAACACCGGATTCCGGACTTGTCGAATTCGACAGGGATCGGGTCTTTTAATTTTTTGGAGGCTCAAACGGCCTGGGATTGCCGCGATTTCTGCGCCATCGGAACCGTGACTTCGAAGGCTTTCCGCAAATTTTTGTTTCGTAATTTTCGGACTTCCACACTGGCCGATAGGGGCGTTTAAACGTGGGACGCCGTTTTCCGGACTTGTCGAATTCGGCAGCCATCGGGTATTTTAATTTTTCGGAGGCCCAGACGGCCTCGGATTGGCGCGATTTCTGCGCCATCGGAACCGTCCATTCGAAGGCATTCCGGAGAATTTTGTGTCGTAATTTTCGGACCTCCGCACAGGCCGATAGGGGCGTTTAAACGTTGGACGCCGTTTTCCGGACTTGTCGAATTCGACAGCCATGGGGTCTTTTAATTTTTAGGAGGCTCGAACGGCCTCGGATTGGCGCGATTTCTGCTCCATCGGAACCGTGACTTCGAAGGCTTTACGCAAATTTTTGTTTCGTAATTTTCGGACTTCCCCAGAGGCCGATGTGGGCGTTTAAACGTGGAACACCGGATTCCGGACTTGTCGAATTCGACAGGGATCGGGTCTTTTAATTTTTTGGAGGCTCAAACGGCCTCGGATTGCCGCGATTTCTGCGCCATCGGAACCGTGACCTCGAAGGCTTTCCGCAAATTTTTGTTTCGTAATTTTCGGACTTCCCCAGAGGCCGATGCGGGAGTTTAAACGTGGAACACCGGATTCCGGACTTGTCGAATTCGACAGTCATCGGGTCTTTTAATTATTCGGAGGGTCTAACGGCCTCGGATTGGCGCGATTTCTGCGCCATCGGAACCGTCCATTGGAAGGCATTCCGGAGAATTTTGTGTCGTAATTTTCGGACCTCCGCACAGGCCGATAGGGGCGTTTAAACGTTGGACGCCGTTTTCCGGACTTGTCGAATTCGACAGCCATGGGGTCTTTTAATTTTTAGGAGGCTCGAACGGCCTCGGATTGGCGCGATTTCTGCTCCATCGGAACCGTGACTTCGAAGGCTTTACGCAAATTTTTGTTTCGTAATTTTCGGACTTCCCCAGAGGCCGATGTGGGCGTTTAAACGTGGAACACCGGATTCCGGACTTGTCGAATTCGACAGGGATCGGGTCTTTTAATTTTTTGGAGGCTCAAACGGCCTGGGATTGCCGCGATTTCTGCGCCATCGGAACCGTGACTTCGAAGGCTTTCCGCAAATTTTTGTTTCGTAATTTTCGGACTTCCACACTGGCCGATAGGGGCGTTTAAACGTGGGACGCCGTTTTCCGGACTTGTCGAATTCGGCAGCCATCGGGTATTTTAATTTTTCGGAGGCCCAGACGGCCTCGGATTGGCGCGATTTCTGCGCCATCGGAACCGTCCATTCGAAGGCATTCCGGAGAATTTTGTGTCGTAATTTTCGGACCTCCGCACAGGCCGATAGGGGCGTTTAAACGTTGGACGCCGTTTTCCGGACTTGTCGAATTCGACAGCCATGGGGTCTTTTAATTTTTAGGAGGCTCGAACGGCCTCGGATTGGCGCGATTTCTGCTCCATCGGAACCGTGACTTCGAAGGCTTTACGCAAATTTTTGTTTCGTAATTTTCGGACTTCCCCAGAGGCCGATGTGGGCGTTTAAACGTGGAACACCGGATTCCGGACTTGTCGAATTCGACAGGGATCGGGTCTTTTAATTTTTTGGAGGCTCAAACGGCCTCGGATTGCCGCGATTTCTGCGCCATCGGAACCGTGACCTCGAAGGCTTTCCGCAAATTTTTGTTTCGTAATTTTCGGACTTCCCCAGAGGCCGATGCGGGAGTTTAAACGTGGAACACCGGATTCCGGACTTGTCGAATTCGACAGTCATCGGGTCTTTTAATTATTCGGAGGGTCTAACGGCCTCGGATTGGCGCGATTTCTGCGCCATCGGAACCGTCCATTGGAAGGCATTCCGGAGAATTTTGTGTCGTAATTTTCGGACCTCCGCACAGGCCGATAGGGGCGTTTAAACGTTGGACGCCGTTTTCCGGACTTGTCGAATTCGACAGCCATGGGGTCTTTTAATTTTTAGGAGGCTCGAACGGCCTCGGATTGGCGCGATTTCTGCTCCATCGGAACCGTGACTTCGAAGGCTTTACGCAAATTTTTGTTTCGTAATTTTCGGACTTCCCCAGAGGCCGATGTGGGCGTTTAAACGTGGAACACCGGATTCCGGACTTGTCGAATTCGACAGGGATCGGGTCTTTTAATTTTTTGGAGGCTCAAACGGCCTGGGATTGCCGCGATTTCTGCGCCATCGGAACCGTGACTTCGAAGGCTTTCCGCAAATTTTTGTTTCGTAATTTTCGGACTTCCACACTGGCCGATAGGGGCGTTTAAACGTGGGACGCCGTTTTCCGGACTTGTCGAATTCGGCAGCCATCGGGTATTTTAATTTTTCGGAGGCCCAGACGGCCTCGGATTGGCGCGATTTCTGCGCCATCGGAACCGTCCATTCGAAGGCATTCCGGAGAATTTTGTGTCGTAATTTTCGGACCTCCGCACAGGCCGATAGGGGCGTTTAAACGTTGGACGCCGTTTTCCGGACTTGTCGAATTCGACAGCCATGGGGTCTTTTAATTTTTAGGAGGCTCGAACGGCCTCGGATTGGCGCGATTTCTGCTCCATCGGAACCGTGACTTCGAAGGCTTTACGCAAATTTTTGTTTCGTAATTTTCGGACTTCCCCAGAGGCCGATGTGGGCGTTTAAACGTGGAACACCGGATTCCGGACTTGTCGAATTCGACAGGGATCGGGTCTTTTAATTTTTTGGAGGCTCAAACGGCCTCGGATTGCCGCGATTTCTGCGCCATCGGAACCGTGACTTCGAAGGCTTTCCGCAAATTTTTGTTTCGTAATTTTCGGACTTCCACACTGGCCGATAGGGGCGTTTAAACGTGGGACGCCGTTTTCCGGACTTGTCGAATTCGGCAGCCATCGGGTATTTTAATTTTTCGGAGGCCCAGACGGCCTCGGATTGGCGCGATTTCTGCGCCATCGGAACCGTCCATTCGAAGGCATTCCGGAGAATTTTGTGTCGTAATTTTCGGACCTCCGCACAGGCCGATAGGGGCGTTTAAACGTTGGACGCCGTTTTCCGGACTTGTCGAATTCGACAGCCATGGGGTCTTTTAATTTTTAGGAGGCTCGAACGGCCTCGGATTGGCGCGATTTCTGCTCCATCGGAACCGTGACTTCGAAGGCTTTACGCAAATTTTTGTTTCGTAATTTTCGGACTTCCCCAGAGGCCGATGTGGGCGTTTAAACGTGGAACACCGGATTCCGGACTTGTCGAATTCGACAGGGATCGGGTCTTTTAATTTTTTGGAGGCTCAAACGGCCTCGGATTGCCGCGATTTCTGCGCCATCGGAACCGTGACCTCGAAGGCTTTCCGCAAATTTTTGTTTCGTAATTTTCGGACTTCCCCAGAGGCCGATGCGGGAGTTTAAACGTGGAACACCGGATTCCGGACTTGTCGAATTCGACAGTCATCGGGTCTTTTAATTATTCGGAGGGTCTAACGGCCTCGGATTGGCGCGATTTCTGCGCCATCGGAACCGTCCATTGGAAGGCATTCCGGAGAATTTTGTGTCGTAATTTTCGGACCTCCGCACAGGCCGATAGGGGCGTTTAAACGTTGGACGCCGTTTTCCGGACTTGTCGAATTCGACAGCCATGGGGTCTTTTAATTTTTAGGAGGCTCGAACGGCCTCGGATTGGCGCGATTTCTGCTCCATCGGAACCGTGACTTCGAAGGCTTTACGCAAATTTTTGTTTCGTAATTTTCGGACTTCCCCAGAGGCCGATGTGGGCGTTTAAACGTGGAACACCGGATTCCGGACTTGTCGAATTCGACAGGGATCGGGTCTTTTAATTTTTTGGAGGCTCAAACGGCCTGGGATTGCCGCGATTTCTGCGCCATCGGAACCGTGACTTCGAAGGCTTTCCGCAAATTTTTGTTTCGTAATTTTCGGACTTCCACACTGGCCGATAGGGGCGTTTAAACGTGGGACGCCGTTTTCCGGACTTGTCGAATTCGGCAGCCATCGGGTATTTTAATTTTTCGGAGGCCCAGACGGCCTCGGATTGGCGCGATTTCTGCGCCATCGGAACCGTCCATTCGAAGGCATTCCGGAGAATTTTGTGTCGTAATTTTCGGACCTCCGCACAGGCCGATAGGGGCGTTTAAACGTTGGACGCCGTTTTCCGGACTTGTCGAATTCGACAGCCATGGGGTCTTTTAATTTTTAGGAGGCTCGAACGGCCTCGGATTGGCGCGATTTCTGCTCCATCGGAACCGTGACTTCGAAGGCTTTACGCAAATTTTTGTTTCGTAATTTTCGGACTTCCCCAGAGGCCGATGTGGGCGTTTAAACGTGGAACACCGGATTCCGGACTTGTCGAATTCGACAGGGATCGGGTCTTTTAATTTTTTGGAGGCTCAAACGGCCTCGGATTGCCGCGATTTCTGCGCCATCGGAACCGTGACCTCGAAGGCTTTCCGCAAATTTTTGTTTCGTAATTTTCGGACTTCCCCAGAGGCCGATGCGGGAGTTTAAACGTGGAACACCGGATTCCGGACTTGTCGAATTCGACAGTCATCGGGTCTTTTAATTATTCGGAGGGTCTAACGGCCTCGGATTGGCGCGATTTCTGCGCCATCGGAACCGTCCATTGGAAGGCATTCCGGAGAATTTTGTGTCGTAATTTTCGGACCTCCGCACAGGCCGATAGGGGCGTTTAAACGTTGGACGCCGTTTTCCGGACTTGTCGAATTCGGCAGCCATCGGGTATTTTAATTT